>CM059485.1:1433127-1805627 GCA_030408155.1 Lophura swinhoii
GGTAGGCAGGCAGGGGATGCACCTGAGACTTCGAGCCAAGACACACTTCCAACCCTCTTGCTCTGTCAGCTCTGTCTGACTGTGACAGGGCAGGGGGTCTGCCACTTATCATTGCATTATCTCCCTGGCATCCTTCCCTGTGGCACACCAGTGACTCACTCCACCAGTTCATCTCCTGCTCACACTCCCTAATGGCCCTCAGTCTCTCCACCTCCTCCTTCAGCTCCCCCACCAGGCTGAGCAGCTCATTCACCTGCTCACACCTCACACAGCTGGAATCCCTGCCTCCCACCCCCGGCAGCAGCAGGCTCAGGCATTCCCTGCAGCCGCAGGCCTGAACAGCTTCATTTCTGGCAGGCCCTCTGTCCGGGTCACCACCGTCTTCTTGGAATAATCCCGCTGTCTTGTGGAGACCATGTTGAAGCCTGTGGTCTCAGAGAGTGCCAAAAGGAAAGCCGATCTCCTGAGCCAAGAGGGACAACACAGTTACACACCCTGCATTTGAGCCACCTCCCACACCCACACTGCAGCACCGTAGAGGCAGTGTGGGCTGTGCTCACACACAGACTTATCCTCCCTCCTCTCAGCGGGCAGCAACAACCCGCTGTGCTCTGTGGCCGACAGTGAGCCTCCCTTGAGACTACTGAAAGCTTATCAGCATGGGTCAAGTGTCAAGGTTATGGGTGAGCAGTGCCTGCCCCACCCTGCTGGCTCAACAGCCTGCCTACAAGCTGCCAGCCTTCCAGCAGATTCATCAGCTGCAGAACTGCTTGCCCTGATAACTTGTCTCCACCATATTTACTCACACTTTCCTCCGGCTTTACTCACACTTCACTCTGGGTTTTGCTTTCAATTTACTCCACCTTTACTAACACTATACTCTGGGTCTACTCACACCCTTTACTTTGGGTTACCTCACACTTTCCTCCAAGTTTACTCACACTTTACTCCATGTTTACTCACATTTTTTTTGTGTGTGTGTGTTTTACTCAGACTTTACTCAGGTTTTCCTGAAACTTTTCTTCCAGTTTGCTCACAGTTTACTATCCATTTACTCAAAGGTTTATCTGGGTTTTACTGACACCCTACTCCAGGTATACTCTCTCTCTTCTCAGGGTCTATCCACACTTTACTCTGGGTCTTTCTCACACTTTACTCCAGGTTTATTCACACTTTTCTCCATGTTTTACTCACACTTTACTCTGGTTTTTGCTCATACTTCACTTCAGACTTACTCTCAATTCCAACCGAGTTTTCTCTTCCTTACTCCCCATGGTCAAAGAACCCAAAGTTCCTCTGCTGGCACCAACTTTTCTGCCACTTATTCAAAGCCTGTGATGTCCTAGACCGCTCCGTATCCCTCACCACCCAAGAAGAAGGAGAGAGGAAAATATCACTTGCAAACCCACACCTTCAGCCATTCCCCTAACAGCTATGTTACAGAGTCATCCCTAGATCTAAGTCCGTGTCAGGGGGGACACAGGCCCCAGAAAAAAAGGAGTGACAAAAGACGAAGAAATAAAAAGAAATGGGTACTAGCATCTTGCCGTGCAATCCTGCTGGCCCTGCCCTTGCAGCAAGGCGCGCCGCGGGCCACGCACTGTGGGAGAGGTGGAAGGACAGAGAGCTAGTAGATGGGTTTAACAAATGGATCACAACAGCAACGATCTGAGGAGGAATGGTAATTTATTAAATCCTGCTGAATCAAACAAAATGAGAGAGAGAGATCAGGGTGCTCAAAGTGTGCCTCCCCACGATAGTACAAGGGAAGCACATGCCTTTCTCCACCGCAAACTGAGCGGGGCCTGAGGGAGAGCCACTGTGGTGCAGTCTGGATCTCCACCTATCTTCATCTTCACACCACGTGCTCCAGGAATTCCGCTCCTCCCCTCCCATCAGAATACTCAAAATGCCCATAAAAGGCAGCAAGTGGAACCAGAAGACTAACTCTTTAACTCCCACTGCTTCACATGATGTTTTGATGTGGAATACTGACATAAAAAAAAAAGCACGAAACCACAACAGCCAGGACCTCACCACCCTCTCACTGAAAAGATCCTCCCAGTCCCTAATCTAAATCTCAACTCTTTTAATTTAAAATATTTGTACCTTGTGATATCAATATCTGCCCATGTTAAAAGTTGATTTCCCTCTTCTTTCTGAGCTCTCTGTGAGTACTGGAGGGCTGCAATGTGTTCTCCTCCGAGCCGTTTCTTCTCCCATCTCCCTCAGCCTGTCTTTCCAGGAGAGGTCCTCCAGCCCTCTGATCACTCTCGTGGCATTCCTCTGGACCCTCTCGAAAAGATTTATGTCATGCTCCAGATGGGGCCTTCTGAGGGCTGAGTAGAGAAGGACCATGCCCTTCCTTGCTCTGATGACCACCTCTCTGTTGATGCAGCCCAGGGTACAGTTGGCCTCTCAGGCTGCAAGCACACACTGCGGGCTCCTGTTAAGGTTTTCGTCTACCAGGAACTCTAAGTCCTTCCCCGCAGGGCTGCTCCCAGGCAGTTCTTCCCTCATACCTGGGATTGTCCCGACACAAGTGCAAAAACTGGCATTTGATCTTGTTGAACCTCATGCTGTTTCTTTGGGCCCACTTTTCAAGCCTGGCCAGGTCCCTCTGGATGGCACCCCTTCATTCTGTCATGCCAACTGCACCACACAGCTTGGTGACATCAGCAAACTTGCTGAGGGTGCTCTCTGTCTCATCATCCAAGCCACTGATAGACGTTGAACAACTCTGGTTCCAGGGCTGACCCCTGTGGACATAACTTGTGATCGGCCTCCACCTGGTGGAGCCAATTCCCCAGAGAGCCATTTACCACAGTCCTTTGGCTGCGACCTTCCAACCAATTTCTTATCCAGTGAACAGTCTGCCCTTCAAATCCATCTCACACATCTCTCCACAGAGATAAGGAAGTGATGTGGGACCATGCCAAAGGACTTCCAAAAGTCCAGGTAGATTTGTGTACCACTTTGTGTAACTGATGTACTGTCAAAACATCCACATTATCATTCTGACCATAAGGAAACACGACATGTAATGAACTTTGGGGAAAATACTGATTTCTCATTTAGATCCTTATAATACTGAGCTAAACAGAGCATTGTAGATTCTAGGACTAAGGCTGTGTTATAGTAAAACACATCTTTTTACAGTACACACACAGAAATTGTTTATTAGATTGTTTCTTTGCTTACAACTGGCACCTGGTAGATAAGTGTGTTTCTGTAACTTGGCAATTTTCACTTTGGGATCCAGAGAGCTGTTATTGGAATGGTCAGAAGTCTAGCAAATGACCAAAGCATTCAGAAGTGAATCATTACCAGAGCTGCAGTGACACAACAGACTGGGTCTGACATCAAGAACAGAAATAAATAACTGGTACACAGGAGTAATTTAGGAAGTTATTGTTAAATATTAGGGAAAAAAAAAGTCAGGACATGACACAATAAAGATGAAATAGAAACATGGCATATCACTTTGATTAGAGTAAATAGGTAAGGAATAAGAGGGATGTGAAACCCTAACTAACAGTGAGCAGATTTCTGTGTTGGAAATCATTAAATTATATAAACTATTAGTCAACTGTGTTGTGGGTTAGGTGTGATTTCAATTAATATATTGAGGTGAAAGGGGCACTGAATTCAATAGCTTCTCCAAAGTGTGCAGGAAAAAACAAAAACAAAAACAGAATTTGATATGTAGCCATTAACACACACCATTTGTTGTCATTGGGTTTTAAGCAAAGAAAGAATAAAACGCTTTGTGGCTCAACCCAGGAATTGCTGAGCTGTGTTTTCTCCCCTATCCTGTTGAGGAGGGGCAGT
This sequence comes from Lophura swinhoii, assembly GCA_030408155.1. Classification (NCBI taxonomy): domain Eukaryota; kingdom Metazoa; phylum Chordata; class Aves; order Galliformes; family Phasianidae; genus Lophura; species Lophura swinhoii. The sequence continues at coordinate 1,436,959 of CM059485.1, forward strand.
GACAGAGCAGCACAGGGAGCACCTGGGAGCCAGGTAAGGTGAGCAAAGCGCTGCTGGGCACTGAGTTCCAGGCTGATTTTGGGGTCCCAGCCCTGCAGCATGAGGCTCCGTGTGTGTCCCCTCTGGGGACAGCCCGGCCCCACCGCCCCACAGGCAGCCCCTGGCAGCTCAGTGCAGGCACTGTGTGGGGCAGCATGCGTGCAGTGCTACAGAGATGTGCCCCCAGCACAGCCCCTAACACCACATGTCCTCCTTCTCACAGCACCTACTTCCTCCCCTTTAGTTCATCTTCCTCTTCATCACCGTGCACCCTGGCTCACCTTTTAGCTCTTTTCCCCCAATTTGTCAAACTTCCATTGCTTGTTTTGCCACAATCAGCAACTTTCTATCTTGGTGCTCTATAACTGCAAACAGTTTACACCAAACCCAAGAACAAGTCCTTGCACCTGGTGGAGGCAAAAAAAATGCTTATAGTGCTCCTCTGAAGCAGGATCATTGATAAAAACAGGGTTGTTCACGCACCAATCAAAGCTAAACACAGAAGTTTTAGGACGAGCACACACTGATTGCTTCTGCTAAAGTAATATATTGTTCAATCAGCTAATATATTGATCCCATTTGCTAATCAAGCCTATATCAGCTCTACAGTGCCTGCTGGCATCTCATTTGCCTGCAGATACAGAGATGGAACACAGAGGCTGTGAGAAAGTCAACACTGACCCAGATTTCATATGGGCTGCAAGACAAAGAGAGCAGGGTGATGCCTCAGTACAAGTAGAAGGAAGCCAAACATATGCGTAAGACCATGATAACCACTAATGATAATTACACACACACACACATATATGAACAGCAAAGAAAAACGAAGTGATAAACATAAATAAATATTATAATCAGTAAGAAACATAAGTTTGTTATTGTACAGACTGAGTCACTTGTTGAGACAGGTGTGAAGTTTGTGCCTGCTGAAATGTGACCATGACATCATTTTCTTCGCTGCATTCTTGAGCTCCTGGTTCCTCATGCTGTAGATGAGGGGGTTCACTGCTGGAGGCACCACCGAGTACAGAAATGAAACCGCCAGATCCAGGGATGGGGAGGAGATGGAGGGGGGCTTCAGGTAGGCAACCATGGCAGTGCTGACAAAGAGGGAGACCACGACTAGATGAGGGAGGCACGTGGAGAAGGCTTTGTGCCGTCCCTGCTCAGAGGGCATCCTCAGCATGGCCCTGAAGATCTGCACGTAGGAGAAAAGAATGAAAACAAAACACCCAAATCCTAAAGAGGCACTGACCACAAGAAGCCAAATTTCTTTGAGGTTGGAGTGTGAGCAGGAGAGCTTGAGGATGTAGGGGATTTCACAGAAGAACTGATTGATGGCATTGCCATGACAAAGAGGCAGAGAAAATGTGTTGGCAGTGTGAAGCAGGGAATAGAGAACCCCAGTGCCCCAGGCAGCTGCTGCCATGGTGGCACAAGCTCTGCTGTCCATCAAGGTCCCATAGTGCAGGGGCTTGCAGATGGCAATGTAACGGTCATAGGACATGATGGTGAGGAGGGAATACTCTGCTGAGGTGAAGAAGAGAAAGAAAAAGACCTGTGCAGCACATCCTGCATAGGAGATGTGCCTGGTGTCCCAGAGGGCATTGGCCATGGCTTTCGGGAGAGTGGTGGAGATGCAGCCCAGGTCGAGGAGGGCGAGGTTGAGGAGGAAGAAGTCCATGGGGGTGTGCAGGCGGTGGTGGCAGGCTACGGCTGTGCTGATGAGGCCGTTGCCCAGGAGGGCAACCAGGTAGATGCCCAGCAAGAGCCAGAAGTGCAGGAGCTGCAGCTGCCGCGTGTCTGCCAACGCCAGCAGGAGGAACTCGCTGATGGAGCTGCTGTTGGGCATCTGCTGTCTCAGGGCATGGAGACCAGTCTGAGGAGGGAAAAACGGGAAAATGTTACTTCAGACTTCTCCAAGCAAACCATACACCATGTCTTCTGAAGACTCCCAGACTGCTTCCGTCCTTTCTGCAAGATCTTTGAACTCTGAGTGCTGCTGTCTGAGAGTGCCACAGAGTACAAGGAGCTCTGCTTCAGGCTGTGGATGAACCAGCTCTGTTCTACAGCAATAAAACAATTGAAAAACAGAGCGATCTCAGATTAATAACCTGAGGTATCAAAGAGCTTTCCACAAATTTCTCAGAACTACACAGCACACTCTGTCAGTATATTTTCTTCTAGTTGCCCCAGCATTCATGAAAACTGTTTTTAAGGTGGAAATCCTTGATCATTGTGAGACACTTCAAGTGTCAGTATCACTTTTGATGTTAGGGAGGCAAAGGGCATGCCCCTCACTTCCAAGTGATTGGTCCACATGATCTGCCCTCTGTTTGCACCACTGGAGGATGGTCACACTCCAGGAATTAACCTGACAAGACTCTGGTTGCCAGTAAGAGCAGAGGTTAGTTGTGCAGAACTCCAAGTCTCTCGTCTTCCTTACCATACCAGAGGAAGATCTCAGCTCTCACTTTCTCTGCAGGGACACTGCCATCCAGCAGCATTTCCATGGCCTTAACACTGAGGCATCTTCTCCGTGGTGCTGCTGGATAACACAGAGCTGCCATGGCAGAGCTGCAATATTTTGCAGGGCTGAGTTCAGCCCAGGAGGAACCACAGGAGCAGAGTCAAAAGCCCAGAATGTGGAGTGTCCTAGAAAGAGAGTCAGCTCATTTCTAGCCCTAAAGACAGTATTTATCAGAGGGTGCCTGAGCCCCTCCTGAATCCCCATCCCACACTGTGCTGAGCCCTTAATGCAACTCTTAATCAAGTTCTCATGACACTAGGAATGGATGCACAGTGGACACAGTCTGACAGTGGAAACAGTCCATGGGGTTGCTGCAGAGAAATTATCTGCATTGAAAGGATGGCAGTGAGGTGCCTATTTCCCCTCCCACCCTTTGTAGTCAGCACTCTCCTCTCCCTCCCTGCCCATGTCTCTGCTGCCTGCAGCTGTCCCTGCTTGCAGCTGCTTCTCTGTCCCCACATCCCCTCCCTGGGGCTCACAGAGCACATCACAGCCGCTGTGTGCTCAGCTCTGCCCTGCAGAGCCCTCTTGGCCCAGGGAAATCTCGGTGCGTGCAGGAGACAAGAGCCGGGACACACAGACTCTGCTGACACTGGACACAGGGCAGTGGTGATTTGTATGGATGGAGGGGAAATAAAATAATTTGTGTGAGTCCTGGTAACTCTCACTGTGATAGTATGGGAGTCTCAGCCTCCTCTCTGAAACCACAACCTGCATTCCCACAAAGGCAAGAGAAGAGAAAACAGAAAGCAGAGGGTCAGGAAAGCCTACCCTGAAGAATGTAACCCCTGCCTTATTCTCCCTCTTGAAAAGTACTCTCAGAAGTGCCCTGAGGTTCTATGGAGCTGTGATTCTCCTGCTGCAGTCAGCAGCTGTGGCAGCAGAAGACCCCTGCCCTGCCCTACCCTGCCGGGGGGCTCCTTCCCCCCACACGTCTCCCTGCAGCACCCTGGGCTGCTCCCCAGGCAGGCTGAGTGCTGAGTGCTGAGTGCTGAGTGCTGAGCCTGGCAGGAGCAGAGTCCCTGCCCAGAACACAGTCCCTGGGGCACAGCAGGGACCTGTTCTGCAGGACAGCCCTGGGCACCCGGCTGCAGCCCTGGCTGCACAGCCTGCAGCCGTCCTGCAACACACAGCCCTCACAGCTGAGCTCTGATGCTGCAGCATGGAAACCCTCAGCTAGAGCAGTTCTTTATCCATAATAAACAGTTTATGCAGCCTGACCTGAACTGGGATGTCCCAGGTTTAGTGATCCCTGCAGGAAAAGCCTCTTCATTTGCTGCAGCCAGAGACTTACCTTGTCAGGGGCTGTGAGAAATACTCTTTCCGTGAGCACACAGCCTACTAACGTGCCACACAGCCTGTAAGCTCTCTTTCTTCTCCCCTCTCTCTGTCACCTGCAGATCATGCCCCCAGCCCTGCTGTGCTGTGTTGTGCAGAGGAGCTGTTCCTCTGCAGTGCTGCCCACTTGTATGAGCTCCCTGTGTCCCAGGAGCCCGGCCCAGCTCGGCAGCAGAGGATATGATTTCCTTCTCTCCATGGAGATATCCATTTGTCACCAGGGGTGACATCTCCTCAGGGGCATCAGGGTCATCACTGCAGAACGTACTACACAGTCAGCTCAGTTAATCACCACATGTCCACTGGATTCCACAAGCTTGGTTGTTTTTTAGTAAAAGATGTTTGACCAAGGGAGAAGCAAATGCCAAACCTGGAAACCTCTGCTCATGACCTGCAAGTGCAGTCATAACATTACAGAATCATAGAATAACATAGGGTGGGGAGGACTTCAAAAATCACCTAGTTCTAACTCCACAGCCATGGGCAGTGTTGCCAACCACCAGATCAGGCTGCCCAGCATCTCATCCATTCTGACCTTGAATGCCTTCAAGGATGGGGCATTCACCTCTCTGGGCAACATTTTCCAGTGCCTGCATGTAAGAAATGTCTTTCTAACATCTAACCTCAGTCTCCCTTTTTAATTTAAAGCCATTTCCCTTTGTTCTGATTCTATCAGGCCATCTCACCCTAAATCTAGGTTTAGGCAATTCATCTGCTAATGGAAACTCTGGGGCTGAAATGGGATCAATTCCTCACAGAACCATGGGAGCTGGGAGTCCTCTTAGCTGAGTTCAGATGTGCACAGTGAGGTGTCTGTGTGTGAGCCCCTCATCTGAATCCTTGCTCTTTATTCAACAGGGACTGCACTGCTCACACACAGACACTCAGGGATGACCAAGGTGCCTGGGGTGATCCTAGCTGTGTGCCAGTGCTTGTAAACTGTGGTGGAAAATCTATGAAACAGACAGCTCCTTCCTAAGCATCAGCTGAGGGCTAGAAGGGAGGTATTCTTGGCCATCCTAAATGCCACCACAGCCCTGTGCTTAGGGCACCCACTGTGCCTTTTGCACCTGTCCCCATGGAGCATGTCGTGTTGTTCTGCTGACCAAATGGATGAGCTCAGAACACAAGAGCCAGATCTTCCTCTCTGCTCCATCTGTGGCATACTCTGGAGTTCAAGGCACTACAAAGCTATGACACATCTACCTTCTTTCACTGATGACACCTTATTAGCTTGCTTTGGGCTCTCACTTGAATGGCATCAGAAGAAGTCTGTGGTCATACCAGTACCACTTGACAGGAAGCTGGCAAATGTTGTTCCAGTTCTAAGGAAGAGCAAGAAAGAGGACATCAGCAATTACTGACCTGTCAGTCTCACTTCAGTGCCTGTTAAAATTATGGAGAAAATGATGCTGGTAGTTACTGAGGAACACCTGAAGGACAATTCTGTCATTGGCACAGCCAACACAAGCTCATGAGGGGAAGGATGTGTTTAACTTAATGTCCTTTTATGACAAGGTCACACATCTATAGGAATACGGGAAGACAAGTGTTGTAGTCCTTCCTGATTTCAGTGGACCTTATGATATCGTTTCTCACAGAATCCTTCTGGGTGAATTTTCCTGCATAATGGCTAGACAGAAATATAATGTGATGGGTGAGCAGCAGACCAGTGCGTGGGGCCCAAAGGATTACAGCAAATGGGGTTCTACCAAGCTGGCAGATGGTCATCAGCAGGGTTCCCCAGGGCTCCAGTTTAGAGCCACTTCTCTCCAATGTTTGTGTTAATGACTTGCATACAGGACTAGAAGATGCTCTGCGCAAGTTTGCTGATGATACCAAGTTGGGAGGAGCTGTGAGCCCCATTGACGGTGGAGAGGACTTGCAGAGAGATGTGGACAAGTTAGAGAAATGGGTAAGCACGAACTGCATTACGTGTAACAAGAACAAGTGCCTGATTCTGCACCTGGGTAGGGACAACCATTGACATACACACTGAGTGGATTTGGGACACTGGAGAGCAGCCCCATTGAAAGGGATTGGTGGTCCTGGTCAACATCAAATGGAACGTGAGTCAGCAGTGTGCCCAGGCAGCCAGGAAGGCCAACTGTCCCCTGGGATGCACTGAGCGTGGCTTTGCCAGCTGGGTGAGGGAAGGGATTGTCCTGCTCTGCTCTGCACTGCTGCAGCCTCACCTGGAGCACTGGGTGCACTTCTGGGCACTGCAGAACAAAAAGGACATAAAACTATTGGGGACTGTCCAAAGGAGGGCACCAGTACTGAGAGATCTGAAGTTCAAAGTTTCATTGGGATTGACTACTTGTTCAGACTGCGCCCTTCTCACATCCCACATCCTCAGATGAGACACACTGCCCACATGGCACTTGGGCCTCACGACATCCTTGCACCCCATGCAGAGTCTGGCAGCTGCTGTCCCCTGGTCTTTCATTTGACATCAGACAAACCTCCATCCCACTGCCCCAGGAAGGGCCCTGAGCCAGCAGGAGGGACACGATCTCCCTGCCAAGGCTCTGGGGATCAGGCCTTGGCCTTTCTGCTTCGGAAGACAAAGGAGGCTTTGCTCAGCATCACAGCCACCATCCCAGTGCCTTGGTCTGCCTGCAATCATGGCTTCCAATTATCTGCTCTAACAAGTCCCTGGGGAAGCTTGCTTGTCCATGGCCCTCAGTGGGGCCCATTAATACTCCAAGAAACTTCACTGTTCCTTCTGACTTTGTCTTCCTGAGCACTTTGTGCAATCTTCTCTGTGCACTGGAGGTTGCTGGACTCAGCAGCAAATGCCCCGTGGGGCCCATTACAACCTGAAGAGCCCTCCTATGCCTTGTGCCTTCCTGTCATCTTCTTCAGGTGTTCAGAATGTGTGCAGCAAACTGGAGAGGTATCTGAAAAGAGCTTAAAGAGGAAGAGAATGAGTGGCATTTATGAAGACTAATTATTTATTTATTTATAATTGGGTTTAAGCAAGAAGTTGCAGCAGCACTTGGCAATTGATATTGAACCAGGATGTCCGCTAATGAGCTTTGCCCCATCACTGTGTGGACGAATGTCCTCTGCAGCTACCCCACCCCATTTCTACTCCCAGTGGCCCCATGGGACTTCCATCACTTTTCCTCACATCACACTTCTCCTCTGCAGTCACATTCTCAGTGTTAAACCTCGTTTGCACCAACTCCCACTGGCTTTCTGGCTTTCCGGCTTTCCTCAGAGAACCAGCTGCACATGGGAAATGAAAGATTTGTCTTTTTTTTTTTTTTTTTTTTTTTGCCAACAAACATTTGTAAACATGATGCAATTGAATGAACAATAGAACAATGTAATCAACTGCATGCCTTGTGCAAGCCACACCTAATGAGGTTTGTCTTTCACTGGGAATATTTGTACAAGAAATATGTTAGGCTGAGATAGGAAGGCATAGATAGAATCACAGTTAAGGAGTTGATCAAAGAGTCCATCAGACTTTGCAGAGATGTTGCAAGTTCCAATAATCTCCCTGAAGTTCACAGATAAGCCACATAGTTGGGAGGTATCTGAGTGAACACAGAGCAAGTGAAGGAAAAATTTGTAGAGCAGTGGGAAGAGCATGTGTCCAGATGGCCTGCTGAAAACTTGCCCTGAACCATGGTCACTGATTTAGGAGAGCTGGAGACACCTGGAGGATGAGGGACACCAAATACGCAGCAAGGTAGAGCAGCGGTGGACGCTGGGCATCAGTCACAGGGCATTGGCACTGGCACCAATTCCTCAGAGAACCAGCTGCACATGGGCAATGAAAGATTTCTCTTTTTTTTTCCAACAAGCAGAATTCCTTCATGATGCAATTGAATGAGCAGTGAAACACAGTCTGTGTCCCTGTACCTGAAGGCATGTGTTTCCTGCAACACAGTTCTGCAAAATGTTCTTTTTTGAATAAGATAGAAAGGACACAGAATCCCCTAAAAGACTCGAATTTTCAACTTAAAAAAAAAAAAAAAAAAAAACAAAAAACAGATCTCATGAGTATTTCAGAACTTGAGAGGTGTGTTAACTCATTTTCGCTGATTTCCATCTTGGTCTTCAACCCGTTCAATTCAATTCTATTGCTTCTGTTTTATTGACATGAACATCTTTCAGACTTAGAGCTTCAAAAATAAAAGAAAATCCACCTGTGTTTTGAACAGAGCCTGGCGCTCCCCAGGATTTCCCTGCCGAGAATTGTCCATGACAGCTCTCAGTGTTTCCACTAACTGAGTCACACTGTGGTACTGAGATCTTCTCACGTTCTCAGACCTTGTTTTAGAAGGTCACATGCAGCACAGGACGCTTCACGCCCTTCATGCCAGGTAGCATGCCCCATTTCACTGTGAGCTCACATTCACCCTAGATTTCCTTTTGCTGTGTATATATTTCTAAAAGCCCTTCTGTCTTTGATATGCCTGGGCAGGTTCAACTCTGTGTGAGCTTTAGACTTTCTAAATTAATCTCAGGAGGTACACTAGGACAAACACTCTGCAGTGCTCCCAGCTGACCACTTCTTGTTTCCAATTCCTATATATGCATTCTTTCTGTACCGTACACCACAGACACTTGAAGAAGCCAAGATGTGCTCTCCTGAAACTCAAAGGTGAGAACTTGACTTTTGCCCTCCCTTCAGACTCCACAGCTCCACCATCCCATGGCCACTGCAGACCAGGTTCACTTTGACCTTCAAATTCTCCACCAGCCCTTCCTTGCCGGTGAGTATGAGATGCAGCAGAGCACCTCTCCTCTTTGGTTCCTCTAGGGTTTGGTGAAGAAACTGTCAGCTGTGCTCTCCAGGGATATCCTGGATCTTGTATGCCCTGCTGTGCTGTCCCTGCAGCAGATACTGCAGTGAAAAATGCCCTCAAAAGGGACAAGGGCCTGACAACATGAGGTTCCCATCTGCATGTAGAGGGCACCTTCCACTTGCTCTTCCTGATTAGGAAGCCAGGAGCAGACACTGTTGGTCTCCTCGGTTTGCCATTGCCATTCGCTCTGACCTGGCTGCTCTGCCATCCCAAGGAAGAACTCAGGGCACACCCACAGAGGGCAGTTGCTCTTCCTTGTCTCCTCTCCCATCTATCACAAAGACTTGTGCTACAGTCCAGCTGTGGAAGCCATTAAACCGCGTCCCTGTGATCCAAACAAGACCTCAGACCTGCAAGTGTACAAAGCTTTCTAGCCCAGCACATATTGGTGTTCTCATTCGTGTAAAAGCACATAAGAAAACATCCTGTTCAGGAGGCATTATTGGATTCCGTGCATCCATGGTATCTATGAAAGTGGCACATAAACATTGGACCCACTGTGGGGCGCCAAGTTGTCGAAGCAGCATGGATACTCCTGGACATGTCTTTCCTGAAGGCCCTGTGCTGCATTTGCAGCTGCATGTGAGGGTGCTGGACAGCCCAGGGAATTGGCATGACACTGGGCTGCTTCTGATGTCATTCACATGAGAGCACATAGAAAACTGAGGCTTCTTCAGGTGAAGAACACAGATGTGTGTCAGCTCTGTAGTGCCTTGAGCTCCAGAATAGGCAGCAGATGGAGAACAGAGGAAGATCTGCCTCTTCTTTTGTGAGCTCATCCATTTAGCCAGCTGAATAACTCTGCATGCTCCATGGAGATGAGTAAAAAAGACATACTCCAGTGCCCTAAACCCAGTGGTCTGTTGTCATTTAGGATGGCCAAGAATAGCTCTAACCCCTCTCTGGCCCTCATCTGATGCTCAGGAAGGAGGTGTCTATCTCAGGGATTTCCCACACACTTCACAAGCACTGGCACACATCCAGGAGCACCCCAGGCACCTTGGTCATCACCCAGGGTCTGTGTGTGAGCAACTGACTCTCCACTGGAAGACCAAGGACTCAGAGCAGGAGCTCACATGCAGGCAACTCCTTGTGCACATCTGAACTGAACCAGAGAAATCCCAAACCTATTTCTGCCATAGGGTTTCCATCCAGGGATGAGATGCCAGCACTGCCTCAGCTGGATCACTGCCCTGCCCAGGGCAAGTCTACCCCTCCCTGTCCTTGCCTGTGTGCTCATTTTGTTACAGCAACACTCTCTGGTAGGACTAACCATATGTCTGGAATCAGTCACTGTGCACTGGATATTTGGTGGTTAATGCAGCATATTTCAGAGTACAATCATGACACTGTTGTCTTTCTGGAGCTGTTGGCCATGGAGACCCAGGCACATCTCAGGGGAGATCACTGGGAGGATAGAAGTGAAATCCTCTGCTGCTGAGCTGGGCTGAGCCCCTGGGACACAGGGAGCTCCTACAAGTGGGCAGTGCTGCAGAGACACAGCTCTAAGAGCAGCTCCCGTGTACTGTGCATCAGCACAAGGGGCACGTTCTGCAGGTGATATGAAGATGGAAGAGAAAGAAGAGAGGGATTACAGGATGTGAGGGGTGTGAGCAGGCTGCGACCTCACTGCAGGAGCATTGCTTTCAGCCACTGACACGGTAAGTCTCTCACCATAGGTAATGCAAACTCTTTTCCAAGAGGGATCACCAAATCTGGCACATCCCAGTGCAGATCAGGCTGCATACACTCTGTGTTTCTTTATCATGGAATAAGAGCTGTTCCAGATGAGGGCTTCCCTGCTGCAGCATCAGAGCACAGCTCCGAGGAAACATCAAGAGAGAACCCTAAAGTGCATTTTACCTCCCTACTTTCCTTTAACGTATATATTCTTTCAATAAAGCCATGGGAGTTCTCTTAAGTTCCCATTTTCACTTGAAAAAATGCACATGCACTTAGATAGTGCCCTGCAAACGAGGTGGGTTCTGGACAGCAAATAGGAATGCAGAGAGTTTGGGCTGGTGTCTGTATGCTCAGTCAGGGAAATGGCAGGAAAACAGCCCCCAGGATGAAAATCTGCAGACCACAGAGATATGGTCAGGGAATTACCCCCTTCAGTGCAGGGACCTTCCTCTGAGCAAGCTCCCACCTAGAAATGCCTCTGCCCACATGGCCATGGGGTCCGATGCGTGAACCAGCTCCTGTGCAGGCAGAGCTCCAGCAGAGCAGAGCAGCATCTCCCCAGGCACGTGTCCATCACCCTCTGCAGTGCACAGGGGCCGAGAGCCACTGCCTGGGGCTGTGGGCAGTGCAGTCTGGGAGGCTGGGAAGGAGCTGGCTTTCCCTTAATGAGATGCCATCAGTAGGACACAGCTCCCTGAGGTGTCCTTCAGAGCCGTGAGCTGACGTTCAGAATGCAAATCTTTCTCATAGCCTGGAAAACAAATTTGAAGGAAGTAGCAGAGAGATGCAATATGCAAGGAAATGCTGTGGGGCTGGTGAAATGAATGTTAGGTTTCCTTTGCAAGACGTGTGGTGATGAGGCACTGCTGAAGTACGTTGAGAAACGATGAATATTCCGTGATGGGCAGTGGATTCCTCTGCTCTCAGCTGGGTCTGCCTTCTTTTCACAATGTCTTGGGAGTGTAATCCTTCTCCCTCTTCAAAACTGACAAGCTCAGAGCAATTAGAAACAAGCCCAACCAGCTCCCTTTACTCCACACTATGCAGAGGTGAATCCTTTTGCCTCTCAGGTCTCATAGGCATTCATATTGAGTACAGCAGAAGTGCTCCGAATTTCTCAATTCAGCAAACACTCCATGGACACACTGAGTGAGAGGAGGGAGTGCAGAAAAACTATCACTGCAACTTCCATTTGTGACCCACATATTTTTGGCACTGAGTCCACAGATGCCGACAAGCACCTCCCTATTGGAATTTACTTCATGTGACACATTTTGGAAAGAAAACCTTTCCCTACACGACCACATTTCCCTGTCCCTATGGGGACAAGACTGCTTCCTGGAGAAAAAAGTACAGAAGCCCTCAAGGCAAACTCAACGTCAAGAAAAGTAGCTCACATCATTGGGGTTGAATGAACATTTTCCACACTGAAATCTCTGTCTTTAACTTTTGTACTCCTTGGACAGGTTCTTGTGGCAAAAGGCAGCAGATGCCCAACAGCAGCTCCATCAGCGAGTTCCTCCTGCTGGCGTTGGCAGACACGCGGCAGCTGCAGCTCCTGCACTTCTGGCTCTTGCTGGGCATCTACCTGGCTGCCCTCCTGGGCAACAGCCTCATCAGCACAGCCGTAGCCTGCCACCACCGCCTGCACACCCCCATGCACTTCTTCTTCCTCAACCTCGCCCTCCTCGACCTGGGCTGCATCTCCACCACTCTCCCCAAAGCCATGGCCAATGCCCTCTGGGACACCAGGACCATCTCCTACTCAGGATGTGCTGCACAGGTCTTTTTCTATTTTTTTTTCTTTTCAGCAGAGTATTCTGTCCTCACCATCATGTCCTATGACCGCTACATTGCCATCTGCAAGCCCCTTCATTATGGAACCTTGATGGACAGCAGAGCTTGTGCCAGAATGGCAGCAGCTGCCTGGGGCTCTGGGGCTCTCTATTCCCTGCTGCACTCTGCCAATACCTTTTCTCTGCCTCTCTGCCAAGGCAATGCCATGAATCAGTTCTTCTGTGAAATTCCCCAACTCCTCAAGCTCGCCTGCTCAGAATCCTATCTCAGGGAAGTTGGTCTTAGCGTGATTAGTGCCCTTGTTTTACTTGGGTGTTTTGTATTCATTGTTGTGTCTTACGTGCAGATCTTCAGGGCTGTGCTGAGGATGCCCTCTGAGCAGGGACGGCACAAAGCCTTCTCCACGTGCCTCCCTCACCTGGCCGTGGTCTCCCTCTTTCTCAGCACTGCTATGTTTGCCCACCTGAAGCCCCCCTCCATCTTCTCCCGGTCCCTGGATCTGATGGTTGCATTTCTGTACTCGGTAGTTCCTCCGACACTCAACCCTATTATCTACAGCATGAGGAATAAGGAGCTCAAGCATGCCCTCAGCAAAGTGTTGCAATATGCAATATCACAGCTTCAATAAAGTGCACATCATCCTCACATCATTCCCAGTGATAGTCTTTTCATTTTACGTACATATGACTCTTTGTCTGTGTATTTAAGTGTAATGATCTTGAAAAAAATGTTGCAATTTATTCCACTTCTTCTTTCCCATCTGCTTTTCATTTTCTCACACAAAGAGCTCAGGTAAATGTGGAACCATATTAAAAGACACTATAATACCTTGCAAAAAAATACTGTTCCTTAGCTCTTCTCTCTTCCTACCGTGTCTGTATCTGGGACTGGTACAGCCACAAACAGCAGCACAACGTGCTCTTTTCATTCCTGGTCTCTTTATACTGCCACACCGCTCCAGAGTCCTTGCATTCGTGCAGACCTGAAGGTCTTGTGTGTCTCACGACAGTGCTGTTGTCTCTACAGCAGCACTCAGGGGTTGCAGTCAGTAGTCGGCAATGTGAACTGCAGTGTCAGAGCTGGTCTCCTTTCTGGCACCAACATAACAAGAGGCTCTTGGCTGGGTTTGTCCCGGGAGTTGGAGCGACCACGGGGCTGTACGTCTTGGCACAGTGCACTTCCCTTGGGAGGAATTCTTTTACTTTTCTTATCACAGTACTTGGAGTGACCACAGGGCTCATTGTGAGGGTAGGAGTGACAGCAGTGTTTGTCACAAAGCTTGGAGCAACCGTGGGACCTGTAAGAATTGGGAACAAGAATTGGAGCTGCTGCAGGGTCTGTCCCAAGACTTGGAGAGGCTGCAGCACTGTCAGCAGATCCTGCTCTTCTCCTTGAGGATGCTGAAGAGTGTTGAACACAGCTCAGTAGGTGTGGGCCAGGCCCTGGCACACTGTAGTGATTTGTGCCTCTTTAGGGTTACCAGAGCGAACCTGAAACAGCAGTCCTTCCCCAAACATTCTACCAGTTTCTCAGGTTTCTGCAGTTGCTTGGAGATGAAGTTCCAAATCCCTGGAGGATTCTGACCTCTCCAGGCACCTGCCCATACTGCTCCACATCCCCTGCCATGCAGAGCTGTCCTGCCTTGGGACTGATCTCTCCGTGATATTTTTGAATGATTGTTTAATCTGAAACGTAACCTGAAACACACTGACAACACGCAGTAATGGGAGCACACTGCTTTGAACATCCCACGGATAGACAAAATTCTCAGGAGCTGTGGTAACTAGCTCTTGAGCTCTAGGGAATGAAGAAGAGAAAGGGAGGCTGAGGAACCACTGGAAAGTGTCCTCCCTTACCACATCCATAGCTGGGCTCCCTGAGGACACAAAGCCAAGGGTGTAATTACTAATCCTACCAACAATATTGCTTCCAAACCCAATAATGACTGCAGAGCTGAATGCACACAAAACTTCAGTTTGTCAGCTGACAATTTGATCATGATGTAAGCCAAGGCCAAACAGCACAGCAAAATTAAAAAAAAAAAAAAAACAAAAAAACAAAAAAACACCTAATCCAGCCCCCAGAGTTGACAAACAATGCATCAGGATGAACAAGCAGCAAGCAAGGAGCTGTGCAGTGCAGCATCATGAGAAGGCTCAACGAGCTCCATCAATAGCGAAAAAATCAGCATCATGGCCAGCAGTTATCCAACTACCGCAGAGCCCTGTGATAACTTGCTCTGGACAGATCTGCTGTTATCTCAACCACTGCAGCCCCACATCAGGCACCAAAATGACTGTGGTGGTTTAAACCGGCAGGTGGCTCAGCACCACACAGTGCTTTGTGCACCGCCCCTTCCCAGTGGATGGAGAGGAGAACTGGGAAAAAACAAAGTACAACTCTTGGGTTGAAATAAAGCTCTTTACTAAGAGAGATGAAAGAAATGTATAATAGTTATGACTACATATACCTCCATATAGAATCATAGTATTGTAGAATCACTCAGGTTGGAAAAGACTAAAGGAGTAAAATGTGTGTAAACCCAGTGTAAATTGTCATTAAAACCAGGAGAAAAGTAAGAGTAAACTCAGGGTAACGTGTGAGGAAAACTTGGGTAAAGAGTGAGTAAAACCCAGAGGAAATTGCAAGTAAAACCCTGAGTAAGTTGTGGGCACAGACGGAGTAAAGTGTAAGGAAAAGCCAAAGTAAAGTATGAATGACCCCAAAGGAAAGTGTGATTAAACTCAGAGTATGTTGTGAGTACATGCAGGGTGAAGTGTAAGTGCTCAGCAAAGTATGAGTAAGCCTGAAGTAAAGCGTGAGTAAACCCAGAGTAAAATGTGAGTAAACCTGGAGAAGATTGTGAATACACCCAGAGTAGAGCCTGAATCAAACCTGGAGAAAAGTCAGAGTAAAGCAGGAGTAAAGTATCAATAAACCCAGAGTAAAGTGTCAGGTAACCAGAAGTAAAGTGTGAGTAAACCTGGTGTAACGTGTGAATAAATCCTGAAGTAAGGTGTGAGTACACTCAGAATAGAGCGTGAGTACACCAGTTGTGCAGTGTGAGTAAAACCTGGAGAAAAGTAAGAATAAAGCAGGAGTAATTCTTGAGTCAATAAGTAAATTGTGAGTAAAACATGAAGATGAGAGTACACCTGGAGTATGGTGTGAGTAAAACCTAGAGAAAACTAAGAGTAAACATGAAGAAAAGTGTGAGTAAACTTGAAGTAAATTCTGAGTAAACCTGGAATGAAGTGTGAGTAAAACACAGAGTGAAGTGTGAGTAAAACCCAGAGTAAATTGTGACTACACCCAGCATACAGTGTGACCAAAACACAGAGAAAAGTAAGAGTAAACCTGGAGTAAAGAGTGAGCACCAATGGAGCAGACTACTCATGCTTTTCTCCAGATTTACTCCCACTCTTCTTTGTGATTACTCACACTTTAGTTCTGCTTTTCTCACACTCTGCACTGGGTGCATTCACAATATGGTTTTTCTCACACTTTATTTTGTGTTTACTCAGTTACTTCAGGATCCCTCACACTCCACTCCCAGTGTACACACACATCAGGTTTCCTCAAACTTTTCTTCAGGTTTACTCACACTCTTCTCTGTGTTTACTCAAACATTATTCCAGGTTTACCCTAAATTTACTCTGGGTAAACTCACACTTTACTCCGAGTTTACTCTTACTTTCCTCTGGTTTTTACTTTAAGTTTTTTTTTTCTTTAGGGTTATTCACACTTTTCTTTGGATTTCCTCACATGTTACTCCGGATGTACTCACACACTACTCAGGGTGTTCTCACACCGTATACTGGATCTTATTCTAACTTTACACCACATTTACTCACACTGTACTCCGGCTGTACTCACACTTCATACTGTGTGTTCCCACATCTTACTTTGGATTTTGCTCACACTTTACTCCAGATTTTACATTTCAATCCAGGTGTACTCACTCTTTACTCTGGGTTTACTCTCAGTTTTCGGTTTACTCACACTTTTCTCCTGGTTTACTCAGTCTATTTTTCTTTTTTTCACACTCTATTCCGGGTGTTCTTACACTTTACCCTGTGTTTACACATGCTTTACTCAGGGTTTACTCACACTTGACTCCAGGTTTGCTCACACTTGACTCCAGCATCGCTCACTCTTGTATCCAGGTTAGAAAGGTGGGCCCGGGTGAACCTGATGCGGTTCAACACGGCAAAGTGCAGAGTTTTGCACTTGGGCCAGAGGAATCCCAGGCATCCCTACAGACTGGAAGGAGCGGTCCTTGAGAGCAGCCCTGCGGAGAAGGACCTGGGGGTCCTGATAGATGAAAAACTTAATATGAGCCAGCAGTGTGCCCTTGTGGCTCAGAAGGCAAATGGTATCCTGGGCTCCATCAAAAGAGGGGTGGCCAGCAGGGACAGGGAGGTGATTGGTCCCCTCTACTCTGTTCTTGTGAGGCCCCATCTGCAGTGCTGTGTCCAGGCCTGGAGCCCCCAGTACAAGAAAGACAGGGAGCTGTTGGAGAGGGTCCAGAGGAGGGCCACAAAGATGATCAGGGGACTGGAGCACCTCCCCTATGAGGACAGGCTGAAGGAGCTGGGCTTGTTCAGCCTGGAGAAAAGAAGGCTGCGGGGTGACCTCATTGCAGCCTTTCAGTACCTAAAGGGAGCCTACAAACAGGAGGGGAATCAACTCTTGGAAAGGGTGAGTGACAGCAGGACGAGGGGAAATGGTTTTAAGTTGAGGGAAGGGAGATTTAGGTTGGACGTCAGGGGGAAATTCTTTACAGAGAGAGTGGTGAGATACTGGAACAGGCTGCCCAGAGAGGTTGTGGATGCCCCATCCCTGGAGGTGTTCAAGGCCAGATTGGATGGGGCCCTGGGCAGCCTGGTCTAGCATTAGGTGGGATGATTGGTGGCCCTGCATGTGGCAGGGGGGTTGGAGATTCATGATCCTTGAGGTCCCTTCCAACCCTGGCAATTCTGTGATTCTGTGATTCTGATTCAGGTTTACAAACAGTTTAGTCAGGTTTATTCATTTATTCACACTTAACTTCAGCTTTACACAAAATTTACTCTGGGCATACTCGCACTTTACTTCAGATTTACTCAGACCTTACTTGACGTTTACTGACTCACTACTCTGAGTGTACTCACAGTTTACTCCGGCTTTACACGCAGTTTATCATCAAATCATAGATTCATAGATCAGTCTGGGTTGAAAAGGACAACAATGATCATCTTGCTTCAACCCCACTGCCACGGGCACGGTCACCAACCACCAGACCAGGCTGTCCAGAGTCACATCCAGCCTGGCCTTGAATGCCTCCAGTGATGGGGCATCCATAACCTCCTTGGACAACCAGTCCCTGTGCTTCATGACCCTCTGAATGAAAAAGGCCACAATGAGGTCTCCCTGCAGCCTTCTCTTCTCCAAGCTAAACAAGCCCAGCTCCCTCAACCTTTCCTCATAGGAGAGATGCCCCAGCCCTCTGATCACCTTAGTGGCCCTCCTCTGGACCTGCTCCAAGAGCTCCACGTCCTTTCTGTACTGGGGGCCCCAGGCTGGATGCAGCACTGCAGATGGGGCCTCACAAGAGCTGAGTAGAGGGGGACAATCACCTCCCTCTCCCTGCTGGCCACCCCTTATTTTAGTGCAGCCCAGAACACAGTTGGCCTTCCAGGCTGCAAGCGCACACTGCTGGCTCATGGTCAGCTTCTTGTCCACCAGAACCTCCAAGTCCTTCTCCACAGGAGATCCTCAAGGAGATCCTCCCCCAGTTTGTATAAACACCTGGGATTGTCCTGGCCCAAGTTCATCAGCTTGCACTTGGCCTTGATGAACCTCATTAGTTTCACATGGGCCCACTTCTCCAGCCTGTCCAGGTCCCTCTGGACGGCTTTCCTTCCCTCCAGTGGATCGACTGCACCGCTCAGCTTGGTGTCGTCAGCAAACCTGGTGAGGGTGCACTCAATGCCATCATTCATGTTGTTGATGAAGATGTTGAAGAGCAGCAGAGCCAAGACAGACCCCTGAGGGACACTGCTTGTGTTTGCCTCCACCCTGACACAGAACCACTGATCACAACCCTTTAGCTGCATACATGTCATGGTTTAATACTTTTCTTATTGGTATTATACATCATAACGTCATGTAAAGCACGGGTAATTAAAGAGCTAGTATTCCAGTTCACTGGACCGACAACGTTACAGACACCTGATTCACAGAAGAGAAGAAGAGCTGCATATCCCGGGGTATTTCATGGTCAGAGTGTAAGATGAGCCATAAAATAAAATAGATAGAATATCAGTCAAATGTGCTGTGGGTTAGGTGTAGTTGCCAATAAGATATTAAGGTGAAAGGGACGCTGAATGCAATACCTGTTCCAAAGTGTGCAGAAAACAAACTAACTAACTAAAAAAAAAACCCTGCATTTTATATGCAGCCACTAAGACTCACAACTTGTTGTCATTGGGTTTTAAGCAAGGGAAGAATAAAGCACTTTTATGCCTCAACCCAGCAATTGCTGAGATGTGTTTTCTCCCCTGTTCTGTTGAGGAGGGGCAGTGACAGAGCAGCACAGGGGGCACCTGGGAGCCTGGCAAGGTGAGCACAGCGCAGCTGGACATTGAGTTCCAGGGTGATTTTGGGGTCCCAGCCCTGCAGCATGAGGCTCTGTTGCCTTCCCCTCTGCAGGACAGCCCGGCCCCACCGCCCCACAGGCAGCCCCTGGCAGCTCAGTGCAGGCACTGTGTGGGGCAGCATGCGTGCAGTGCTACAGAGATGTGCCCCCAGCACAACCATTGACACCGCATGTCCTCCTTCTCACAGCACCTACTTCCTCCCCTTTATTTCCTCTTCCTCTTCATCATGGTGCACCCTGGCTCACCTTTTAGCTCTTTTCCCCCAATTTGGCAAACTTCCACTGCTTGTTTTGCCACAATCAGCAACTTTCTATCTTGGTGCAATATAACTGCAAACAGTTGATACTAAACCCAAGAACAAGTGCCTGGTGAAGGCAAAAAAAAAATGATTTCAGTGCTTCTCTGAAACAGGGTCATTGATAAAAACAGGGCTGTTCACACACTAAGTGAAGCTAAACTGGGAAGATTTAGATGAGCACACACTGATTCCTTTTGCTAATTAATTTATTAGTCCTTATGCTAATACATTGATCCCTTTTGCTAATCAGGCCTATTTCAGCTCCATGGTGCCTGCTGGCATCTCATTTGCCTGCAGATACAGAGATGGAACACAGAGGCTGTGGGAGAGTCAGCGCTGACACAGAGTTCCTATGGGCTCCAGGAGAAAGAGAGCAGGGTGATGCCTCACTAGAAGTGGTAGGAATCGTAACACCCCCACTAATGATAATTACACACACACATATAAATATGAACCACAAAGAAAAATGTACCTATTAATATAATTAATTATTATAAACATTAAAAACCATAATAGGTGTGTTATGGGACAGACTGGGAGTCATTTGTATAGACGGGTGAGAAGTTTATCCCTGCTGAAACATGACCAGGGCATCATTTTCCTCACTGCATCCTTGAGCTCCTGGTTCCTCATGCTGTAGATGAGGGGGTTCACAGCTGGAGGCACCACCGAGTACAGAAATGACACCACCAGATCCATAAATGGAGAGGAGATGGAGGGGGGTCTCAGGTAGGCAAGCATCACAGTGCTGAGAAAGAGGGAGACAACGGCCAGGTGAGGGAGGCACGTGGAGAAGGCTTTGTGCCGTCCCTGTTCAGAGGGCATCCTCAGCACAGCTCTGAAGATCTGCACATAGGACAAAACAATAAACACAAAACACACAAATGCGGCAAGAACACTAAACACAATAAAACCAATTTCCCTGAGGTAATCTGATTCTGAGCATGAGAGCTTGAGGATCTGGGGGACTTCACAGAAGAACTGGTCTACAGCACTGCCTTGGCACAGTGGCTGAGAAAATGTGTTGGCAGTGTGCAGCACAGCAAAGAGAACCCCAGTGCCCCAGGCAGCTGCTGCCATGCTGGCACAAGCTCTGCTGTCCATCAAGGTCCCGTAGTGCAGGGGCTTGCAGATGGCAATGTAGCGGTCATAGGACATGATGGTGAGAATGCAATATTCTGCTGAGATGAAGAAAATAAAGAAAAAGACCTGTGCAGCACATCCTGCATAGGAGATGTGCCTGGTGTCCCAGAGGGCATTGGCCATGGCTTTGGGGAGAGTGGTGGAGATGCAGCCCAGGTCGAGGAGGGCGAGGTTGAGGAGGAAGAAGTCCATGGGGGTGTGCAGGCGGTGGTGGCAGGCTACGGCTGTGCTGATGAGGCCGTTGCCCAGGAGGGCAGCCAGGTAGATGCCCAGCAAGAGCCAGAAGTGCAGGAGCTGCAGCTGCTGCGTGTCTGCCAACGCCAGCAGGAGGAACTCGCTGACGGAGCTGCTGTTGGGCATCTGCAGTTCCTGGGCATGGAGTCCTGTCCAGAGTGCAGAAAATAATGACAAGTCAAGATCATTCTCAGAGACACTCCTCTTGCTACACTATAAAAGAATTGCCTTCCTCTATGGAAGCTGTTCATTTAACTCTTTAACTTGAACTTATTTTCCTGAGCTTCATCATCCCTTAAGAGGTAGAAGATAAAGGAACTCTCACTTTCCTCTCATCTCCTAATCATACCTCAGATACCTCCTATGAGCAATTTCCATGCCTCATATCTTTACCCCAT
Organism: Lophura swinhoii; assembly: GCA_030408155.1. Classification (NCBI taxonomy): domain Eukaryota; kingdom Metazoa; phylum Chordata; class Aves; order Galliformes; family Phasianidae; genus Lophura; species Lophura swinhoii. The sequence goes on from CM059485.1 coordinate 1,457,886, forward strand.
CTGCACTCACAGTGCCCATCCCTACCTCTGTGCACTTAAATTTATGTTAGAGAAAGCTGCTTGTTTGCAGGATAAGTGCTTTATTCATGTCTGCAGAGAATTACGGTAATTTCAGCTAGTGGTGTCCTTTGGGAGAAGAGAGGTTGAAAGCACATGAGCAGGTTGTTCATATAACTGCAGACTGAAAAATGTACAGTTCAGGATTCTCTGAGATGTGTTCATATTTCACAGTTCTTTTCAGATGTCTGCCATCAACTCTTTCCCCTTACCTAAGAAGACGAAATGGAAAATCCCTGCCCTGTCTCTTCTCTTGAAAAGTGCCTTTGCAAACACTCTGGGGTGCAGTGTATCCGCGATGGCCCTTCCCCAGGCAGCAGCTGTGGCAGCAGAAGTCCCCGGCCCTGCCGTGCCAGGGGGCTCCTTCCCCCCACACGTCTCCCCACAGTGCCCTGGGCAGCTCCCCGGGCAGGCTGAGTGCTGAGTGCTGAGTGCTGAGTGCTGAGTGCTGAGTGCTGAGTGCTGAGTGCTGAGTGCTGAGCCTGGCCGGCGGCAGAGTCAAAGCCTGCAGTGACACTTACCTTGTCAAAGGCTGTGAGCAGTGCTCCTGCAGTGAGCTCAACACCTGCTCACACCGTACACATCCTATAATCCCTCTCTCCTTTCTCTCCTCTCCTCCTGTCACCTGCAGGCTGTGCTGTGCAGAAGAGCTGCTCCTGGGCACAGCTGTCTCTCTGCAGCGCTGCCCACTTGTAGGAGCTCCCTGTGCCCCAGGAGCCCGGCCCAGCTCAGCAGCAGATGTCATTTTTTCCTCACTTCTCCCCTGGAGATGACCTTGAGGCTGCGGGGCTGGCAACTCCTGATAGACAACAGGGTCATCTCTGCAAAACGTACTTTGAAGTCAGACGAATTAATCACCAGTAGACACGCTGATTCCAGAAGCATTGTTTGTCCTAACAGATTGTGTGTGCCTAGCAAAGCTGCAAATGCCTGATCTGGTGTCATGGTTTTACGAATATTGTTATTGTTATTCCACATCATTACATCATGGAAAGCACGGGGAATTAAAGAGTCAATACTCCAGTTCTGTGGATGGACAACTTTATGGATACCTGTTTCTCAGAAGAGAAGAAGAACCGCATTTCCTGAGGACTCTGAGTTCAGAGGGGAAGATAAGCCATGGGAGGAAGTCCCGGGATCTCTCACTTGCTCGCTGCCTGGCAGTGTGTGGCTGCGCTCCCCAGCAGTGAGCCTTCAGTTCAGTGTAAGGCTTTTGGTTTCAGAAACTCACTTTCTCATTATATTTGATTTATTACGCTAAATTCTAATTTTATTTTATAACACTGTGTTATCTTACATTCCAGTATCATGTTTAGTAAAAATAAGTTTCCTCCTTCAACCATTGACGCTGTTTTTTATTATTTTTATTATTATTTTATTTCTTTATTTATTATTATAATATTTTTATTTTATTTTATTTTAATGTATTTAATTTATTTAATTTATTTATTTTTTTGGCCAGTGGAAGTGCCAAGCCTTCTGCCCTCTGTCACGGACACACATTGATCCAGATAACTCCGTAACAAGACAACACACTCAGTCATATGCTCAGCTTTTAGGACAGGCGTGTGGAGCCAAATGTTGGACCTGATGATCACTATGGGTCCTTTCCATTGCGGGTTGTCCCAGGATTCTATGACAGTGGGTACAAGCATGGAGATGTTGCAATCACAGTGCTGTCACAGTGGGTAGGAGTTCAGTGACAGCACAGTCACGGTGTTGTCTCGGTAGTGTGGAGAGCAGTGATGTCAGAATTACTGGGTTGTGGCAGTGGTCAGTATTGCAGTGATGTCAGAGTCACTGTGCTGGAAAGGGGAGACAAGCTCAGTGATTTCAGCTCCACTGTGTTGTCACAGCTGATATGAGCACGGTGGTGTTGCAGTCAGACAGGAGCTCTGCATGTGGGTGAGCATCAAACACGGCATCCCCAGAACCAAATGCTACCAGTGAGGAAATGGTGCCTCCACCTTGGGACTGAGAGTTCAAAGTTCTGTTGTGATTGACTGCTTGTTCAGACTGGGCCCTTCTCACATCCCACATCCTCAAATGAGACACACTGCCCACATGGCACTTGGGCCTCACGACATCCTTGCACCCCATGCAGAGTCTGGCAGCTGCTGTCCCCTGGTCTTTCATTTGACATCAGACAAACCTCCATCCCACTGCCCCAGGAACGGCCCTGAGCCAGCATGAAGGAGGGACACGATCTCCATGCCAAGGCTCTGGGGATCAGGGCTTGGCCTTTCTGCTTCACAAGACAAAGGAGGCTTTGCTCAGCATCACAGCCACCATCCCACTGCCTTGGTCTGCCTGCAATCATGGCTTCAATTATCTGCTCTAACAAGTCCCTGGGGAAGCTTGCTTGTCAATGGCCCTCAGTGGGGCCCATTAATACTCCAAGAAACTTCACTGTTCCTTCTGACTTTGTCTTCTTGAGCACTTCATGCATCTTCTCTCTGCACTGGAAGTTGATGGACTCAGCAGCAAATGCCCCCTGGGCCCATTACAACCTGAAGAGCCCTCCTGTGCCTTGTGCCTTCCTGTCATCTTCTTCAGGTGTTCAGAACTTGTACAGCAAACTGGAGAGGTATCTGGAGAGAGCTTAAAGAGGAAGACCCAAATGGGCATTTAAGAATTCCATTTATTTATTTATTAATAGTTCAGTTTAAACAAGAATCTAAACCAGCACTTTGGAATTGATATTGACCCAGGATGTCCGCTAATGAGCTTTGGTCTGTCATGTGTGGACAAATGTCCTCCTCAACCTCCCCACCCCATTTCTACTCACATTGGCCCCGTGGGACTTGCATCACTTCTCCTCCCACATAGAATGATGTCATTCTATGACAAGGTGACCCGCTTAGTGGATGAAGATAAGGCTGCTGATGTGGTCTACCTGGACTTCAGGAAAGCCTTTGCAGTGTCTCCCACAACATTCCCATGGAGAAGCTGGCTGCCCACTGTTTGCATGGGCGCACGCTCTGCTGGTAAAACACTGGCTGGATGGCCGGGCCCAAAGAGTTGTGGTCAGTGGACAGTCGGCTGAATGTGAGCCAGCAGTGTGCCCGGGTGGCCAAGAAGGCCAATGGCATCCTGGCTTGGATCAGGAATGCAGTGGTGAGCAGGACCAGGGAAGTGATCCTGCCCCTGTACTCGGCACTGGTGAGGCCTCACCTCGAGTGCTGCGTTCAGCTGTGGGCACCTCAGTACAGAAAGGACATGGAGGTGCTGGAGCAGGTCCAAAGAAGGGCAACAAAGCTGGGGAAGGGCTTGGAGAATATGGCCTACGAGGAGAGACTGAAGGAACTGGGGCTGTTCAGTCTGGGGAAAAGGAGGCTGAGGGCAGACCTTATTGCTGTCTTCCAGTACCTGAAAGGTGCTTACAGCAGAGCATCCCCAGAGTTAAGCACTGGAATGGGCTCCCAGGGAGGTGGTTGAGTCACCATCCCTGGGTGTGTTTAAAAACGCTTTGGATGTGGTGCTCAGGGACGTGATTTAGCTGAGGGGTGTTAGTTAGGGTAGGATGGTTAGGTGGTGGTTGGACTCGATGATCTTGAAGGTCTTTTGCTTCAAGAAAAGCTTGAGTGATTCTATGATGCTATGGAAGGGGCCCCCTTCCCCACTCACCCTTCAAATTGTCACCGCCCAGCAGCTCTGCAGCCAGCAGAGCTCCCAGCCACCTCCACAGCCACGTGCCTCCTGCGGGTCCACGAGGCTCGGACGCAGAGCTGCTGCACCCGTGCATGCACACGCACGTGTATCCACACACCTGCACACACCCCGTGTGCAAACGCACGCACGTGTGCAAAGAGACCTCTAATGAAGGCACTGGGGCACAGCTGCAGCCCCATCCTGAGATGCGGGTTGCTGCGGGATTCCTCGTTTGCACGCTGCGGGGTTAACCCGGAGCCGCAGTCTGAGGGACACTCCTCATGTGCTCTGCAGATGGAAGATGTGCCAGGAGCCGAGACAAGACTTTCACAGACAGCGCAGCGGTGGCGTTCCTGGGCCGGGCGAGGACGTGCAGAGCAGCGCCCACTGCCCTGGGATCTGCAGCACTGCATAAGGGCTCAGGGTGCAGCACTGTGGCACAGCTCACTGAGGATGCCGGGTTCAGCACCAGAGCCCCGGGTGGGCTATAAGGGGCCTGGGACGGTGATGGGGGTCCTGTCAGGGACTTTGTGGGTCTGTGAGAGCCCAGGGGGGTCTTGGAGGTGGTAAGAGAGGTCAGAGGGGGGAAAGATGGGGGTTCAGTAAGAGCCCAGTGGGGACATGGGGTGCTGCTGGGGACTGTGGAGGTCTGGGATGTTTCCAGGCAGCTATGGGGAAGGAGTACCAGGTCTGAGGAGGTCCAGCAGGGACTATGGGGCTCTGTGGGGGGCTGTGGGGTGCCTACAGGGATCTTGCCAGGGAAATACTGAGGGAGTTATTGGCACGCTGAGGGAATTATGGGTGGGCTGTCATGGGAAAGGAAAGGGCAAGCTTGGGGAAAACAAGGGGCAGCCAGGGGGATGGAAGGGAAACCTACAGGAATGCAAGGGGAAGTCAGGCTGAGGCAAGGGGACAGCTAGGGGAAGAACAGGGGAACGTCCCAGAAACCGAGTTCTTTCAAATCCACACCTTCTACTTCCCAACTTAGCTGCAAAGCTGCCAGAGGAGCTGCAGTACCGCTGCCCGCCTCCTGCCTGTGTCAGAAAGAGCTGCACGTTAGCGGGGTGTAGCTGCCATTAAAAAGCCAACTCCATAATTGCAGTCACAAAACCATCACCTTCAGTATCTGGTACAGGCAGACGACCATGCCCTTGCACAGGAACCATTCCTACAGAGCAAGGGAAGTCCTTCACTGCCTTAGGATGTGAGTAACATGGAGAAAGGGCCCCAAAGCCTTCAAAACATGCTATCAAGCCACCGACTGTGGAAGCTAAACACACCTTCTACTTCAAGAATAAGCAAGACAAACCAATGCACCTTGCTGCTGGAGAGGGCTGCGCTGCATCTCCTGCTGCCATCCTTGGGCTGTCATCGCGCCGCCCATCCACAGCGCACTTTGAAGGGCCGCAGCCTTGCAAGAAAGAACAGAGAGCAGAGAGCTCTGCCTTGCATTTCCTGGGAGAACACAGAGATGAGCCGCACAGCCCTTGCTCTCAGAACACACACCTCTTCTCTTACCAGCTTCTTTCATGCCTGCACACCGCTGTTCAAACCCCTCCTCCATCTCTCCCTTCACAACGCAATGCGCAGCCTCTCCCCAGCGACAAGCTCCGGGCTGTTTAATGCCTGTGCCATCATCAGGACCTGCAGAACAAACCTTGCAGTTAAGAGGTTGGATTAGACAAGGGCTCTGTCTAGCAAAATACACCATCTTAAACACTTCCAATAAGAGACTTCTTCAAACCGGCTGGAGGGGGAGCAAAGACACACGGAGGTCTGACACCTTTGAACAAAAGCAGGGCCACAAACACTGAGAAATACAAACACGGGGCCATTCTGCATGCACACAGATCAAATGGCATTACACACCAACACCGCTTTACCTCCTCCGCACCAACAGGCTCTGCAGTGCCCCAGCGTCTGTCAGTGGCAGTCTGTGAGGAACGGCCCTGCAGAACACGCAGAGTCATGCAGGCTCTCCTCCTCCTGCTCCTCCAGGCGCCGCGTTCCATCCTCTGGCACACAGAGCTCAGCTGCTGCTGCTGCAGGCAGTGCTTCCCGTGTCTGCCCAGCCTAAAGCCATCAGACAACGTCAGCGGATGCCTGGTGCTCACAGACAAGCAGAAGTGCTGATGGAAAATCACCGCACAGCACAGACTGAATCGCTGGTACCTTGTAGCGAGCAAAGGCTGAGATGCACAACGTCCTCACCCGCTTGCTGGTTGCAAATGAGGTTCAGCAGCAACTCCACTCGTGATTAAGTCCTCCAAAAACATTCCTCTTTCTTCCTGGTCAGGAGACTTCATACTGAAACCTTCTCCAAAGTCCTTATTAAACAATGCCTGCATCTAAAGCCCAAGGAGAAAACACGTTTCAGATTTAAGACCACAAAACAATCATATTCCATTCCAATACAACTTCAGTTCTGATTTAAGTTTCATGACCAGCATTTCACCCACCTGCTATGGAAGGGGAAAAGGGAGGGGGCAAAGGTGGGGGGCAAAGGTAGGGAGAGCCTTTTAGCCCCACATCCCCTTATAGCCCACCCTACAGCCCCGTATCACCCTACGGTCCCACATAACCCATTAGAGATCCATTACCTCCTTTAGCCCCATTCTCCCTATATCCACCAATAACCTCCCACAGCCACCCTATAGCCCCCCCATAGCCCCAATCACAACCCCTTATAGCACAACATCCCTCTCTATAGCCCCCTGCCTCCTATCACCCCAAACCCTCCCACAGCCCACCACATATCCCCTATAACACCCCTTATAATTCTATATCCCCCTATAACACCCCTCCTATTGCCACTTATCTCCCTATATCCCTCCACAACCCCCTGTACCTCCCCAATAGAATTGTATAGCCCCTTACAGCCCCATTTTGCCCCTACAGCCCCTTCAGATCAAACAGCCCCCTATAGAGCTCCTATAGCCCCATTCTCCCTATACCCACCAATAGCCTCCCACTGCCACCCTATATCCCCCCCACAGCCCCAATCACAACCCCTTATAGCACAACATCCCTCTCTATAGCCCCCTGCCTCCTATCACCCCAAATCTTCTCACAGCCCACCACAATCCCTTATAATTCTATATCCCTCTATAACACCCCCCCATGACCCCATATCTCCCTATATCCCTCCACAACCCTCTGTAGCTCCCCAATAGAATTGTATAGCCCCTTACAGCCCCATTTCGCCCCCCCTAGATCCCAACAGCCCCCTATAGAGCCCCTATAGCTCTAAAACCCTCCCTACAGTCCCCACAGCCCTTATAGCCACCCACAGCCCCACATCGGCCCTATACCCCCCACAGCCCCCACAGTCCCCTATATCACCCCCACAGCCCCCTCTTGTTCCATACCCTCTTATATCCCTTCTATATTCCCCCACAGCTTTCTATACCCCCATATCCCCCAGAGCCCCCGACAGCCCCCATCACCCCCTACATTCCGCTCAGAACTTCCTGTTTCCTCACAGCCCCCGATATCCCCCCATATCCACCCCTACAGACCCCCCACAGCCCCCAATATCCCCACATCACTCTATGTCCCCCTGTAGCCCCACAGTACCCCACATCTCCCAATATCCCCCAATATCCCCACAGCCCCTAACCTCCCACATCCCCCCGGATCTCCCCCACCGCCCCCTGCACCCACAGCCCACCTCAGCCCCGGGAGGCACCGCGAGCAGCGCTGCCGGCTCCTCTCCCCGGCCCCGGCCCGGAGCCGTTCTCCCGCGCACCTCCGGCGCCGCTGTCCTCAGCACCGCTCCCGTCGTGCCGCGGTTCCGCCTCGGTGCTGCCCGGACAGCTCCGGCGCGCAGCGGCTGTGGGACCGGCACCGTCCGAGGGGAGAGCCGGCTGCCGACGGCCGTTCCCGCGCGCTGCGCCTCAACCAATCGGAGCCGGCGGCGCTGCCGCTGACCAATGAGAGGCACGAATGAGCCGGAACTGCCTCTAACTAGTGAGAGGCGGGGGCGGGACAGAGCTGTTCTTGACCAATGAGACGCTGCGACAAGCCGGAACTTCCCCTGACCAATGAGAGCCCAGGGGCGGGACGGAGCTGCCGTTGACCAATGAGATGCTGCGACAAGCCGGAACTGCCTCTGACCAATGAGAGGCCGGGGGCGGGACGGAGCTGCGGTGGGGGCGGGGCTCGGAGTGTTCCCTATTGCTGTAGGGGATGGGATTGGGATTGGGATTGGGATTGGGATCGGGATTTGGGATGAGGGATTGGGATTGACAGGTGTGAGATGGGCTTGGGATGAGGGATGGGGAATGAGATTTGTAATTGGGATTGGGATGTGGGATATAGGATGTGGGATATAGGATGTGGGATATAGGATGTGGGGTTGGGATGTGGGATATTGTACATGGGGTTGGGATGTTGGATGTGGGATTGGGATGTGGGGTGCGGGAATATGGATATGGGATGGATACGGGATGGGATATCGGGAAATGGGATATATATGGGTTGGGCTCTGGATACGGGATGGACTTGGAATGGATATGGCAGCGTAGAAGCGCAGAAGCACAGAACTGCTCAGGTTGGCAGAGCAGCGCTCCCTCTGAACTCGGTGCCGTCTGTGAACGCACTGAGGGTGCACTCAGTGCCCTGCTCAAGGTCATTGATAAAGGTGTTCAGTAGGAGCGGCCCCAGTCCCCAGCCCTGGGGGACGGCACTCGTGAGCGGCCGCCAGCTGGAAAATGCTGCTCTGGGTGTACAGACTTGGCCGGGTCCCCGTCTGCAGACAAAACTGCCAGGAGCCAAGCAGTGTGGGGGCAGAAGAGCCGTGACGTGGGAGGCGTCTTGATGCCTGTCTGTCCGTCTGCACGGCAGGCCCAGCCGCCCCTGCTTCCCCCCTCCATGGGAACCGCCCCTGCTGCCGCTGCCGGAGTCTCTGCTGGCCACGGTGACCCGATGCGATTCCCCTCCATCCGCCCGTGCCCTGCCTGCTGCCCATCCCCACGGCAATTCACGGCGCTGGGCAGCGCAGGCGAGCTGTGTGAAACGCCCTCTGCATCCCGCTGCACAAAGGACTGCGGGGAGAGAGGAGGGCTGGGGCTGCTGGTGGCAGCTGAGGGACACCGTGGCCATCTGTGGTGCCCCATCCTGCCCCGGAGGTGGGCGTGGGGAGCTGGGGGGCTGTGACACGGCACAAATGACTGCGGGCAGAGGGACGTAGCAAAACACAAACGCAAAGCTTTTAATAACCTATCCGAGAATACGACGAGAAACAGAAAGGACAGTAATGCTACAATTCCCATCCCACCACAGCTGAGCGCCCAGACAACGTCCCGTCCCACCGCACTGCTGACTGTGGAGGACAGCTGGGTTCTGGAGGGGAGGGATGGGGCCGCTGGTGGTGCCCCTGGAACGCTGCGGCTGCCGCCTGGTGCTGCGGGGCCGGCGAGGAGCGCAGGGTTACGGGTAGCCGTACCGGTCGGCTATGGCCATGTCTATCTCCCGCTGCAGCAGGAACTGCACGGGGCCGATCTTCATCTGCCGGGCCGCCCGCTGCCGCTCCTCCTGGGCCAGCTTCTTCAAGCGCTCCCGCTCGGGCCGCTGCTCGGCTGTGATGGGCAGCGACTCCTCCAGCGCTGTGGGTGCCGTGCCGCCACGCAGCCGGGGCCCCGCGCAGGGCACAAATTCCACGGGGCGCCGCGGCCGAGGCTGCGGTTTGTGCCGCTGTGCCGGTGGGTCCCTCGGCGGCGGTGAGCTCCTCCGCGAGGACGGGCGCGGGCAGCTCGGCGCCGTCTTCTTGGCGGTGCCCTCCTCTCGTGCCGTGCCGCCTGGAGGTGCTGGCGCTGCCCGGTCCGTGCCGCCAGCTTGGGGCCGGGGGGCGGCGGGGCCAGCGCCGGCCGTAGGCTGGGGCTGCACAGAGGGTGGCTGGCGCACCGGCCCCACCGCAGTCACCCTCTGCCCCAGCGGGTGCACGGCCCGGATGGATTCGCATAAGTGCACGCGCAGCTCGCTGGCAGTGCCCGCTTGCCCGCTGCCGCTGGCTCCTGCGCTGGCCCCACACAGCTTCACCTGGCCCAGGTGTTTGCGGCCTTCTCGTTCTCTTCTTTCTTTGCATGGTGGCAGCTTCCTTTTCTTAGCTGGGGCGCTGCTGCTGGGCTGCTCCTGCTGGGAGCTCTCCCCTTTCTGGGAGGTGCCAGCAGGCGCAGGGCGCTTGGCCCGCTTGGTGCTGCCCCTGTTCTTCTTTTCTGCCGGAACCTCCTGGGGCTGCCTTTGCTGCACCTCCTTGATAGGCTGTGTGCTTTGGGCTGCCTTGGGAGGTGTGCTGACAGCCAGGGTGGTCGGCCGTGGGCTGAGCCGGGCACTCGCTGGTGGCACGACGGGATGCAGCTGCGACAACCCACATTGCAGCTCAGGCAGGAACCCAGGGGATGGTGGGAGCCCCCAGAAGGGGTCGGTGGGGGTCCCGGTGGGAGCCTGTGCCTCCGTGCTGAGCTCTCTGCTGTTCCTGGGCTCGTCAGGGAGCTCAGCAATGAGGCATTCTGGGGCAGGGCTGCTGCGCTTCTCATGGGGGACCTCAACAGCTCTTGCCACCTCTGGAAAAGCAAGAACATCCCCCAAAACGGAGATGATAACCTTCCCACACCCACTCGGTGCAGAGTGCCTGCGGGCTCTGCAGCCCCCAAACTCACCATTGATCCAAGAGAGCAAATCCTGAATGTCCGTGATGTCCTCCGGCACATCCGTCACTGCTGGGAAAAGCAAGAAAATCCCAAAGGCTCAATGCCAGCTCTCCCGTACCATGTTCACGGTAAGGGATGTCGGGTGAACTTTGGGTTCCCATTACAAATCAAAGCAAAGGTAACTGCAAAGCCCAGGGATTAAGACCCAAAGCAGCACGCAATGAGATTAGTCCCAGGAAAGAACAGGCAGAAAGCCTAACTAGAAATGCAGCGCACCAAACCCAGATGCCTGCTGTGTGTCTGTACCTCTCTTGGGTGCTGTGCCGCACTCTGTGCTCCTCCCCTGGCTTTCCACATGGCTGCGCTTTGCTGGAAGGCAGCTTGCATCCGCTTCTGACAGAAAGGAGACAACAAAGACATGAAGAGCATCTCCGTGGAGGAAGGTTTGAGCACAGCCAACCACAAACTGCTGGTCTTCGAGAGCAGGTTCTTCAGGTTGCCTTTCCGCTGCTCCAACGTTGTGCCAGTTCTGCAGTCAGCACAGAACTGCCATGCCCTTTCCTCTCCCCTCCCTCACACACACTGCCCTTCACGCAGCCCTATTTAGAGGCAGGTACCCACACCACAGCTCACAAGAGCTTCTTACCAGCGGAGGCTTTCCGTTTCCCTCCTTGCCCTGCACCATTCCATGGACGCGCAGGCTCCGTCCCTACAACAACAGACTGTGTGTTGATTTCACAGACACCAGCAAGCAGCAGAAGTATTGTCCAGTAAGCCCACGTCCCCCCAGAAAACAGAAAGATGCTACTTTGACAGCCAAAACACACACTGATAGTTCACTTCTCACTGCTCCTTCCTGCATCCAAATGGATGGTGGCTCGACATCTCCTGCAGCACTACACCCGCCCAGAAGCAGTACTCAAAATTCATCCTTCCATCCTTCATGACAGAGGACTGAAGAAACTCACTCTTGCCTGGCAGGAAGGACGGTCCGTCCCCATCGCGTCCCTCTGTGCGCTGCAAGGTGCAGTTGGATCTCTGGCAGCCTGCTGGCTGCTGTTCCCAAACGCAGGGAACCGCGCCGCGCTGCTTCTGAAGAGAGAAAGGAAGAAACGTTGGAGGGAACGGCAGCCAAGGTTTGCAGAGAGCTTCCAGATCGTGCCAGAGATGGGATATCAGAGTGCTGAGATGTTAATTATCACTGAGGAAAAATACAGCCTGAGCCATGTCCACATCATTAGCCCAGTGAGCGCAGAATCCAACCGCTTATTGAGGTCACAAAGGACCAGAAGGGCTCCTCCTGCCCCAGCCCTTCCCTTACAAATGAGAAAAAAAGAATACCAAGCAAAAACACCCAGCCATACCTTTCCACTCACGAGGCAGAAATAGGAATAGCAGTCCTCTCCTCGCTGAGACATGACCGGTGAAGTGTCAGAGGAAGCTGAAGTTCCGAGGGCTCTCTCCGCAGGAACTTCCCCCGCTCTTGGAAAGAGCTGGCTTCACTCTTCCTCAGACTGCCTCGATCCCCAAACTCTCCTTTTGGACAGGAACCCTGCAGAAAGTACCAACAAGTGACAAATCGTGAGGAAGAAGCATTTTCCCACCTTTCTTCTGCCACGCCATTCAGTCTTTTGAGGAGGGCAATGTCTGGAAATCAGCTGGCTGCAAGAGCTGCCCAACCCTAGCTCCAGCTTGTGTCTGACTGCATGGCTTGTGTCAGCAAGTGCTCTTCTCCATCTCCTCAGCAGCTCTGCACCCAGCCATCCGTGGGGCAGCAAGGCACAACTTGAACTCTATGATGTCTGTGCTCTCCTTCCTTGTCAGGGTCTGACAGGAAGGCGGGGGCCCGGCAGCAGTTGACCGGGGGAGGAATGACATTTCATCATCCTCACCGAAACGTGGGATGGAATCGCAACAAGAACCCATTTCCCCTGGAAACAGCCGTGCCGAGGGGCACTGCTGGAGCTGGGAACTCCTCCCCAGCCCGGCTTTCCTGCCGAGACACCTCCCGGCAAGCAGCCGGCACCAAACCCAGCTCACCCGGTCACCGCTCAGCCGGAGCTGCGCCCAGCTCACACACACGCCGCAGCGCTGCTTCTGACGGGCTCTCACAGGTGATCTGCTCCAAGGAAGGCTCACAGCTCAGTCTGCGTGCAGCACGCTCACCAGAGCACCAGCTCTGCTCACCAGCTGTGGCACAAACGCTCCCAGCCCAGCAGCCACTGTGACCTCAGCGAGTGCCCGCATCGCTTCCGTGCCTTCATCACAAGTGAAGGAAACGGACGCCTCCCAGATCCAGCTTTTAGGAAATAAACACCGGGGTCACCCAATGGGGTTATGTGCAGTAAAGCAACGGAGAAGCGAGGATGACTTTGTGCAGCCCAATAAAAGCAGTGAAGACCAATACGGCCTCATGGTGGTCAATGGAGTCCCAGGGAACCAGCAGCAGCACTAGGAATGCACATTTGTATGCCCCAGGGCCGGTGCCGGCCTCTAAAGCTGTGGCTGTGTCTTCAGGCCCACAGCTGGTGCCGGCCTCCTGTGCTGTGCTTTGGGCCCCAGGGCTGGTGCTGCTCTGCCTGGCTGTGGCTTCAGGCCCCAGGCTCACTGCCGGCCTCTCAGGCTGTGGCTGTGGCTCCAGGCCCCATGGCCACCATAAGCATCCCTGACTGTGGCTTCAGGCTCTGGGGTCGGTGCCGGGCTCTCTGGCTGTGGATGTGGCTTCAAGCCCCAGGGCTGTGCTGGCCTCTGTGGTGGTGGCTTCAGCCCTCGGGCCGCTGTCAGCCTCTCAGGCTGTGGCTGTGGCTCCAGGCCCCGGTGCCAGTGCCGGTCTCTCTGCTGAGTTTTTCGGCCCCAGAGCTGGTGTCGGCCTCTCAAGCGGTGGCTGTAGGCACTAAAGCTTGTGCCAGCCTAGAACAACATGCATTTTAAAACAGTTCACGTAAGCAAATGAAAGCAGGACAACGCTGAGCTCTTCTGGGTATTTCTAGCACTGGGACAGAGGCAGGAGAGCGTGCTCAGCCGTGTGTGCTTGGTTGTATGCAGCAATCTCTGCCACATTTGTAAACACCTTTAAATCCTTGCTATCCTGCGTTACAGGAGTAGGGTGTGACAAGAAGCCAACAACTATCAGTTTACAGGAGGTCATGAATTTAAACAGTTCCCCTTCTTCTTCCCTTGGCACTTAGCTTACAGAGTTCTCCTACGCCACGTGCTGGTGCCATACCTCTAAGCCACAGCACTGATGGGTTCAGCAAAGCTCACGGCAGCAGGCTTTGGTCATCCTCAGGTCTTCATGATGAGAGAGACAAAAAGAAAAAAGTACGAGGTAACAGATGATAGCTGCTGATGGAAACAGGTATTCTTGTGGCTGTTCAGCTTTTAACGTGAATCAAGTGTGCTGTAGCAAGAACCATTAGGCTCTAAAATGCCTTTAAACACGCACACTACCTATTTCTGTCCTGCATGCCATCTTTGCTGCTTTTTGGTGCAGGAATTTTTACTAGCATGTATTGGGCTTGTTTGCTTGTGGAAGGAACAACATTACGTGTAGTTTTCACAGAGAACTTCTGTTATGATTTCTTTATGACTTTAATCCTAAATATCAGAAGGAGTGCTGCAAGAAAGGGCCCTGCCAGTGCCAGTAAGTTCCTACCCAGATCTGTGCGACAGACCCCACTGTGGAGGGAAGCGTAAAGGATGGCAGTTCAGAATCCTCTCTTGCCAGCTTGACGTGCTGGATTTTGAGCTTATGAAGTGTGCTCTGTCTTTCTAAGGTGTTCCCTTCTGCTTTAAAGGAGAAGGCTGCAGGGTGATATTTCCCTTTTGTCTTGCAGATGCTCTCCTTGGCACAGACCTCTCTCGGCCTTCAGCATTGTTTCCTAGTGGCAGACTATTTTGCAGACTGTGGGTGTCCCACATTCAGCCTTCTATTTCTCTGGTCTGACAAATATTTTATTTGCAGGAGGAAAGAAAGGATGTAGTTTAATGAGAATAACATCTGAGTGCTGACGCAGTGAGGTGAATGAGGGCCACAGAGGCAACTTGGTGCTGCTGAAGCACTGCCCAGTGACAAGGTCGGGGGTAACAGCTGCTGGCAGATGAGGATAATGCTTTTGGACCGAGTGAGGAGAGAATAAACCACGATGACTGAGCTGCCTGCAAAGAGCTGCTGGGGGAAGCTTGGTGCCAACTTGGAATTTGATCTGATAACCTCCTGTGCATGTTCTACGTTTATCCCACCCTCCATCTTTCTCAGCCATACACGGGGCTCTGGGCAGCGGACGTTTCCGTTGCTGGGGGTCCTGCTGCCACCTCGAGGTGCTGAGCCAAACTGCCACCTTCTGCGTGAAACATGAGGAAAAACCGCAATTCTGAACCCACGGCACCTCAAAGTCCCTTCAAGAGCCCCCACCTACTGCCCTGAGCCCTCCGGTTTTCCCTGCTGTCCCTTAAAAGCCTCAGGAATGCCAGCAGCACCTCGTGCCTTAGGATGCCTGGTGGATTTCACAAGGATGCACTCATCTCCTGCATCCTCCATCAAAAGAGGGGTGGCCAGCAGGGACAGGGAGGTGATTGTTCTCCTCTACTCTGCTCTTGTGAGGCCCCATCTGGAGTACTGCGTCCAAGTGTGGAGCCCCCAGTACAAGAAAGACAGGGAGCTGTTGGAGAGGGTCCAGAGGAGGGCCACAAAGATGATCGGGGGACTGGAGCACCTCCCCTATGAGGACAGGCTGAAGGAGCTGGGTTTGTTCAGCCTGGAGAAAAGAAGGCTGCGGGGTGACCTCATTGCAGTCTTTCAGTACCTAAAGGGAGCCTACAAACAGGAGGGGAATCAACTCTTGGAAAGGGTGAGTGACAGCAGGACAAGGGGAAATGGTTTTAAGTTGAGGGAAGGGAGATTGAGGTTGGACGTCAGGGGGAAATTCTTTACAGAGAGAGTGGTGAGATGCTGGAACAGCTGCCCAGAGAGGCTGTGGATGCCCCATCCCTGGAGGTGTTCAAGGCCAGATTGGATGGGGCCCTGGGCAGCCTGGTCTAGCATTAGGTGGGAAGGTTGGTGGCCCTGCATGTGGCAGGGGGGTTGGAGATTCATGATCCTTGAGGTCCCTTCCAACCCTGGCAATTCTGTGTGTGATTCTGTGTGATCCTGATCATGGGCAAAAATATCGAACAGTGCTGACCCGAGCTGGGGACTCAGTGGTGACATACAGGGAAACCTGCTGTGCTGCAGTGCGAGCCTCCGGTCCTGCTGCTGGGCACTGCTGGGTGCAGCCCGGCTCCGTCCTCTCTGCACCTCCCTGCAGGGACTGATGGCTGTGCCCGGGATCCCCCGAGCCTCTTCTGCAGGCTGAGCCGCCCCAGCTCTCCCAGAATCCCACCCCAACCATTCCCCATCCCTATGTTCCCAGGCAGTGCTGACTGAGGGGGAGAGGGGATTTTGGAGGGGCGGGATGGGGCTGGTTGGGGCAGCCCTGGGACACGGCCCTTTGTGCTGCCCCCCCAACCTGCCCCACAAGTGCCTGCAGGGGTCCTGGGGAGGCTTTGGTGCTGCATGAACAACTGCAGGTGGAGGCGTAGGAAAGTGAATGCAAAACATTTAATAACATAACGTAATGTAAAGTAACGTAATTGATCATAATTAAACAGAATCTAACAGGATTTAACATAATTTAACACAGTCCCACATCGTCCTAGTCCAAGATGACGTTTGTGGACAGCCCAGGTTTGGAGGGGTGGGGCTGGGGCCGGTGCTGGTGCCCCTGGAGCACTGCTGCTGCTCTCTGTGTGCCACTGGGGCCGGCGAGGAGCCCAGGGCTACAGGTAGCCTTGTTTGTTGGCTATGGCTGTGCCTCCTGCTGCACCACGTGGGCCGGTTTCTGTGGATGCTCCTGATCGTGCTGAGCCCACCCAGCTTCACCTAGCGCCAGCGTTTCTGTGCTGGAGCGTCCTGGCCCAGGGGCAGCTTCCTCTTCCTGGTTGGGACGCTGCCAGAGCGCTGCTCGTGCCCTCTGCTCTTGTCTTTCCCGGTGGTGCAGGCGGGCGCTGGGCACTCGGCCGGCTCGGTGCCATCCCCGTGGGGGTCGTCTGGCACGTGGCAGGAGATGCAGCCGGGTGGCAGTGCCAGGCGGGTGAGAACCACCCGGGGCTGCCTCTGCCGCGCCTCTTCCGTCGGATGCCCAAAGGGCAGCGACTCGGAGAGCTGCCCACAGCATGCTGGCTGCCTCCAGAACAGGTCGCTGATGGGCCTGGCATCAGCCTCCGCCTCTCCGCTGAGCTCCGTGCCGGCCCAGGGAAAGTCAGGGAGCGCTGCGATGAAAGGAGCGCTGTCGAGGCTGCTGGGGACAGCTGGGCTCGGTGGCTGCGTGGCATCGATCCACCGCAGCAGCTCTGCCCTTTCCTGGGCATTCAGTTCCGGCAGCAGCTCATCGTGACCGTTTTCCACAGTCTCAGTGCAATCGGTCCCCTCTGCTTGGACATCAACCAGGTCCTGGTTCTGCTGGGGGACCTCCAGAGGACTCGTCACTTCTGAAAAAGCAAGAACATCCCCCAGAATGATGATCACAGCATTCCCACAGACACTCAATGCAGACACCCCCCGGCCAGCTCTGCAGCCCCCAGACTCACCGTTGTTGACCCACGCCAGGAGGTCATCCATGTCCGGGATGTCGTCCGGGATCTCTGTGCTGGATGTCACTTCTGGAAAAGGGAAGAAAATCCCCACATGGGCAATGCCAGCTTTCCCATGCCCACTCAATGCGAACACCTCCCTGCCAGCTCTGCTGCCCTCAAACTCACCGCTGTTCATCCATGTCAGGAGCTCATCGATGTCCATGATGTCATCTGACATGTCTGCATTTGTTGTCACAGCTGGAAAAGCAAGAAAATCCCCAGAGGGGCAATGCCAGCTTTCCCACAGCCAGCCGGTGCGGACAGCCTGCCGCCCGCTCTGCAGCCCCCAAACTCACCACCTGATTCCAGCGCTGCGGTGCTGCAGGTGAGCGGAGCCGTGGTGGGATGGGGGCACACGTCGGTGGGCGCTGGGTGCCCCTGGTCCTCCGTGAGCACCACGGCATCTCCAAAGGGCCCCACCGCCTGCTCCCAGCTGGCGGGCAGCGTGCAGGGCACGGGGAGCACCTGCTGCTGCACTGAAGGTGCTGGCAGAAGGACGGGGCTGCCGGAGGCCTGCAGTGGGCAGCTGCCTGCGGGCTGCAGGGGCTCCCCATGGAACACGGCCCCAGGCCACAGCCCCATGGGCTGCTGGGGCTGCGGCGTCCCTGCCAGCGGGGGATGTCCCCAGGAGTGGGCAGGGGCCGTGGGGGGAGCCATGCCTGGGTGCAGCTCCCAGGGTAGCAGCTGCAGCAGCGGTAAGTGCTGCCCCCCGGGTGGCAGCTGAACCACGGCTGGAGGCAGCCCCCGAGGTGGGAGCTGCGCTCCCTGTCCCTGGACACCTGGTAGCCCAGGCCAGACGGAGGCCTGAGGCACCACGTGGGTGACACTGGGGACAGAGAGGGGTTGCGGTGACACCGGCACTGCTCCGCCGATGCTGGGCTGCATTGCAGCGGTGGCCGGTGGTGGCACAAAGGATCCAAAGAAAGCGGCGTCGGGTGTCGGAAGCACCGTCAGCGTCCCTGAAGGGATTCTCTCTGTGGGGAAATGCCCAAATGGGCGCCGGGCTGAGATCTGGGGCACTGGGATCACCCGGAGGGCCGCAGTGCCAGGAGCAGAGCAGCCTGCTGCCTTACCTGCCGCAGGAGCTCGAGAGTGGCAGCGGGGGGTTCCGTGACCGCTGAGGTCAGCCCCTCTCCCCTGAGCTCACAAGGATTCTCTGTGACGCTGTCACAGGCATTGCTCTCTGCCTGCCCCGTCACCAACACTCGCTGTGGCCGCTCATTGTGGCCTTCCATTGTTTCAGTGGAGATGATAAACATGATGGAAATGAACTTTTTACGTGTCGAGATGGTGATGGCACAAAGGGGAATGGTTTTAACGTAAAGGGGGGAGATTTGGATTAGATGTCAGGGAAGTGCATCCCAGAGGCAGCCGAGGCCCTGGCACTGCTGCCCAGACGGGCCGTGGGTGCCCCAGCCCTGCAGGTGCACTCAACTCAGCTCCCATTGCAGCGAATGGAGACACAGGGAGGGACGTGGCTGATGACGCTCAAACACGCGGTGGCATCGCAGGGCTGCGGCGCTCTGACTCTGCAAAGCCACCAAACTTCCACCTGCTGGCCGTCTCCCTTCACACATCCGCCTGTCACAGAAGCACAGGGGCTGGAAGGGACCTCTGGAGATGAGCGCAGTACAACCTCCCCCAGAGCAGCTTCCCTGCAGCGCTTGCACAGGAGAGGCTGCCTCGAGCTGCGGAGCCCAGAACTGACCCAGAGCTCCACACGTGCCCAGCGCTTCCTGCGGCCCTCGACAGCCTCCCAGGGCCACCAGTCCTGCCCAGTGCCCCCACTGGGGCCAACACACCCGATGCTCAGTACGAGACCATCTCTTTCCCCGGGCACAAAGCAGGGCGACGGGGGCACTGGCGGCAGCAGCGAGGAGGAGCTGAGGAGCCGCAGCTCTCGGCCTGCTGCAACCACCCCAACATCCCCCAGCTGCTGGACGCGCCCTATGGCACGGGCACCTCTGGCTGTGTGCCGTCTGCACGGGCTGTGCAGCCCGCCTGGTGCAAGCAGGGGGAAGCGGCGCGGCGGCGGCAGAACCGCGGGGAAACCCGCTGTGCTGCAGTGCGAGCCTCCGGTCCTGCCGCTGGGCACCGCCGGGCGCGGCCAGGCTCCGTCCTCTCCCCGCCTCCCTGCGGGGACCGACGGCCGTGCCCGGGATCCCCCCGAGCTCCTCTTCTGCGGGCTGAGCCGCCCCGGCTCTCCCAGAATCCCAGCCCAGCCATTTCCCACGCGGTGCCGAGGAGGGCAGGGGATGCGGGGGGAGCGGCGGGGCCGGCGCTCGCATCCTATGACGCGGCCGTTCGCGCCGCCCCGTCCTCACCCGGCGCCGGGCGCGGGGACGGGGCGGGTTATCGGAGCCGCGGAAACGACCGCGGGCAGAAGCGCCGGGAAACGAAGGTTCCACGTTTAATCGACGAACGCGCGGAGCGATCGACGGAAACGACCGCGTTCCCGACCGGCTCCCGTCCGAACGGCGGCTCCGGAGGACGGCTCGGCGCCGACGGGGGACGGACGGCCCCGCGCCGCCTTCCCCTGACCGCCCGGCGTCCCCGAGGCACGGGGCGGGCGGCGGCGGGGACGCGGGGCGGCGGTGCGCCGCTTTCCCCCCGCGGAGCCCCGCGCTCCGCCGGCGCCGTCGCGGCCGCGGCCGCCATTGGCGGAGAGCCCGCGCTCGTCCCGCCCCCGCCACGCTGCCATTGGTCGGGCCGCGGAACGGGGCGGGCGCTGCGCGCGGGGTCCTTTCTGTGAGCGGTCGTGCGGTTTTTGCGTCATCACCGCGCGCGTCCCGGCTGGCCCCGGCCCGGCTGCCCGCGGCGATGCCTGTCGCCGTGCGCCCGCTCCGCTTCCACGGCCCCTGGCAGCGTCTGAACGCGCGTGTGTGCAGAACCGTGCACGCGAGTGCAAAGAGGCACTCACACGCACCCCTCTGCATTCACACACGCATGCGTCCATGTGCACACACCACCCACGAGCCCGCAGCCGTGTGCAAAGCCACGCAGCCACGTGCAAAGACCCCGATGCTCCCAGCCGTGGTTATGCAGGCACACACGCGCGTGCAGACACGTGTGCAACGCAGCCCTTTTGCACGCTCACACGCAGATGCCGTCGAGGAAACATCCTCGTGCGCGTGCCCGTGTGCGATCCCACCGCTCTGCACCGCCTTTGGCTGTCTGTCCGTCTGTCCGTCCCAGGGTACGTTTGCAGCTGACAGACAGGCTGTCTCAGGAGCGGAGGCGAGCAAACCACGCACCCAGAGCAGCACACGGCCTCGTGAGTTTCGTTCAGCACGCTCACACGGACACACACACAGGCACCCCTTGCAGGTGCTGGAAACATCCCGGTGATTTCTGTCAGGACGGGATCTCTGAGAAAAGCAGATTTTAGTCGCGATTGCAACGGCAGGCGTCCCACAGGCAGGAGCACCTCTGGACACAACGTGACAGTCTGCATACCCTGTTCTTCCCCCCCTTGCCTCCCCCGTTTCCCCACTGGCTGGGGATTCCAGGTTCACAATCGCATCAAAGGTTCACATTTGTTAATTACTCGTTAATTAGTTTGTTATCGGGTGTCAGCCCTGAAGATGCCTCAACACTCTTCTTGTTCATACTGATGTGGTGATTTTCTTCAGAGTCCTTGTGAAACAAAGGGTACGGAGGGGAGGTGCCCCATCTTCCTCAATACCTGCTTCAGGCACTCCCTGAGCCACGCAACAAATTGTCCTTTTAATTTGGGCAGGATACTCTTGCAGTGTGTGACATCTTTTTTCAGTGCTGGCTATACATAAGCTGTTACTGGCCTATATGTATGTTTTAAATTTTTTAACTTCTCCTCCTTGAATTCTCTATTCCTCAGGTCCTGTCTGTCCAGCACCAAAAGCTAGGAGTTTTCCAACATCAAGGGCTCAGTGTGCTTGTGGCCTGGAGCTTCTACTCCATGTTATCTGCATTGATCATGGCACAGGAATGACGTTTCATAGACCAGCGACCTCCTTTCTTCCTCACGTTGTGTCATAAACCAGTGTCCTTCACTCTGACAGTGTTCGCATTAGCTCATGGATTAAATGAATTAGACCTCTTTTAGTTCTTTGAGTTACAATCCAATGCCTTTTGCTCTCCGCCTCTGTAGCAGATAAATTTTACATACCCTTCATCTGAGGACTGACCTGATGGATCTTCCACACTGTTCTTTTTAATGTCCATAGTTTGGTGGGGATGTTTTCCCACTGTGATGGGTTTCACCACAGTGACTGTGACCTATACTTGAGTCTTTCAGGCTGAGTTTGACACCAGTGACCCACATGGATCTTCATCGATGTTTGTGTTTATTTAGAGAGAATAAATCAGAGTTTCTTGGCTTCCCAGTGGCCATTTCAGTGCTGGGTCACCCCCAGGGCTCCACTGAGTTGTCTGGGGGGCATTGAGTGCGCTAGGTTGGGCTGCAGCTACAGGTAATAAGACAGCAGTTGGCAGTTACTGCCCTGAGACCCTCTTCCCAAGTTCCATCTGCAACTTCCTGGGGGCTCTGGTCTCCTGCAGGTCTTCTCAGAAAGCTGCCTGTCCCAGACAGGACCTCTGAGGCCCCTGGAGATGGCATGGGATGCTTGTGATCACACAGTGGGGTTTTGCTCCTTATCATTTATCCTTCAATCAACATGTGTTTCCTATTAACATTTATCATTTCCTGTCTACCTATGTAAAGTACTTATCCTTTTGGGGAGGTGAACACACTGGTGGGATATAGCTGAGGAATATGCTCTGTTTTTAGGGAAATTGTATCATGCTTTACTGTTGTTTGTTTTAAAGAAGAAAGCAACATCCTGTGCCTGTGTGCAGACAGTTCTCTAAGGAAAGCAGGTAAAGGAATGGTGTAAAGGAACTGTACCATCCAGCTGCAGACTTCAGTGGAGAATTCTGCTGGAGGGAAAAGTGATGCAAGTGCCAGGTGGCATACAGCAGACACGTCAGGCCTGGGGAGGTGAGCAGTCAGGTTGTCCGTACTGTGTCAGACCTCAAGCAATTGCTTTTCCTGCCTATGCAGATCTCCTTAGGAGACACTTTGGAACAACATCAGTTGGAGAATCACAAAATTGGCCAGGGTTGGAAGGGACCTCAAGGATTGTGAATGTCCAACCCACCTGCCACATACAGGACTACCAACCTCTTCATCTAATACTGGACCAGACTGCTCTGGGCCCCATCCAAGCTGGCTCTGAACACCTCCAGGGACGGACGGGGCATCCACAACCTCTCTGGGCAGCTGTTCCAGCACCTCAGCACTCTCTGTAAAGAACTTCCCCCTGACATCCAACCTAACATCCATCCCTCCCTCAACTTCAAACCGTTTTCCCTTGTCCTGCTGTTATCTACCCTTTCAAAGGGTTGACTCCCCTCCTGATTATAGGTTCCCTTTAGATACTGAAAGGCTGCAATGAGGTCACCCCACAGCCTTCTTTTCTCCAGTCTGAAAAAGCCCAGCTCCCTCAGCCTGTCTTCGTAGGGGAGGTGCTCCAGCCCCTTGACTCTCTACTGGATTCTCTCCAACAGAATGATGCTCCAAAAGAAGCTAGATGCACTACTTAAAATCAGAAAACATTTCTATTGGGTAACCTTTGACATCTTCTTCCTTTACTACATTGTGAAACTTCTCCACCTAGCTGTATAAATCTGGACTTCAAACACATTATGGAACAGACTTGGCTCATTGCAACTTTCTACACTTCAGAAGGACCCACAGTACATGTGATGCCTGGTCTATGAACCTCAGGGACTGAGAGAAAAATGTTGTAAGCACTTGAGAAAGTAAAGTCGGGCGAAAAACTTGAAGGATCTTGTAGTACTAATGGGGCCCACTGAGGGACCTTACCAACACAGCCTCCCCTTGGACTTGTTAGAGCAGGTAAATGGAGGATTACAGTTAGGAAAAGCATTGTGCAGAGAAATCTCTTGGTTTGTTTGGTGAAGGAGAAGGGCCAAGGCCTGACATCCACACACTGGAGGGGAGATCCATCGTATCTGAGGGAATGAGCGCAGGGCTCGTCCTGGGGTTGGTGTGGTGGAGCAGATTGTACTCCTTGAGAAGGATAACGGTGTGACACCTCCCAGGCTCTGCACAGGGATGCAAGGAGGCAGTGAGGCCCCATTACCATGAGCATAATAAATCTCCTCACAAATCATAGCCAAGGGGACAAAGATCTTACTGCTGCTGGGGCCCTCCATCCTCACCCACTGCCTTCTTCTCTGCAGGCTTTCCTATGCTGCTCCAGCCCAGCCCCTATTTCCCTGTGGTCTGCAGACACCCACCTCTCCTCTCCGCCCCGCTCTGACCCTGGCACTGCAATCATGTCACTGGTGTCTTTCAAGCCTCTTTGAACGTCCCTTGAAACACAAAGCCATGGAGTGATCCCTCAGCATGGCCCCACATCATAACCCTTCCAGTGACATTTCTTCCTCCTCATGCCCAGTCTCTTGTGTTCAAGCTGCACTTTGAGGGAGTTTTTTCCCTCCTTTGCACATTTCCACTACCAAGGTCAACTCCATCATGTTGGAAATCACTTCCTCATGGAAACGCCACCCATCAGCTTTCTTGTGGCCTGTCAGCCATTGAGAAGAAGGAACCTCACCGTCATCTTCCAAGGCACGTGCCAGCTTCATGGACAGACACGACCAAGTCACGTCCCTCCTGCTATGGAGTTGTGTCCTCACACAGAAGAGCCATCACAATTCCTTACACAAACCTCCTTCTTCCTCCATGGGCCCCACCAGGTGCTCAGGCAGAGAGGATCCCACAGTCAACACGTCACCCTGGCACTTTCTGTCGGCCTCTCAGGGACACTGCAGATGTGATCCTGTGTGCACAGATCCCAGCCAGAAGTCAAGGGCTGACCAACAGCTGCTTCAGGCAGAAGGCAGCACACCATTCCTTTCTGGGACACGCTCCTGGGGCTGGCCTGTCAACTCCACACACAGAAGTGACCTCACAGCCACCTTCACAGCCTCGTGCCACCTGCAGGCCCATGAGGGCCTGAGGTAGAGCTGAGCTCATGGCAGCATTCCTACCCACCTCCTCCTTATGGCCTCAAGCCGATCAGTCACACGTCACCTCCTGTACAGACATCGCCTCACATTCATCACTGCATTACATGGATTTGCTCAGAGACCCCACCATTCCTGCTCTGCCCTGAAGAGCCAAGTACCCAAAGTTTAGGGTTACAGGAGGGGTTGACGTTTAAGAGGGCAGAGCACAGGAGCAGGGTCTGTGGGTGTTGTGTGTTCAGGATAGGGATTAAGGGTTAAAAGTCACCTTTAGGGCCAGAGAGTAAGCAAAGGTTTAGTGAGAGGGCTTGGTGTTCTGCTAAGGTTTTCAGGACAGTGTTAGGGTACAGGTAAGCATTACGGATTAGTGTTTTGTTTTGGGCTGCAGTTTGGGCTAGTATTTAATACAATATTATAATGCTAGCAATTAAAGCTTGGTTTTAGCATGAGTGGGAGAGTAAGTGTGGGAATCTGTGCAGTCCATTCCTTGGGAATGTTCTTGGCAGCAACAATTAAAGAAGCCCTGAGCCTTCAGGCACTGCCATGAGGAGATCTCCATTAACAATGGACTTGCTGTGGTGGAAACAGTCTGTGTGACAGAAGTGCCCACTGCGTGTCCTTGCTTGTGTTTGCAGCCACACAGCAGCACTGCCACCAAGCCACAGGAGCTGCAAGGCTAAGAGGCTATGCAATTGAGTTTCAGCTCAACACACCACCACCACACCACTGAATTCTATCTCTCAGTGGAACACTGAGCCTTTTCTTGAGAAGTTTCTGTCTCACCTCTTTTGGCTGTTCCATTCCTGAGATGGAAGTGGCACCTGACTCAGGAAGGAGAAGGACACAGAGCTCTGCAGGAGGACCTGCACCACCTGCCCAGCAGCTCTGCGCTACCCCACAGTTGCACTTCCTACCTACAAGTTCATGCTTCAGAATGTCTCCTGAGAGTCCTGGGGAACTTTTCCTGGGCTCTCATGGGTGCTTCATCTATCCTAGGGCATCGTGGAGGCAGTGCCCACCTCTGTGTGGCAAATGGAAAGAAGCACAGAAGGGAGACTTCAGGGAAAATGTTTAGCCTCTGAGATGAGAACACATTTTCCCATGCAAGGCCTCACAGGAACTGAGGAAGAGGGGATCTGACAACCAGCGTGCAAATCAGCTGCTGCTGCTGGCCTGTCAGAGGCACTGACAGATGTGAGCCTGAAAGCACAGACCCCAGCCAGGTGCCAAGGGATGGCCCGTCAGCTATTGCAGGCTGCAGTCACCACACAGTTTGATTAAGAGCCGCATGCTTCGTGCTGAATTATGGGTTTCTGAGAACAGCTGACTCCAGCAGCTCCAGAAATGTCTCACAGGAAGGAAGACAGACAAAGTCATTGCATGCCTTTTGTTTTGGTAAGATTCACAAAGATCCTGGTTCCTTATCTATGCTGTCTGGGCTACAGTGCATAGGTACAAACTGAGTAGTAATTGATGTGGAAAATGATGTTTCAGTGAAAAACATTAGAATACATAAAACACAAAACAAAACTTTCAATAAATTACACTTAGCATGTGAATACACAAACCAAAAAAAACAGTTGGATTCTGTTAAAATCTGCATTACAACTCTTAGATAGAAAAAGTTGGGCAGTTCATTGCTTTCAAAACACATTTGGTCATCAGTTTCCGCAGAGCATCTTTCAGCTCCTGGTTCTTCATGCTGTAGATGAGGGGGTTCACAGCTGGAGGCAGCACCGAGTACAGAAATGACACCACCAGGTCCAGAAATGGGGAGGAGATGGAGGGCGGCTTCAGGTAGGCAACCATGCCTGTGCTGACAAAGAGGGAGACCACAGCCAGGTGAGGGAGGCATGTGGAGAAGGCTTTGTGCCGTCCCTGCTCAGAGGGCACCCTCAGCACGGCCCTGAAGATCTGCACATAGGACACAACAATGAATACAAAGCACCCAAGCTCCAAAGGGACACAAAATACAATAAGCCCAACTTCCCTGAGGTAGGAGTGTGAGCAGGAGAGCTTAAGGATTTGGGGAATTTCACAGAAGAACTGGTTGATGGCATTGCCTTTGCAGAGAGGCAGTGCAAATGTATTGGCAGTGTGCAGCAGGGAATAGAGAAGCCCAGTGCCCCAGGCAGCTGCTGCCATGCTGGCACAAGCTCTGCTGTCCATCAAGGTCCCGTAGTGCAGGGGCTTGCAGATGGCAACGTAGCGGTCATAGGACATGATGGTGAGAAGGGAATATTCTGCTGAGGTGAAGAAGAGAAAGAGAAAGAGCTGTGCAGCACATCCTGCGTAGGAGATGTGCCTGGTGTCCCAGAGGGCATTGGCCATGGCTTTGGGGAGAGTGGTGGAGATGCAGCCCAGGTCGAGGAGGGCGAGGTTGAGGAGGAAGAAGTACATGGGGGTGTGCAGGCGGGGGTGGCAGGCTACGGCTGTGCTGATGAGGCCGTTGCCCAGGAGGGCAGCCAGGTAGATGCCCAGCAAGAGCCAGAAGTGCAGGAGCTGCAGCTGCCGCGTGTCTGCCAACGCCAGCAGGAGGAACTCGCTGATGGAGCTGCTGTTGGGCATCTGCAGTTCCTGGGCATGGAGTCCTGTGCAGACTGCAGAAGATAATGACAAGACAGTTCTCAGAGACACTCCTCCTGATATACTTTAATTTATTTTTTTTCTCTCAATACAGTGTTCATTTAGCTCCATTGCTTGAATTTAATTTCATGAAGTTTAGCATTCCATGTGCAAGAAACAATTATGGAGCTTAGACATTTCTCTCATTTCTTAATCTTATCCCATCTCCCTTGATATTTTCATCTTTTTCCCTGTCTCATATCTTTAACCCAACTGCTCTTATAGCCCCCAGCCCCAACCTCTTTGCCCGTCAATTTCTGTTAGGGAAAGCTGCATGTTTGCAGGATAAGTGCATTATTCACACCTACAGAAAATGACAGTAGTGTAATTTGGTTCTATTCTTCAAGAGAAGAGAGGCTGAAAGCACATTCTGTGTGACTGTTCACAGAACAAGTGAGTGAGAGAAGTTTGATTCAGGAGTCTCAGAGATGTGTGCAAAGTTGGCAGCCCCTTTAGATTTCTGCCTCAAATCATTTCCCCTCCCCTGAGAATAGGAAAAAGAACATCCCTGCCTTGTCTCTCCTCTTGCACAGTGTCCTTAGAAACATTCTGGCATGCAGTGAATCTGTGAGCCCCCGGCCCCAGGCAGCAGCTGTGGCAGCAGAAGGCCCCTGCCCTGACTGGGAAAGACCTCATATGGAACAGGTCTTCTTCATGATAAAGAAACACAGACTCTCTGCATCCTGATCTGCAATGGGATGTCCCTGTTTTAGTGATCCCTCCAGTTAGTGCAGCAGCACTGCCTGCAGCCAGAGGCTTACCGTGTCTATGGCTGTGAGAAATGCTCCTGCAGTGAGGTCGCAGCCTGCTCACACCCAACACATCCTGTAAGCTCTCTCTCCTCTCTCTTCTGTCCTCATGTCACCTGCAGATCATGCTCCTAGCCCTGCTGTGCTGTGCAGAAGAGCTGCTCCTGGGCACAGCTGTCTCTCTGCATCACTGCCCCCTTGTATGAGCTCCCTGTGTCCCAGGAGCCTGGCCCAACTCAGCAGCAGAGGATGTGATTTTTTTTCTTCCCCACTGATCTCCCCTGAGTTATCCCTGCATCTCCATGGCCAACAGCTCCTGTAAGATGACAGCATCATGACTGCACTTTGAAATCTGCTGAATTAACCACCAGATGTCCGCTGGACAGTGACTAATTCCAGACATATGGATAGCCATACAAAAGAGTGTTTGCTGCAGAAAAAAAGGGCACACAGACAGGGACAGGGCAGGGCAATGATCCAGCTGAGGCAGTGCGGGCATCTCATCCCTAGATGGAAACCATATGGTTGAAATGGGATTCAGATCCCCACGGACCCACAAGAGCTTCAGGGATTCCTCTGGTTAATTTCAGATGTGCACAAGGAGTTGCCCGCATGTGAGCTCCTGCTCTGAGTCCTTGGTCCTTCAGCAGGGAGTCAGTTGCTCACACACAGACCCTGGGTGATGACCAAGGTGCCTGGGGTGGTCCTGGATGTGTGCCAGTGCTTGTAAAGTGTGTGGGAAATCCCTGAGATAGACACCTCATTCCTGAGCATCAGCTGAGGGACATAGAGGGGATGGAGATATTCTTGGCCGTCCTAAATGACAGCAGACCCTTGCATTTATGGCACCTGTGTGTCTTTTTTACTCATCTCCATGGAGCATGCAGAGTTATTCAGCTGACTAAATGGATGAGCTCACAAAAGAAGAGGCAGGTCTTTGTTCTCCATCTGCTGAATATTCTGGAGCTCAAGGCACTACAGAGCTTACACATCTTTATTGTTTAATGGAAAACTTCAGTTTTCTATGGGCTCTCAAGTGAACGGTGTCAGAAGCAGCCGCGTCATGTTATGTCATGCCAGTTCTCCAGGCTTTCCAGCACACTCACATGCAGCTGCAAATGCAGCACAGGGCCTTCAGGAAAGACATGTCCAGGAGTGTCCGTGCTGCTTAGACAACTTGATGCCCCACAATAGGTCCAATGCCTTTGTGCCGTCTTCATAAATGCCATGGATGCACTAAATCCAACGACCCATTCTGAATAGGTTGTTTTCTTACATGTTCTTTTTTTACACAAATGAGAACACCAGCACATGCTGGGCTAGAAAGCTTTGTAGAGTTGCAGACCTGAGGTCTTGTTTGGATCACAGGAACGTGGTTAAATGGTTTCCAAAAGAGACAAGGAAGGGTGACTGCCCTTTGAGAGAGTGCACTGAACTAATCCTGGGGATGGCAGAGCAGCCAGATCAGAGTGAATGGCAATGGCAAACAGAGGAGACCAACAGTGTCTGTTCCTGGCTTCGTGATAGGAAAGAGCAAGTGGAAGGTGCCCTCTACACGCAGATTGGAGCCTCATGTTGTCAGGCCCTTGTCCCATTTGGAGGCCTTTTCCACTGCAGTATCTGCTGCAGGGACAGCACAGCAGGGCATACACCATCCAGTAGATCCCTGGAGAGCACAGCTGGCAGCTTCTTGACCAAGCCATAGAAGAAGCAAAGAGGAGAGGTGCTCTGCTGCATCTCATACGCACTGCCAAGGAAGGGCTGGTGAGGAATGTGAATGTGAAAGAGAACCTGGTCTGCAGTGGCCATGGGATGGTGGAGCTGAGGAGTCTGAAGAGAGGGAAAATGACAAGCTCATACCTTTGGACTTCAGGAGACCACATCTTGGCTTCTTCAAGTGTCATGGTGTACATAACAGCAGGGTAAGGCTCTGAGGCACATAGGGTCAAAAAATGTAATAACTATCTAAGCATCTTGGCTTCCAAGCAGAATATGTCCATTCCGAGGAAGAGGGAGGCAAGTTAAAATGTCAGAAATCCTGCATTATTGTGAATTGATTGTGTTGCTCTAACCCAAACACAGAAAGGAAGCGTACAGGAAGTGGAAACAAGAAGAGGTCACCTGGCAGCAATGCAGAGACTTTGTCCAGTGTTCCTGAGATGAGTATAGGAAAGTTAGAGTTCAACTGCACTTGAATGTGCCCAGGCATATCACAGACAAGAAGGGCTTGTAGAAATATGTAGTCTACAAAAGAAAGGCTACGGGGAATGTGGGCCCACAGTAGAACGGGGCAGGGATCCTGGTGAGACAGGACATGGAAAAGTCTCTGATACTCATTTCCTTCCTGACCTCAATGTTTATTAGTTGGTCTGGGCTTCTTGGAACCCTAGGTGGCAGAGACAGGTGGGAATTGTTGGTGCGTGGCAGATGTGTCCTTGGTGAAAAAAAGATGTGATCAGGGAATACCTAAGCAAACTGGATTCTGAGTTGGATGAGACTGACAGGAACCACAGAATCCTTGAATGGCTTGGATCGGAAGGACCTTAAAGACCATCCAGTTCCACCTTCCTGGGTCAATATCAATTGGCAGGGGTTGCTTCAACATCTTATTTAAACCCATCTATAAATAAATAAATAAATAGTCTTCATAAATACCATTCATTCCCTTCCAATTTCTTCCTCACTCCAGATAGCTCTCCAGTTTGCTGCACAAGTTCTGAACACCTGAAGAAGATGACAGGAAGGCACAAGGCACAGGAGGGCTCTTCAGGTTGTAATGGGCCCCATGGGGCATTTGCTGCTGAGTCCATCAACCTCCAGTGCACAGAGAAGATTGCATGAAGTGCTCAAGGAGACAAAGTCAGAAGGAACAGTGAAGTTTCTTGGAGTATTAATGGGCCCCACTGAGGGCCATTGACAAGCAAGCTTCCCCAGGGACTTGTTAGAGCAGATAATTGGAAGCCATGATTGCAGGCAGACCAAGGATGGTGGCTGTGATGCTGAGCAAAGCCTCCTTTGTCTTGTGAAGCAGAAAGGCCAAGGCCTGATCCCCAGAGCCTTGGCAGGGAGATCGTGTCCCTCCTGCTGGCTCAGGGCCCTTCCTGGGGCAGTGGGATGGAGGTTTGTCTGATGTCAAATGAAAGACCAGGGCACAGCAGCTGCCAGACTCTGCATGGGGTGCAAGGATGTTGTGAGGCCCAACTGCCATGTGGGCAGTGTGTCTCATCCCAGGATGTGGGATGTGACAAGGGCCCAGTCTGGACAAGTTATTCAGTGCAATGGAACTTTGAACTCCAGATCTCTCAGGCCAAAGGTGGAGGCAGCATTTCCTCACTGGTAGCATTTGGTTCTGGGGATGCCGTGTTTGATGCTCACCCACATGCAGAGCTCCTGTCTGACTGCAACAACACCGTGCTCATATCAGCTGTGACAACACAGTGGAGCTGAAATCACTAAGCTTGTCTCCCCTTTCCAGCACAGTGACTCTGACATCACTGCAATACTGACCACTACCACAACTCAGTAATTCTGACATCACTGCTCTCCACACTACCGAGACAACACTGTGACTGTGCTGTCACTGAACTCCTACCCACTGTGACAGCACTGTGATTGCAACATCTCCATGCTTGTACCCACTGTCATAGAATCCTAGGACAACCTGCAATGGAAAGGACCCATAGTGATCATCAGGTCCAACATTTGGCTCCACACGCCCATCCTAAAAGCAGAGCATATGACTGAGTGTGTTGTCTTGTTACGGAGTTATCTGGATCAATGTGTGTCCGTGACAGAGGGCAGAAGGCTTGGCAGTTCCACTGGCCAAAAAATAAAATAAAATAAAATAAAATAAAATAAAATAAAATAAAATAAAATAAAATAAAATAAAATAAAAATATTATAATAATAAATAAAGAAATAAAATAATAATAAAAATAATAAAAAACAGCGTCAATGATTGAAGGAGGAAACTTATTTTTACTAAACATGATACTGGAATGTGAGATAAAACAGTGTTATAAAATAAAATTGGAATTTAGCGTAATAAATCAAATATAATGAGAGAGCAAGTTCCTGAAACCAAAAGCCTTACTTTGAACTGAAGGCTCACTGCTGGGGCGCGCAGCCACACACTGCCAGGCCGCGAGCAAGTGAGAGATCCCGGGACTTCCTCCCGTGGCTTATCTTCCCCTCTGAACTCAGAGTCCTCGGGAAAGGCAGTTCTTCTTCTCTTCTGAGAAACAGATTTCCAGAAAGTTGTCCGTCCACAGAACTGGAGTATTAACTCTTTAATTCCCCGTGCTTTACATGATGTTATGATGTGGAATACTGATAACAAGAATCATAAAACCATGACACCAGATCAGGCATTTGCAGCTTTGCTAGGCACACACAATCTGTTAGGACAAACAATGCTTCAGGAATCAGCGTGTCTACTGGTGATTAATTCATCTGACTTCAAAGTACGTTTTGCAGAGATGACCCTGTTGTCTATCAGGAGCTGCCAGCCCCGCAGCCCCAAGGGCATCTCCAGGGGAGAGCAGTGAGGAAGAGAAAATGACATCCTCTGCTGCTGAGCTGGGCCGGGCTCCTGGGACACAGGGAGCTCCTACAAGTGGGCAGCGCTGCAGAGAGACAGCTGTGCCCAGGAGCAGCTCTTCTGCACAGCACAGCCTGCAGGTGACAGGAGGAGAGGAGAGAAAGGAGAGAGGGATTATAGGATGTGTACGGTGTGAGCAGGTGTTGAGCTCACTGCAGGAGCACTGCTCACAGCCTTTGACAAGGTAAGTCTCACTGCAGGCTATGACTCTGCCGCCTGCCAGGCTCAGCACTCAGCTCTCAGCACTCAGCTCTCAGCACTCAGCACTCAGCACTCAGCACTCAGCACTCAGCACTCAGCACTCAGCCTGCCCGGGCAGCTGCCCAGGGCGCTGCGGGGAGACGTGTGGGGGGAAGGAGCCCCCTGGCAGGGCAGGGCAGGGGACTTCTGCTGCTACTGCTGCTGCCTGGGGCTGGGGGATCGCAGATACACTGCACCCCAGAGTGTTTGCAAAGGCACTTTTCAAGAGCAGAGACAGGGCAGGGATTTTCCATTTCCTGTTCTTAGGTAATGGGAAAGAGTTGGTGGCAGAAATCTGTAAGGAAACTGTGAAATATGAACACATCTCTGAGAATCCTGAACTGCACATTTTTCAGTCTGCAGTTATATGAACAACCTCCTCATGTGCTTTCAACCTCTCTTCTCCCAAAGGACAGCACCAGCTGAAATTACCGTAATTCTCTGCAGACATGAATAAAGCACTTATCCTGCAAACAAGCAGCTTTCTCTAACATAAATTTAAGAGCTCTGAGGTAGGGATGGGCACTCTGAGTGCAGATGGGGTAAAGATATGAGGCATGGAAATTGTTCATAGGAGGAAAATATCCAGGTGTCTGAGGTATGTTTAGGAGATGAGAGGAAAGTAAGAGCTCCATTATCTTCTACCTCTTAAGGGATGGTGAAGCTCAGGAAAATAAGTTCAAGTTAAAGAGTTAAATGGACATTTTCCATAGAGGAAGACAATTCTTTTATAGTGTAGCAAGAGGAGTGTCTCTGAGAATGATCTTCACTTGCCATTATCTTCTGCACTCTGCACAGGACTGCATGCTCAGGAACTGCAGATGCCCAACAGCAGCTCCATCAGCGAGTTCCTCCTGCTGGCATTGGCAGACACGCGGCAGCTGCAGCTCCTGCACTTCTGGCTCTTGCTGGGCATCTGCCTGGCTGCCCTCCTGGGCAACGGCCTCATCAGCACAGCCGTAGCCTGCCACCACCGCCTGCACACCCCCATGTACTTCTTCCTCCTCAACCTCGCCCTCCTCGACCTGGGCTGCATCTCCACCACTCTCCCCAAAGCCATGGCCAATGGCTCTGGGACACCAGGACCATCTCCTACTCAGGATGCGCTGCACAGACCTTTCTGTTTGTCTTTCTCATGTCAGCAGATTATTGCATTCTCACCATCATGTCCTATGACCGCTACGTTGCCATCTGCAAGCCCCTGCACTACGGGACCTTGATGGACAGCAGAGCTTGTGCCACCATGGCAGCAGCTGCCTGGGGCACTGGGCTTCTAAATGCTGTATTGCAGACTGCCAACACATTTTCTCAGCCACTGTGCCGAGGCAATGCTGTGGATCAGTTCTTCTGTGAAATCCCCCAGATCCTCAAGCTCTTCTGCTCAGAATCAGACTGCCTCAGGGAAATTGGGTTTATTGTGGTTAGTGTTCTTGCTGTATTTGTGTGTTTTGTGTTTATTGTTTTGTCCTATGTGCAGATCTTCAGAGCTGTGCTGAGGATGCCCTCTGAGCAGGGACGGCACAAAGCCTTCTCCACGTGCCTCCCTCACCTGGCCGTTGTCTCCCTCTTTCTCAGCACTGTGATGCTTGCCTACCTGAGACCCCCCTCCATCTCCTCTCCATTTATGGACCTGGTGGTGTCATTTCTGTACTCGGTGGTGCCTCCAGCAGTGAACCCCCTCATCTACAGCATGAGGAACCAGGAGCTGAAAGATGCAGTGAAGAAAATGATGCCCTGGTCACATTTCAGCAGGCATAAACTTCACATCTGTCTCAACAAATGACTCCCTGTCTGTCTCATAACACACCCACATTATGTATTTTTAATGTTTATAATATTTATATTAATAGATACATTTTTATTTGCTGTTCATATATATATATGTGTGTGTAATTATCATTCGTGGTTGTCATGTTCCTAAACATGTATTTGGATTCCTTCCACTTGTACTGAGGCATCACCCTGCTCTCTTTCTCCTGATGAACCCATAGGAACTCTGGGTCAGTGCTGACTCTCTCACAGCCTCTGTGTTCCATCTCTGTATCTGCAGGCAAATGAGATGCCAGCAGGCACCGTGGAGCTGATATAGGCTTGATTAGCAAAAAGGATCAATGTATTAGCATAAGGACCAACATATTACATTAGCAGAAGGAATCAGTGTGTGCTCATCCTAAATCTTCCCAGTTTAGCTTCGCTTGGTGTGTGAACAGCCCTGTTTTTATCAGTGATCCTGTTTCACAGAAGTACTGAAATCACTTTTTTTTTTGCCTCCGCTGGGTGCAAGGACTTGTTCTTGGGTTTGGTATAAACGGTTTGTAGTTATATTGCACCAAGATAGAAAGTTGCTGACTGTGTCAAAACAAGCAATGGAAATTTGCCCAACTGGGGAAAAGAGCTAAAAGGTGAGCCAGGGCGCATGGTGATGAAGAGGAAGATGAACTAAAGGGGAGGAAGTAGGTGCTGTGAGAAGGAGGACATGCGGTGTCAATGGTTGTGCTGGGGGCAAATCTCTGTAGCACTGCACGCATGCTGCCCCACACAGTGCCTGCACTGAGCTGCCAGGGGCTGCCTGTGGGGCGGTGGGGCCGGGCTGTCCTGCAGAGGGGAAGGCACACGGAGACACTGTGCTGCGAGGCTGGGACCTCAAAATCAGCCTGGAACTCACCACCCAGCTGCGCTGTGCTCACCTTGCCTGGCTCCCAGGTGTCCCCTGTGCTGCTCTGTCACTGTCCCTCCTCAACAGGACAGGGGAGTAAGCACAATGCAACAATTCCTGGGTTGAGGCAAAAAGCGCTTTATTCTTTCCTTGCTTAAAACCCCATTACAACAAGTTGTGTGTGTTAATGGCTCCATATCAAATGCAGTTTTTTTTGTTTTGTTTTGTTTTGTTTATTTTTTTTTCTGCACACTCTGGAATGGTTATGGCATTCAGCGTCCCTTTCACCTTAATATATTAATTGAAACTACACCTAACTCACAGCATATTTGACTGATATTCTGTCTATTTTATTTTATGGTTCATCTTCCTCTCTGACCGTGAAACACCCATGGATTTGTAGTTCTCTTCTGCGAACCAGGTATCTGGAAAGTCGGTCCAGTGAAATGGAATATTAGCTCTTTAATTACCCATGCTTTACATGACGTTATGATGTATAATACCAAGAAAAAAAGTATAAAACCATGAGATGGATGCAGCTAAAGTTTTGTGATCAATAGCTCTGTGTCACTGTGGAGGTGGTCACAAGCTGTGTCCTTCAGGGATCCGTCTTGTCTCTGCTGCTCTTCATCATCTTCATCAGCAACGTAGGTGATGGCATCAAGTGCACCCCCATCAGGTTTGCCGATGATACCAAGCTGAGCGGTGCAGTCGATCCATTGGAGGGAAGGAAAGCCATCCAGAGGGACCTGGACAGGCTGGAGAAGTGGGACCATGTGAAACTAATGAGGTTCATCAAGGTCAAGCGCAAGGTGATGAACTTGGGCCAGGACAATCCCAGGTGTTTATACAAACTGGGTGAGGATCTCCTTGAGAGCAGCCCTGTGAAGAAGGACTTGGGGGTTCTGGTGGACAAGAAGGTGGACATGAGCCAGCAGTGTGCGCTTGCAGCCCAGAAGGCCAACTGTGTTCTGGGCTGCATTTAAAGCGGAGTGGCCAGCAGGGAGAGGGAGGTGATTGTCCCCCTCTACTCAGCTCTTGTGAGGCCCCATCTGCAGTACTGCGTCCAGGCCTGGGGCCCCCAGCACAGGAAGGACGTGGTGCTCTTGGAGTGGGTCCAGAGGAGGGCCACTAAGATGATCAGAAAGCTGGGGCATCTCTCCTATGAGGAAAGGTTGAGGGAGCTGGGCTTGTTTAGCTTGGAGAAGAGAAGGCTGCAGGGAGACCTCATTGTGGCCTTTTTCATTCAGAGGGTTGTGAAGCACAGGGACTGGTTGCCCAAGGATGTTGTGGATGCCCCATCACTGGAGGCATTCAAGGCCAGGCTGGATGTGACTCTGGACAGCCTGGTCTGGTGGTTGGTGACCCTGCCATGGCAGTGGGGTTGAAGCAAGATGATCACTGTGGTCCTTTTCAACCCAGACTGATCTATGAATCTATGATTCAGTGATAAACTGTGCGTAAACCCTGAGTAAAGCGTGAGTACACTCAGAGTAGTGAGTCAGCAAACCTCGAGTAAGGTCTGAGTAAATCTGAAGTAAAGTTTGAGTAAGCTCAGAGTAAATTTTGAGTAAAGCTGAAGTCAAGTCTGAATAAACCTGACCAAACTGATTGTAAACCTGGTTACAAGAGTGAGCAAAGCCAGAGTAAAGTGTGAGTAAACCCTGAGTAAAGCATGTGTGAACATGGAGTAAAGCATGAGAACACCTGGAGTAGAGTGTGAAAAAAGAAAAAAGGACTGAGAGAAAAATGTGAGTAAACCCAAAACTGAGAGTAAGCCCAGAGTATAGAGTGAGTACACCTGGATTGAAATGTAAAATCTGGAGTAAAGTGTGAGTAAAATCCAAAGTAGGATGTGGGAACACACAGTATGAAGTGTGAGTACAGCCGGAGTACAGTGTGAGTAAACGTGGAGTAAAGTTAGAATAAGATTCAATGTAAGGTGTGAGAACACCCTGAGCAGTGTGTGAGTGCATCCGGAGTAACGTGTGAGGAAATCCAAAGAAAAGTGTGAATAAACCTAAAGAAAAAAAAACGAAAGTAAAAACCAGTGGAAAGCAATAGTAAACCCAGAGTAAAGTGTGAGTTTACCCAGAGTAAATTCAGAGTAAACCTAGAATAATGTTTGAGTAAAGACAGAGAAGAGTGTGAGTAAACTTGAAGAAATGTTTGAGGAAACCTGAAGTGTGTGTACACTGGGAGTGGAGTGTGAGTGATCCTGAAGTAACTGAGTAAACATGAAATCAAGTGTGAGAAAAACCATATTGTGAATGCACCCAGTGCAGAGTGTGAGAAAACCAGAACTAAAGTGTGAATAATCACAAAGAAGAGTGTGAGTAAATCTGGAGAAAAGCATGAGAAAACTTGGATGAAAGTATGAATAAAACTGGAGTAAATTGTGAGTATACCCAGAAAAAAAAGTGTGAGTCAAACCAGAAAAATGGTGAGTAAAACCCGAACTAAAATGTAAACAAATACTGAGAATGGTTTGAGTAAACCCAGAGCAAAATGTAAACTTTACAACACTTGAAGAAAAGTTTGAGTAAACCTGGTGTAGAGTGTGAGAAAAATGCAATAAAAAGTGTGAGTAAACCTGCATGAAAGTGTGAGTAGACCAGGTGTGAAGTGCAAGTAAAGCCTAGAGTAGAGTCAGTAAACGTTGTAAATTTTGGGTAAACACTGAGTAAAGTGTAAATAAACCTTAAGTAAAGTGACAGTAAAAACCATTTATGCAGACTTCACATTTACACAGACTTTACTTCAGGTTTACACACACTTTATTCTGTGAGTACTTGCAGTCTGCTCCGTCAGTACTCACTCTTTACTCCGGGTTTACTCTTACTTTTCTCTGGGTTTTAGTCACACTGTATGATGGGTGTACTCACACTTTACTCTGGGTTTTACTCACACTTTACTCAGGGTTTTGCTCACACTTTATTCCAGGTTTACTCAGACTTTACTTCAAGTTTACTCGCACTTTTCTCCATGGTTACAGAGCAAGTTATCACAGGGCTCTGTGGCAGTTGGATAACTGCTGGCCATGATGCTGATTTTTTCGCTATTGATGGAGCTCGTTGAGCCTTCTCATGACACTGCACTGCACAGCTCCTTGCTTGCTGCTTGTTTTTCCTGCTGCATTGTTTGTCAACTCTGGGGCTGGATTAGGGTTTTTATTTTGCTGTGCTGTTTGGCCTTGGCTTACATCATGGTAAAATTGTCAGCTGATAAACTGAAGTTTGGTGTGCATTCAGCTTTGCAGTCATCTTTGGGTTTTGGAAGCAATATTGTTGGTAGCATTAGTAATTACACCTGGCTTTACTTTGTAATTAGTAATTTACTTTGTAATTAGTAATTACACTTGGCTTTGTGTCCTCAAGGAGCCCAGCTATGGATGTGGTAAGGGAGGACACTTTCCAGTGGTTCCTCAGCCCCCCTTTCTCTTCTTCATTCCCTAGAGCTCAAGAGCTAGTTACCACAGCTCCTGAGAATTTTGTCTATCCGTGGGATGTTCAAACCAGTGTGCTCCCATTACTACGTGTTGTCAGTGTGTTTCAGGTTACGTTTCAGATTAAACAATCATTCAAAAATATCACAGAGAGATCTGCCCCAAGGCAGGACAGCTCTGCATGGCAGGGGATGTGGGGCGGTCTGGGCAGGAGCCTGGAGCGGTCAGAATCCTCCAGGGGTTTGGAACTTCATCTCCAAGCAATTGCAGAATCCTGAGAAACTGGTAGAATATTTGGGGAAAGTCTGCTGCTGCCCTGGGAATCTTAAAGAGGCACAAATCACTGCAGTGTGCCAGGGCCAGGCCCACACCTACTGAGCTGTGTTCAACACTCTTCAGCATCCTCAAGGGGAAGAGAGCTGGATCTGCTGACAGTGCTGCAGCCTCTCCAAGTCTTGGGACAGACCCTGCAGCAGCTCCAATTCTTGCTGCCAATTCTTACAGTTTCTACGGTTACTCCAAGCTTTGTGACAGACCCCACTGTCTCTCCTACCCTCACGATGAGCCTTGTGGTCACTCCTGCTACAGCTCCTGTAGCTGTTCCAAGTACTGTGATAAGAAAAGTAAAAGAATTCCTCCCAGGGGAGGTGCACTGTGCCAAGAGGTACAGCCCCGTGGTCGCTCCAGCTCCCAGGACAAACCCCGCGGTTGCTCCAACCCCTGCAACAGGACCTGGAGGTGCAAATATAAATACATATATATCGGTACCTATGCAAAAATGTTTGCAACTGCTTATACGATATATATCATAGAATCATAGACTGGTCTGGGTTCAAAAGGACCACAGTGATCATCCAGTTTCAACCTCCCTGCTATGTGCAGGGACACCAAACAATAGACAAGGCTGCCCAGAGCCCCATCCAGCCTAGCCTTGAATGCATTCAGGGATGGGCATCCACAACCTTCTTGGGTAAAAGGTGAATATATACTATGTATATCTTATATGCATAAATACGTATGTCAAAATTATAATCCTTTTCTTTTTCTCTGTCTTACTAGATAATGTTATCTCAACTCACAGATTTGACTTTGTGGTTTTATTTCAGTTTTCTCCGCTCTTCCACTGGGAAGGGGGGCAGTGAGAGAACAACCATGTGATGCTGAGCCACCTTCCATGTTAAACCACAATACCATCCTGAGTCCAAAACAGATTAACTTAGGACTCTGAAACTGCCCCCGTGACTCAGTGAAGAGCACCAGAAGATCTCGAGGTTCTCCAAGAGAGCAGCTCCTGAGGTATATTCCTTACATCAGCTGTGGAAGAGGCCTCCAGTGCTCTGGTCCTGCACTGATGAGCCCCTCTTGTTATGGGGGTTCCAGCAAGGAGACCAGCTGTGACACAGCGGTTCATATGTAGAGACAACAGCACTGTCGTGAGACACACAAGATATTCAGGTCTGCACAAATGCAAGGACTCTAGAGCAGTGTGGCAGTGAAAAGAGACCAGGAATGAAAAGAGTGTGTTGTGCTGCTGTCCTTGGCTGTAACTATCCCAGATCCTGACAAGGCAGGGAGAGAGAAGAACTAAGAAAAAGTACTTTCTTGAAAGCATTTTATTCCTGGAACCTGGTTCCATATTTACATGAGCTCTTGGTGTGAAAAAATGGAAAGTAAATGGAAAGAAGAAGTGAATAAATTGCCACGTTTTTTTTTCAAGACTATTGTATTACAATTACAAACACAATCAGTCATACGTACATAAAATATAAAGAACCATCACAGGGAATCATGTGAGGATGATGTGCACTTTATTGAAGCTGGAATATTGCATATTGTAACACTTTGCTGAGGGCATGCTTGAGCTCCTTGTTCCTCATGCTGTAGATAATAGGGTTCAGTGTTGAAGGAACCACTGAGTAGAGAATTGCCACCACCAGGTCCAGGGATGGGGAGGAAATAGAGAAGGGCTTGAGGTAAGCAAACACTACAGTGCTGAGAAACAGGGAGACCATGGCCAGGTGAGGGAGGCACGTGGAGAAGGCTTTGTGCCGTCCCTGCTCAGAGGGCATCCTCAGCACAGCCCTGAAGATCTGCACATAAGACACAACAATGAATACAAAACAGCCAAGTACAACAAGGGCACTAATCGCACTAAGACCAACTTCCCTGAGATAGGATTCTGAGCAGGAGAGCTTGAGGATGTGGGGGATTTCACAGAAGAACTGATCCACAGCATTGCTTTGGCAGAGAGGCAGTGAAAATGTATTGGCAGTGCGCAGCAGGGAATAGAGAATCCCTGTCCCCAGGCAGCTGCTGCCATGCTGGCACAAGCTCTGCTGTCCATCAAGGTCCCGTAATGAAGCGGCTTGCAGATGGCAACGTAGCGGTCATAGGACATGATGGTGAGAAGGGAATACTCTGCCGAAAACAAAAAAGAAAAGAAAAAGACCTGTGCAGCACATCCTGTGTAGGAGATGTGCCTGGTGTCCCAGAGGGCATTGGCCATGGCTTTGGGCAGAGTGGTGGAGATGCAGCCCAGGTCGAGGAGGGCGAGGTTGAGGAGGAAGAAGTGCATGGGGGTGTGCAGGCGGTGGTGGCAGGCTACGGCTGTGCTGATGAGGCCGTTGCCCAGGAGGGCAGCCAGGTAGATGCCCAGCAAGAGCCAGAAGTGCAGGAGCTGCAGCTGCCGCGTATCTGCCAACGCCAGCAGGAGGAACTCGCTGATGGAGCTGCTGTTGGGCATCTGCTGCCTTTTGCCACAAGATCCTGTCCAAGGAGTACAAAAGTTAAAGACAGAGATTTCAGTGTGAAAAATGTTCATTCAACCCCAATGATATGAGCTATATTTCTTGACGTCAAGTTTGCCTTGAGGGCTTCTGCGCTTTTTCTCTCCGGGAAGCAGTTTTGTCTCCATAGGGACAGGGAAATGTGGTCATGTAGGGAAAGGTTTTCTTTTCAAAATGTGTCACATGAAGTAAATTCCAATAGCGAGGTGCTTGTCAGCACCTGTGGACTCAAAGTCAAAAATATGTGGGTCACAAATGGAAGTTGCAGTGATAGTTTTTTCTGCACTCAGTGTGTCCATGGAGTGTTTGCTGAATTGAGAAATTCGGAGCACTTCTGCTGTACTCAGTATGAATGCCTATGAGACCTGAGAGGCAAAGGGTTTCACCTCTGCTTAGTGTGGAGAAAGGGGAGTTGGCTGGGCTTGTTTCTAATTGCTCTGAGCTTGTCGGTTTTGAAGAGGGAGAATGATTATACTCCCAAAACATTGTGAAAAGAAGGCAGACCCAGTTGAGAGCAGAGGAATCCACTGCCCATCACGGAATATTCATCATTTCTCAAAGTGCTTCAGCAGTGCTCATCACCACGCGTACTGCAAAGGAAACCTAACATTCATTTCACCAGCCCCACAGCATTTCCTTGCATATTGCATCTCTCTGCGACTTCCCTCAAATTTGTTGTCCAAGCTATGGGAAAGATTTGCATTCTGAAGGTCAGCTCACGGCTCTGAAGGACACCTCAGGGAGCTGTGTCCTACTGATGGCATCTCATTAAGGGAAAGCCAGCTCCTTCCTAGCCTCACAGACTGCATTGCCCACAGCCCCAGGCAGTGGCTCTCGGCCCCTGTGCACTGCAGAGGGTGATGGACACGTGCCTGGGGAGATGCTGCCCTGCTCTGCTGGAGCTCCGCCTGCACAGGAGGTGGTTCATGCATCAGACCTGATGGGTAAGAGGGCAGAAACATTTGTGGGTAGGAGCTTGCTCAGAGGAAGGTCCCTGCACTGAAGGGGGTAATTCCCTGACCATATCTCTGTGGTCTGCAGATTTTCATCCTGGGGGCTGTTTTCCTGTCATTTCCCTAACTGAGCACACAGACACCAGCCCAAACTCTCTGCATTCCTATTTGCTGTCCAGAACCCACCCCGTTTGCAGGGCACTATCTAAGTGCATGTACTTTTTTTTTCAAGTGAAAAAGGGAACCGAAAAGAACTCCCATGGCTTTATTGAAAGAATATATACGTTAAAGGAAAACAGAGAGGTAAAATGCACTTTAGGGTTCTCTCTTGATGTGCCCTCAGGGCTGAGCTCTGATGCTGCAGCAGGGAAGCCCTCATCTGGAACAGCTCTTATTCCATGATAAAGAAACACAGAGTGTATGCAGTCTGATCTGCACTGGGATGTGCCAGATTTGGTGATCCCTCTTGGAAAAGTGTTTGCATTACCTATGGTGAGAGACTTACCGTGTCAGTGGCTGAAAGAAAAGCTCCTGCTGTGAGGTCGCAGCCTGCTCACACCCCTCACATCCTGTAATCCCTCTCTCCTTTCTCTTCCATCTTCACGTCACCTCAGAACATGCCCCTTGTGCTGATGCACAGTACACGGGAGCTGCTCTTAGTCAGAGCTGTGCCTCTGCAGCACTGCCCACTTGTAGGAGCTCCCTGTGTCCCAGGGGCTCAGCCCAGCTCAGCAGCAGAGGATTTCATTTCTATCCTCCCAATGATCTCCCTGGATATGTGCCTGGGTCTCTGTGGCCAACAGCTCCTGAAAGACAACAGCATCATGATTGTACTCTGAAATCTGCTGAATTAACCACCAAATGTCCAGTGGACAGTGACTAATTCCAGACATACGGTTAGTCCTTCAGTGAGTGTTTGCTGTAACAAAAAGGGCATGCAGACAAGGACAGGGGGGGGTGGACT
Organism: Lophura swinhoii; assembly: GCA_030408155.1. Lineage (NCBI taxonomy): Eukaryota > Metazoa > Chordata > Aves > Galliformes > Phasianidae > Lophura > Lophura swinhoii. Next base: position 1,500,969 of record CM059485.1, read on the forward strand.
TCCACTGGGCAGGGCAGTGATCCAGCTGAGGTAGTGCTGGCATCTCATCCCTAGATGAAAACCCTATGGCGGAAATAGGTTTGGGGTTTCTCTGGTTCAGTTCAGATGTGCACAAGGAGTTGCCTGCATGTGAGCTCCTGCTCTGAGTCCTTGGTCTTCCAGTGGAGAGTCAGTTGCTCACACACAGACCCTGGGTGATGTCCAAGGTGCCTGGGGTGCTCCTGGATGTTTGCTAGTGCTTGTAAAGTGTGTGGGAAATCCCTGAGATAGACACCTCCTTCCTGAGCATCAGCTGAGGGCCAGAGATGGAACAGAGGTATTCTTGGCCATCCTAAATGACAACAGGCCACTGCGTTTAGGGCACTGGAGTATGTCTTTTTTACTCATCTCCATGGAGCATGCAGAGTTATTCAGCTGACTAAATGGATGAGCTCACAAAAGAAGAGGCAGATCTTCCTCTGTTCTCCATCTGCTGCCTATTCTGGAGCTCCAGGCACTACAGAGCTGACACACATCTGTGTTCTTCACCTGAAGAAGCCTCAGTTTTCTATGTGCTCTCATGTGAATGACATCAGAAGCAGCCTAGAGTCATAAGAGTTCCCTGGGCTGTCCAGCACCCTCACATGCAGCTGCAAATGCAGCACAGGGCCTTCAGGAAAGACATGTCCAGGAGTATCCATGCTGCTTGCACAACTTGGCGCCCCACAGTGGGTCCAATGATTATGTGCCACCTTCGTAGATACCATGGATGCACAGAATCCAATAATGCCTCCTGAACAGGATGTTTTCTTATGTGGTTTTACACGAATGAGAACACCAATATGTGCTGGGCTAGAAAGCTTTGTACACTTGCAGGTCTGAGCTCTTGTTTGGATCACAGGGACACGGTTTAATGGCTTCCTTAACTGGACTGTAGCACAAGTCTTTGTGATAGATGGGAGAGGAGACAAGGAAGGGCAATTGCCCTCTGTGGGAGTGTCCTGAGCTCTTCCTTGGGATGGCAGAGCAGCCAGGTCAGAGTGAATGGCAATGGCAAACAGAGGAGACCAACAGTGTCTGCTCCTGGCTTCCTGATCAGGAAGAGCAAGTGGAAAGTGCCCTCTGCAGACAGATGGGAGCCTCATGTTGTCAGGCCCTAGTCCCCTTTGGGGGCCTTTTCCACTCCTGTATCTGCAGCAGGGACAGCACAGAAGGGCATACAAGATCCAGGATATCCTTGGACAGCGCAGCTGACAATTTCTTCGCCAAACCTTAGAGAAACCAAAGAGGAGAGGTGCTCTGCTGCATCTCATACTCACCGGCAAGGAAGGGCTGGTGGAGAATTTGAAGGTTAAAGGGAACATGGTCTGCAGTGGCCGTGGGATGGTGGAGCTGTGGAGTCTGAAGGGAGGGCAAAAGCCAACTTCACACCTTTAGGTTTCAGGAAAGCACACCTTGGCTTCTTCAAGTGTCTGTGGTGAAAGCATATATAGGAATTGGAAACAAGAAGTGGTCAGCTGGGAGCAATGCAGAGTGTTTGTCCTAGTGTACCTGCTGAGATTAGTTTAGAAAGTCTAAAGCTCACACAGAGTTGAACCTGCCCAGGCATATCAAAGACAGAAGGGCTTTTAGAAAAATATACACAGCAAAAGGAAAGCTAGGGTGAATGTGAGCTCACAGTGAAATGGGGCATGCTACCTGGCATGAAGGGCGTGAAGCGTCCTGTGCTGCATGTGACCTTCTAAAACAAGGTCTGAGAACGTGAGAAGATCTCAGTACCACAGTGTGACTCAGTTAGTGGAAACACTGAGAGCTGTCAGGGACAATTCTCAGCAGGGAAATCCTGGGGAGAGCCAGGCTCTGTTCAAAACACAGATGGATTTTCTCTTATTTTTGAAGCTGTAAGTCTGAAAGATGTTCATGTCAATAAAACTGAAGCAATTGAATTGAACTGAATTGAATTGAATGGATTGAAGACCAAGATGGAAATCAGTGAAAATGAGTTAACGCACCTCTCAAGTTCTGAAATACTCATGAGAACTTTTTTTTTTTTTTTTTTTTTTATGTTGAAAATTCAAGTCTTTTAGGGGATTTTGTGTCCTTTCTATCTTATTCGAAAAAGAACAACATTTTGCAGAACTGTGTTAGCAGGAAACACATGCCTTCAGGTACAGGGACACAGACTGTGTTTCATTGTTCATCATGAAGGAATTCTATTTGTTGGAAAACAGAGAAATCTTTCACTGCCCATGTGCAGCTGGTTCTCTGAGGAATTGGTGTCAGGCCAATGCCCTGTGACCAATGCCCAGCATCCACTGCTCCTCTACCCTGATGTGTATTTGACGTCCCTCATCCTCCAGGTGTCTCCAGCTCTCCTAAATCAATGACCATGATTCAGGGCAAGTTTTCTGCAGGCCATCTGGACACATGCTCTTCCCACTGCTCTACAAATTTTTCCTTCCCTTGCTCTTTGTTCACTCAGATACCTCCCATTTATCTGCCTGATCTGTAAAATTCAGGGAGACTATTGGAACTTGCAACATTTCTGCAAAGTCTGATGAACTCTTCGATCAACTCCTTAACTGTGATTCTATCTATGCCTTCCGATCTCTGCCTAACATATTTCTTGTACAACTATTCCCAGTGAAAGACAAACCTCATTAGATGTGGCTTGCACAAGGCATGCAGTTGATTACATTGCTCTACTGTTCGTTCAATTTCATCATGTTTACAACTGTTTGTTGGCAAAAAAAAAAAATAATAAAAAAAAAAAAAATCTTTCCTTGCCCATGTGGAGCTGGTTCTCTGAGGAAAGCCAGTGGGAGTTGGTGTAAAGGAGGTTTAGCACTGAGCAGATGACTGCAGAAGAGAAGTGTGATGGGAGGAAAAGTGATGGGGCCAATGTGAGTAGAAATAGGGTGGGGTAGCTGAGGAGGACATTCGTCCACACAGTGATGGGGAAAAGCTCATTAGCGGACATCCTGGATCAATATCACTTACAAAGTGCTGCTGCAACTTCTTGTTTAAACCCACTATAAATAAATAAATAAATAGTCTTCATAAATGCCCATTTGGCTCTTCCTCTTTAAGCTCTCTCCAGATACCTCTCCAGTTTGCTGCACAAGTTCTGAACACCTGAAGAAGATGACAGGAAGGCACAAGGCACAGGAGGGCTCTTCAGGTTGTAATGGGTCCCACGGGGCATTTGCTGCTGAGTCCATCAACCTCCAGTGCACAGAGAAGATTGCATGAAGTGCTCAAGAAGACAAAGTCAGAAGGAACAGTGAAGTTTCTTGGAGTATTAATGGGCCCCACTGAGGGCCATTCACAAGCAAGCTTCCCCAGGGACTTGTTAGAGCAGATAATTGGAAGCCATGATTGCAGGCAGACCAAGGCACTGGGATGGTGGCTGTGATGCTGAGCAAAGCCTCCTTTGTCTTGTGAAGCAGCAAGGCCAAGCCCTGATGCCCAGAGCCTTGGCAGGGAGATTGTGTCCCTCCTGCTGGCTCAGGGCCCTTCCTGGGGCAGTGGGATGGAGGTTTGTCTGATGTCAAATGAAAGTCAAAATTATAATCCTTTTCTTTTTCTCTGTCTTACTAGATAATGTTATCTCAACTCACAGATTTGACTTTGTGGTTTTATTTCAGTTTTCTCCGCTCTTCCACTGGGAAGGGGGGCAGTGAGAGAACAACCATGTGATGCTGAGCCACCTTCCATGTTAAACCACAATACCATCCTGAGTCCAAAACAGATTAACTTAGGACTCTGAAACTGCCCCCGTGACTCAGTGAAGAGCACCAGAAGATCTCGAGGTTCTCCAAGAGAGCAGCTCCTGAGGTATATTCCTTACATCAGCTGTGGAAGAGGCCTCCAGTGCTCTGGTCCTGCACTGATGAGCCCCTCTTGTTATGGGGGTTCCAGCAAGGAGACCAGCTGTGACACAGCGGTTCATATGTAGAGACAACAGCACTGTCGTGAGACACACAAGATATTCAGGTCTGCACAAATGCAAGGACTCTAGAGCAGTGTGGCAGTGAAAAGAGACCAGGAATGAAAAGAGTGTGTTGTGCTGCTGTCCTTGGCTGTAACTATCCCAGATCCTGACAAGGCAGGGAGAGAGAAGAACTAAGAAAAAGTACTTTCTTGAAAGCATTTTATTCCTGGAACCTGGTTCCATATTTACATGAGCTCTTGGTGTGAAAAAATGGAAAGTAAATGGAAAGAAGAAGTGAATAAATTGCCACGTTTTTTTTTCAAGACTATTGTATTACAATTACAAACACAATCAGTCATACGTACATAAAATATAAAGAACCATCACAGGGAATCATGTGAGGATGATGTGCACTTTATTGAAGCTGGAATATTGCATATTGTAACACTTTGCTGAGGGCATGCTTGAGCTCCTTGTTCCTCATGCTGTAGATAATAGGGTTCAGTGTTGAAGGAACCACTGAGTAGAGAATTGCCACCACCAGGTCCAGGGATGGGGAGGAAATAGAGAAGGGCTTGAGGTAAGCAAACACTACAGTGCTGAGAAACAGGGAGACCATGGCCAGGTGAGGGAGGCACGTGGAGAAGGCTTTGTGCCGTCCCTGCTCAGAGGGCATCCTCAGCACAGCCCTGAAGATCTGCACATAAGACACAACAATGAATACAAAACAGCCAAGTACAACAAGGGCACTAATCGCACTAAGACCAACTTCCCTGAGATAGGATTCTGAGCAGGAGAGCTTGAGGATGTGGGGGATTTCACAGAAGAACTGATCCACAGCATTGCTTTGGCAGAGAGGCAGTGAAAATGTATTGGCAGTGCGCAGCAGGGAATAGAGAATCCCTGTCCCCAGGCAGCTGCTGCCATGCTGGCACAAGCTCTGCTGTCCATCAAGGTCCCGTAATGAAGCGGCTTGCAGATGGCAACGTAGCGGTCATAGGACATGATGGTGAGAAGGGAATACTCTGCCGAAAACAAAAAAGAAAAGAAAAAGACCTGTGCAGCACATCCTGTGTAGGAGATGTGCCTGGTGTCCCAGAGGGCATTGGCCATGGCTTTGGGCAGAGTGGTGGAGATGCAGCCCAGGTCGAGGAGGGCGAGGTTGAGGAGGAAGAAGTGCATGGGGGTGTGCAGGCGGTGGTGGCAGGCTACGGCTGTGCTGATGAGGCCGTTGCCCAGGAGGGCAGCCAGGTAGATGCCCAGCAAGAGCCAGAAGTGCAGGAGCTGCAGCTGCCGCGTATCTGCCAACGCCAGCAGGAGGAACTCGCTGATGGAGCTGCTGTTGGGCATCTGCTGCCTTTTGCCACAAGATCCTGTCCAAGGAGTACAAAAGTTAAAGACAGAGATTTCAGTGTGAAAAATGTTCATTCAACCCCAATGATATGAGCTATATTTCTTGACGTCAAGTTTGCCTTGAGGGCTTCTGCGCTTTTTCTCTCCGGGAAGCAGTTTTGTCTCCATAGGGACAGGGAAATGTGGTCATGTAGGGAAAGGTTTTCTTTTCAAAATGTGTCACATGAAGTAAATTCCAATAGCGAGGTGCTTGTCAGCACCTGTGGACTCAAAGTCAAAAATATGTGGGTCACAAATGGAAGTTGCAGTGATAGTTTTTTCTGCACTCAGTGTGTCCATGGAGTGTTTGCTGAATTGAGAAATTCGGAGCACTTCTGCTGTACTCAGTATGAATGCCTATGAGACCTGAGAGGCAAAGGGTTTCACCTCTGCTTAGTGTGGAGAAAGGGGAGTTGGCTGGGCTTGTTTCTAATTGCTCTGAGCTTGTCGGTTTTGAAGAGGGAGAATGATTATACTCCCAAAACATTGTGAAAAGAAGGCAGACCCAGTTGAGAGCAGAGGAATCCACTGCCCATCACGGAATATTCATCATTTCTCAAAGTGCTTCAGCAGTGCTCATCACCACGCGTACTGCAAAGGAAACCTAACATTCATTTCACCAGCCCCACAGCATTTCCTTGCATATTGCATCTCTCTGCGACTTCCCTCAAATTTGTTGTCCAAGCTATGGGAAAGATTTGCATTCTGAAGGTCAGCTCACGGCTCTGAAGGACACCTCAGGGAGCTGTGTCCTACTGATGGCATCTCATTAAGGGAAAGCCAGCTCCTTCCTAGCCTCACAGACTGCATTGCCCACAGCCCCAGGCAGTGGCTCTCGGCCCCTGTGCACTGCAGAGGGTGATGGACACGTGCCTGGGGAGATGCTGCCCTGCTCTGCTGGAGCTCCGCCTGCACAGGAGGTGGTTCATGCATCAGACCTGATGGGTAAGAGGGCAGAAACATTTGTGGGTAGGAGCTTGCTCAGAGGAAGGTCCCTGCACTGAAGGGGGTAATTCCCTGACCATATCTCTGTGGTCTGCAGATTTTCATCCTGGGGGCTGTTTTCCTGTCATTTCCCTAACTGAGCACACAGACACCAGCCCAAACTCTCTGCATTCCTATTTGCTGTCCAGAACCCACCCCGTTTGCAGGGCACTATCTAAGTGCATGTACTTTTTTTTTCAAGTGAAAAAGGGAACCGAAAAGAACTCCCATGGCTTTATTGAAAGAATATATACGTTAAAGGAAAACAGAGAGGTAAAATGCACTTTAGGGTTCTCTCTTGATGTGCCCTCAGGGCTGAGCTCTGATGCTGCAGCAGGGAAGCCCTCATCTGGAACAGCTCTTATTCCATGATAAAGAAACACAGAGTGTATGCAGTCTGATCTGCACTGGGATGTGCCAGATTTGGTGATCCCTCTTGGAAAAGTGTTTGCATTACCTATGGTGAGAGACTTACCGTGTCAGTGGCTGAAAGAAAAGCTCCTGCTGTGAGGTCGCAGCCTGCTCACACCCCTCACATCCTGTAATCCCTCTCTCCTTTCTCTTCCATCTTCACGTCACCTCAGAACATGCCCCTTGTGCTGATGCACAGTACACGGGAGCTGCTCTTAGTCAGAGCTGTGCCTCTGCAGCACTGCCCACTTGTAGGAGCTCCCTGTGTCCCAGGGGCTCAGCCCAGCTCAGCAGCAGAGGATTTCATTTCTATCCTCCCAATGATCTCCCTGGATATGTGCCTGGGTCTCTGTGGCCAACAGCTCCTGAAAGACAACAGCATCATGATTGTACTCTGAAATCTGCTGAATTAACCACCAAATGTCCAGTGGACAGTGACTAATTCCAGACATACGGTTAGTCCTTCAGTGAGTGTTTGCTGTAACAAAAAGGGCATGCAGACAAGGACAGGGGGGGGTGGACTTCCACTGGGCAGGGCAGTGATCCAGCTGAGGTAGTGCTGGCATCTCATCCCTAGATGAAAACCCTATGGCGGAAATAGGTTTGGGGTTTCTCTGGTTCAGTTCAGATGTGCACAAGGAGTTGCCTGCATGTGAGCTCCTGCTCTGAGTCCTTGGTCTTCCAGTGGAGAGTCAGTTGCTCACACACAGACCCTGGGTGATGTCCAAGGTGCCTGGGGTGCTCCTGGATGTTTGCTAGTGCTTGTAAAGTGTGTGGGAAATCCCTGAGATAGACACCTCCTTCCTGAGCATCAGCTGAGGGCCAGAGATGGAACAGAGGTATTCTTGGCCATCCTAAATGACAACAGGCCACTGCGTTTAGGGCACTGGAGTATGTCTTTTTTACTCATCTCCATGGAGCATGCAGAGTTATTCAGCTGACTAAATGGATGAGCTCACAAAAGAAGAGGCAGATCTTCCTCTGTTCTCCATCTGCTGCCTATTCTGGAGCTCCAGGCACTACAGAGCTGACACACATCTGTGTTCTTCACCTGAAGAAGCCTCAGTTTTCTATGTGCTCTCATGTGAATGACATCAGAAGCAGCCTAGAGTCATAAGAGTTCCCTGGGCTGTCCAGCACCCTCACATGCAGCTGCAAATGCAGCACAGGGCCTTCAGGAAAGACATGTCCAGGAGTATCCATGCTGCTTGCACAACTTGGCGCCCCACAGTGGGTCCAATGATTATGTGCCACCTTCGTAGATACCATGGATGCACAGAATCCAATAATGCCTCCTGAACAGGATGTTTTCTTATGTGGTTTTACACGAATGAGAACACCAATATGTGCTGGGCTAGAAAGCTTTGTACACTTGCAGGTCTGAGCTCTTGTTTGGATCACAGGGACACGGTTTAATGGCTTCCTTAACTGGACTGTAGCACAAGTCTTTGTGATAGATGGGAGAGGAGACAAGGAAGGGCAATTGCCCTCTGTGGGAGTGTCCTGAGCTCTTCCTTGGGATGGCAGAGCAGCCAGGTCAGAGTGAATGGCAATGGCAAACAGAGGAGACCAACAGTGTCTGCTCCTGGCTTCCTGATCAGGAAGAGCAAGTGGAAAGTGCCCTCTGCAGACAGATGGGAGCCTCATGTTGTCAGGCCCTAGTCCCCTTTGGGGGCCTTTTCCACTCCTGTATCTGCAGCAGGGACAGCACAGAAGGGCATACAAGATCCAGGATATCCTTGGACAGCGCAGCTGACAATTTCTTCGCCAAACCTTAGAGAAACCAAAGAGGAGAGGTGCTCTGCTGCATCTCATACTCACCGGCAAGGAAGGGCTGGTGGAGAATTTGAAGGTTAAAGGGAACATGGTCTGCAGTGGCCGTGGGATGGTGGAGCTGTGGAGTCTGAAGGGAGGGCAAAAGCCAACTTCACACCTTTAGGTTTCAGGAAAGCACACCTTGGCTTCTTCAAGTGTCTGTGGTGAAAGCATATATAGGAATTGGAAACAAGAAGTGGTCAGCTGGGAGCAATGCAGAGTGTTTGTCCTAGTGTACCTGCTGAGATTAGTTTAGAAAGTCTAAAGCTCACACAGAGTTGAACCTGCCCAGGCATATCAAAGACAGAAGGGCTTTTAGAAAAATATACACAGCAAAAGGAAAGCTAGGGTGAATGTGAGCTCACAGTGAAATGGGGCATGCTACCTGGCATGAAGGGCGTGAAGCGTCCTGTGCTGCATGTGACCTTCTAAAACAAGGTCTGAGAACGTGAGAAGATCTCAGTACCACAGTGTGACTCAGTTAGTGGAAACACTGAGAGCTGTCAGGGACAATTCTCAGCAGGGAAATCCTGGGGAGAGCCAGGCTCTGTTCAAAACACAGATGGATTTTCTCTTATTTTTGAAGCTGTAAGTCTGAAAGATGTTCATGTCAATAAAACTGAAGCAATTGAATTGAACTGAATTGAATTGAATGGATTGAAGACCAAGATGGAAATCAGTGAAAATGAGTTAACGCACCTCTCAAGTTCTGAAATACTCATGAGAACTTTTTTTTTTTTTTTTTTTTTTATGTTGAAAATTCAAGTCTTTTAGGGGATTTTGTGTCCTTTCTATCTTATTCGAAAAAGAACAACATTTTGCAGAACTGTGTTAGCAGGAAACACATGCCTTCAGGTACAGGGACACAGACTGTGTTTCATTGTTCATCATGAAGGAATTCTATTTGTTGGAAAACAGAGAAATCTTTCACTGCCCATGTGCAGCTGGTTCTCTGAGGAATTGGTGTCAGGCCAATGCCCTGTGACCAATGCCCAGCATCCACTGCTCCTCTACCCTGATGTGTATTTGACGTCCCTCATCCTCCAGGTGTCTCCAGCTCTCCTAAATCAATGACCATGATTCAGGGCAAGTTTTCTGCAGGCCATCTGGACACATGCTCTTCCCACTGCTCTACAAATTTTTCCTTCCCTTGCTCTTTGTTCACTCAGATACCTCCCATTTATCTGCCTGATCTGTAAAATTCAGGGAGACTATTGGAACTTGCAACATTTCTGCAAAGTCTGATGAACTCTTCGATCAACTCCTTAACTGTGATTCTATCTATGCCTTCCGATCTCTGCCTAACATATTTCTTGTACAACTATTCCCAGTGAAAGACAAACCTCATTAGATGTGGCTTGCACAAGGCATGCAGTTGATTACATTGCTCTACTGTTCGTTCAATTTCATCATGTTTACAACTGTTTGTTGGCAAAAAAAAAAAATAATAAAAAAAAAAAAAATCTTTCCTTGCCCATGTGGAGCTGGTTCTCTGAGGAAAGCCAGTGGGAGTTGGTGTAAAGGAGGTTTAGCACTGAGCAGATGACTGCAGAAGAGAAGTGTGATGGGAGGAAAAGTGATGGGGCCAATGTGAGTAGAAATAGGGTGGGGTAGCTGAGGAGGACATTCGTCCACACAGTGATGGGGAAAAGCTCATTAGCGGACATCCTGGATCAATATCACTTACAAAGTGCTGCTGCAACTTCTTGTTTAAACCCACTATAAATAAATAAATAAATAGTCTTCATAAATGCCCATTTGGCTCTTCCTCTTTAAGCTCTCTCCAGATACCTCTCCAGTTTGCTGCACAAGTTCTGAACACCTGAAGAAGATGACAGGAAGGCACAAGGCACAGGAGGGCTCTTCAGGTTGTAATGGGTCCCACGGGGCATTTGCTGCTGAGTCCATCAACCTCCAGTGCACAGAGAAGATTGCATGAAGTGCTCAAGAAGACAAAGTCAGAAGGAACAGTGAAGTTTCTTGGAGTATTAATGGGCCCCACTGAGGGCCATTCACAAGCAAGCTTCCCCAGGGACTTGTTAGAGCAGATAATTGGAAGCCATGATTGCAGGCAGACCAAGGCACTGGGATGGTGGCTGTGATGCTGAGCAAAGCCTCCTTTGTCTTGTGAAGCAGCAAGGCCAAGCCCTGATGCCCAGAGCCTTGGCAGGGAGATTGTGTCCCTCCTGCTGGCTCAGGGCCCTTCCTGGGGCAGTGGGATGGAGGTTTGTCTGATGTCAAATGAAAGTCAAAATTATAATCCTTTTCTTTTTCTCTGTCTTACTAGATAATGTTATCTCAACTCACAGATTTGACTTTGTGGTTTTATTTCAGTTTTCTCCGCTCTTCCACTGGGAAGGGGGGCAGTGAGAGAACAACCATGTGATGCTGAGCCACCTTCCATGTTAAACCACAATACCATCCTGAGTCCAAAACAGATTAACTTAGGACTCTGAAACTGCCCCCGTGACTCAGTGAAGAGCACCAGAAGATCTCGAGGTTCTCCAAGAGAGCAGCTCCTGAGGTATATTCCTTACATCAGCTGTGGAAGAGGCCTCCAGTGCTCTGGTCCTGCACTGATGAGCCCCTCTTGTTATGGGGGTTCCAGCAAGGAGACCAGCTGTGACACAGCGGTTCATATGTAGAGACAACAGCACTGTCGTGAGACACACAAGATATTCAGGTCTGCACAAATGCAAGGACTCTAGAGCAGTGTGGCAGTGAAAAGAGACCAGGAATGAAAAGAGTGTGTTGTGCTGCTGTCCTTGGCTGTAACTATCCCAGATCCTGACAAGGCAGGGAGAGAGAAGAACTAAGAAAAAGTACTTTCTTGAAAGCATTTTATTCCTGGAACCTGGTTCCATATTTACATGAGCTCTTGGTGTGAAAAAATGGAAAGTAAATGGAAAGAAGAAGTGAATAAATTGCCACGTTTTTTTTTCAAGACTATTGTATTACAATTACAAACACAATCAGTCATACGTACATAAAATATAAAGAACCATCACAGGGAATCATGTGAGGATGATGTGCACTTTATTGAAGCTGGAATATTGCATATTGTAACACTTTGCTGAGGGCATGCTTGAGCTCCTTGTTCCTCATGCTGTAGATAATAGGGTTCAGTGTTGAAGGAACCACTGAGTAGAGAATTGCCACCACCAGGTCCAGGGATGGGGAGGAAATAGAGAAGGGCTTGAGGTAAGCAAACACTACAGTGCTGAGAAACAGGGAGACCATGGCCAGGTGAGGGAGGCACGTGGAGAAGGCTTTGTGCCGTCCCTGCTCAGAGGGCATCCTCAGCACAGCCCTGAAGATCTGCACATAAGACACAACAATGAATACAAAACAGCCAAGTACAACAAGGGCACTAATCGCACTAAGACCAACTTCCCTGAGATAGGATTCTGAGCAGGAGAGCTTGAGGATGTGGGGGATTTCACAGAAGAACTGATCCACAGCATTGCTTTGGCAGAGAGGCAGTGAAAATGTATTGGCAGTGCGCAGCAGGGAATAGAGAATCCCTGTCCCCAGGCAGCTGCTGCCATGCTGGCACAAGCTCTGCTGTCCATCAAGGTCCCGTAATGAAGCGGCTTGCAGATGGCAACGTAGCGGTCATAGGACATGATGGTGAGAAGGGAATACTCTGCCGAAAACAAAAAAGAAAAGAAAAAGACCTGTGCAGCACATCCTGTGTAGGAGATGTGCCTGGTGTCCCAGAGGGCATTGGCCATGGCTTTGGGCAGAGTGGTGGAGATGCAGCCCAGGTCGAGGAGGGCGAGGTTGAGGAGGAAGAAGTGCATGGGGGTGTGCAGGCGGTGGTGGCAGGCTACGGCTGTGCTGATGAGGCCGTTGCCCAGGAGGGCAGCCAGGTAGATGCCCAGCAAGAGCCAGAAGTGCAGGAGCTGCAGCTGCCGCGTATCTGCCAACGCCAGCAGGAGGAACTCGCTGATGGAGCTGCTGTTGGGCATCTGCTGCCTTTTGCCACAAGATCCTGTCCAAGGAGTACAAAAGTTAAAGACAGAGATTTCAGTGTGAAAAATGTTCATTCAACCCCAATGATATGAGCTATATTTCTTGACGTCAAGTTTGCCTTGAGGGCTTCTGCGCTTTTTCTCTCCGGGAAGCAGTTTTGTCTCCATAGGGACAGGGAAATGTGGTCATGTAGGGAAAGGTTTTCTTTTCAAAATGTGTCACATGAAGTAAATTCCAATAGCGAGGTGCTTGTCAGCACCTGTGGACTCAAAGTCAAAAATATGTGGGTCACAAATGGAAGTTGCAGTGATAGTTTTTTCTGCACTCAGTGTGTCCATGGAGTGTTTGCTGAATTGAGAAATTCGGAGCACTTCTGCTGTACTCAGTATGAATGCCTATGAGACCTGAGAGGCAAAGGGTTTCACCTCTGCTTAGTGTGGAGAAAGGGGAGTTGGCTGGGCTTGTTTCTAATTGCTCTGAGCTTGTCGGTTTTGAAGAGGGAGAATGATTATACTCCCAAAACATTGTGAAAAGAAGGCAGACCCAGTTGAGAGCAGAGGAATCCACTGCCCATCACGGAATATTCATCATTTCTCAAAGTGCTTCAGCAGTGCTCATCACCACGCGTACTGCAAAGGAAACCTAACATTCATTTCACCAGCCCCACAGCATTTCCTTGCATATTGCATCTCTCTGCGACTTCCCTCAAATTTGTTGTCCAAGCTATGGGAAAGATTTGCATTCTGAAGGTCAGCTCACGGCTCTGAAGGACACCTCAGGGAGCTGTGTCCTACTGATGGCATCTCATTAAGGGAAAGCCAGCTCCTTCCTAGCCTCACAGACTGCATTGCCCACAGCCCCAGGCAGTGGCTCTCGGCCCCTGTGCACTGCAGAGGGTGATGGACACGTGCCTGGGGAGATGCTGCCCTGCTCTGCTGGAGCTCCGCCTGCACAGGAGGTGGTTCATGCATCAGACCTGATGGGTAAGAGGGCAGAAACATTTGTGGGTAGGAGCTTGCTCAGAGGAAGGTCCCTGCACTGAAGGGGGTAATTCCCTGACCATATCTCTGTGGTCTGCAGATTTTCATCCTGGGGGCTGTTTTCCTGTCATTTCCCTAACTGAGCACACAGACACCAGCCCAAACTCTCTGCATTCCTATTTGCTGTCCAGAACCCACCCCGTTTGCAGGGCACTATCTAAGTGCATGTACTTTTTTTTTCAAGTGAAAAAGGGAACCGAAAAGAACTCCCATGGCTTTATTGAAAGAATATATACGTTAAAGGAAAACAGAGAGGTAAAATGCACTTTAGGGTTCTCTCTTGATGTGCCCTCAGGGCTGAGCTCTGATGCTGCAGCAGGGAAGCCCTCATCTGGAACAGCTCTTATTCCATGATAAAGAAACACAGAGTGTATGCAGTCTGATCTGCACTGGGATGTGCCAGATTTGGTGATCCCTCTTGGAAAAGTGTTTGCATTACCTATGGTGAGAGACTTACCGTGTCAGTGGCTGAAAGAAAAGCTCCTGCTGTGAGGTCGCAGCCTGCTCACACCCCTCACATCCTGTAATCCCTCTCTCCTTTCTCTTCCATCTTCACGTCACCTCAGAACATGCCCCTTGTGCTGATGCACAGTACACGGGAGCTGCTCTTAGTCAGAGCTGTGCCTCTGCAGCACTGCCCACTTGTAGGAGCTCCCTGTGTCCCAGGGGCTCAGCCCAGCTCAGCAGCAGAGGATTTCATTTCTATCCTCCCAATGATCTCCCTGGATATGTGCCTGGGTCTCTGTGGCCAACAGCTCCTGAAAGACAACAGCATCATGATTGTACTCTGAAATCTGCTGAATTAACCACCAAATGTCCAGTGGACAGTGACTAATTCCAGACATACGGTTAGTCCTTCAGTGAGTGTTTGCTGTAACAAAAAGGGCATGCAGACAAGGACAGGGGGGGGTGGACTTCCACTGGGCAGGGCAGTGATCCAGCTGAGGTAGTGCTGGCATCTCATCCCTAGATGAAAACCCTATGGCGGAAATAGGTTTGGGGTTTCTCTGGTTCAGTTCAGATGTGCACAAGGAGTTGCCTGCATGTGAGCTCCTGCTCTGAGTCCTTGGTCTTCCAGTGGAGAGTCAGTTGCTCACACACAGACCCTGGGTGATGTCCAAGGTGCCTGGGGTGCTCCTGGATGTTTGCTAGTGCTTGTAAAGTGTGTGGGAAATCCCTGAGATAGACACCTCCTTCCTGAGCATCAGCTGAGGGCCAGAGATGGAACAGAGGTATTCTTGGCCATCCTAAATGACAACAGGCCACTGCGTTTAGGGCACTGGAGTATGTCTTTTTTACTCATCTCCATGGAGCATGCAGAGTTATTCAGCTGACTAAATGGATGAGCTCACAAAAGAAGAGGCAGATCTTCCTCTGTTCTCCATCTGCTGCCTATTCTGGAGCTCCAGGCACTACAGAGCTGACACACATCTGTGTTCTTCACCTGAAGAAGCCTCAGTTTTCTATGTGCTCTCATGTGAATGACATCAGAAGCAGCCTAGAGTCATAAGAGTTCCCTGGGCTGTCCAGCACCCTCACATGCAGCTGCAAATGCAGCACAGGGCCTTCAGGAAAGACATGTCCAGGAGTATCCATGCTGCTTGCACAACTTGGCGCCCCACAGTGGGTCCAATGATTATGTGCCACCTTCGTAGATACCATGGATGCACAGAATCCAATAATGCCTCCTGAACAGGATGTTTTCTTATGTGGTTTTACACGAATGAGAACACCAATATGTGCTGGGCTAGAAAGCTTTGTACACTTGCAGGTCTGAGCTCTTGTTTGGATCACAGGGACACGGTTTAATGGCTTCCTTAACTGGACTGTAGCACAAGTCTTTGTGATAGATGGGAGAGGAGACAAGGAAGGGCAATTGCCCTCTGTGGGAGTGTCCTGAGCTCTTCCTTGGGATGGCAGAGCAGCCAGGTCAGAGTGAATGGCAATGGCAAACAGAGGAGACCAACAGTGTCTGCTCCTGGCTTCCTGATCAGGAAGAG
Organism: Lophura swinhoii; assembly: GCA_030408155.1. Classification (NCBI taxonomy): domain Eukaryota; kingdom Metazoa; phylum Chordata; class Aves; order Galliformes; family Phasianidae; genus Lophura; species Lophura swinhoii. The sequence continues at coordinate 1,516,499 of CM059485.1, forward strand.
CAAGTGGAAAGTGCCCTCTGCAGACAGATGGGAGCCTCATGTTGTCAGGCCCTAGTCCCCTTTGGGGGCCTTTTCCACTCCTGTATCTGCAGCAGGGACAGCACAGAAGGGCATACAAGATCCAGGATATCCTTGGACAGCGCAGCTGACAATTTCTTCGCCAAACCTTAGAGAAACCAAAGAGGAGAGGTGCTCTGCTGCATCTCATACTCACCGGCAAGGAAGGGCTGGTGGAGAATTTGAAGGTTAAAGGGAACATGGTCTGCAGTGGCCGTGGGATGGTGGAGCTGTGGAGTCTGAAGGGAGGGCAAAAGCCAACTTCACACCTTTAGGTTTCAGGAAAGCACACCTTGGCTTCTTCAAGTGTCTGTGGTGAAAGCATATATAGGAATTGGAAACAAGAAGTGGTCAGCTGGGAGCAATGCAGAGTGTTTGTCCTAGTGTACCTGCTGAGATTAGTTTAGAAAGTCTAAAGCTCACACAGAGTTGAACCTGCCCAGGCATATCAAAGACAGAAGGGCTTTTAGAAAAATATACACAGCAAAAGGAAAGCTAGGGTGAATGTGAGCTCACAGTGAAATGGGGCATGCTACCTGGCATGAAGGGCGTGAAGCGTCCTGTGCTGCATGTGACCTTCTAAAACAAGGTCTGAGAACGTGAGAAGATCTCAGTACCACAGTGTGACTCAGTTAGTGGAAACACTGAGAGCTGTCAGGGACAATTCTCAGCAGGGAAATCCTGGGGAGAGCCAGGCTCTGTTCAAAACACAGATGGATTTTCTCTTATTTTTGAAGCTGTAAGTCTGAAAGATGTTCATGTCAATAAAACTGAAGCAATTGAATTGAACTGAATTGAATTGAATGGATTGAAGACCAAGATGGAAATCAGTGAAAATGAGTTAACGCACCTCTCAAGTTCTGAAATACTCATGAGAACTTTTTTTTTTTTTTTTTTTTTTATGTTGAAAATTCAAGTCTTTTAGGGGATTTTGTGTCCTTTCTATCTTATTCGAAAAAGAACAACATTTTGCAGAACTGTGTTAGCAGGAAACACATGCCTTCAGGTACAGGGACACAGACTGTGTTTCATTGTTCATCATGAAGGAATTCTATTTGTTGGAAAACAGAGAAATCTTTCACTGCCCATGTGCAGCTGGTTCTCTGAGGAATTGGTGTCAGGCCAATGCCCTGTGACCAATGCCCAGCATCCACTGCTCCTCTACCCTGATGTGTATTTGACGTCCCTCATCCTCCAGGTGTCTCCAGCTCTCCTAAATCAATGACCATGATTCAGGGCAAGTTTTCTGCAGGCCATCTGGACACATGCTCTTCCCACTGCTCTACAAATTTTTCCTTCCCTTGCTCTTTGTTCACTCAGATACCTCCCATTTATCTGCCTGATCTGTAAAATTCAGGGAGACTATTGGAACTTGCAACATTTCTGCAAAGTCTGATGAACTCTTCGATCAACTCCTTAACTGTGATTCTATCTATGCCTTCCGATCTCTGCCTAACATATTTCTTGTACAACTATTCCCAGTGAAAGACAAACCTCATTAGATGTGGCTTGCACAAGGCATGCAGTTGATTACATTGCTCTACTGTTCGTTCAATTTCATCATGTTTACAACTGTTTGTTGGCAAAAAAAAAAAATAATAAAAAAAAAAAAAATCTTTCCTTGCCCATGTGGAGCTGGTTCTCTGAGGAAAGCCAGTGGGAGTTGGTGTAAAGGAGGTTTAGCACTGAGCAGATGACTGCAGAAGAGAAGTGTGATGGGAGGAAAAGTGATGGGGCCAATGTGAGTAGAAATAGGGTGGGGTAGCTGAGGAGGACATTCGTCCACACAGTGATGGGGAAAAGCTCATTAGCGGACATCCTGGATCAATATCACTTACAAAGTGCTGCTGCAACTTCTTGTTTAAACCCACTATAAATAAATAAATAAATAGTCTTCATAAATGCCCATTTGGCTCTTCCTCTTTAAGCTCTCTCCAGATACCTCTCCAGTTTGCTGCACAAGTTCTGAACACCTGAAGAAGATGACAGGAAGGCACAAGGCACAGGAGGGCTCTTCAGGTTGTAATGGGTCCCACGGGGCATTTGCTGCTGAGTCCATCAACCTCCAGTGCACAGAGAAGATTGCATGAAGTGCTCAAGAAGACAAAGTCAGAAGGAACAGTGAAGTTTCTTGGAGTATTAATGGGCCCCACTGAGGGCCATTCACAAGCAAGCTTCCCCAGGGACTTGTTAGAGCAGATAATTGGAAGCCATGATTGCAGGCAGACCAAGGCACTGGGATGGTGGCTGTGATGCTGAGCAAAGCCTCCTTTGTCTTGTGAAGCAGCAAGGCCAAGCCCTGATGCCCAGAGCCTTGGCAGGGAGATTGTGTCCCTCCTGCTGGCTCAGGGCCCTTCCTGGGGCAGTGGGATGGAGGTTTGTCTGATGTCAAATGAAAGACCAGGGGACAGCAGCTGCCAGACTCTGCATGGGGTGCAAGGATGCCGTGAGGCCCAAGTCCATGTGGGCAGTGTGTCTCATGCCAGGATGAGGGATGTGAGAAGGGCCCACTCTGAACAAGCAGTCAATCCCAATGAAACTTTGAACTTCAGATCTCTCAGTTCTGGTTTCCTCCTTTGGACAGTCCCCAATAGTTGTACGTCCTTTATGTTCTGTGGTGCCCAGCAGTGCACCCAGTGCTCCAGGTGAGGCTGCAGCAGAGCAGAGCAGATCAGGACAATCCCTTCCCTCACCCAGCTGGCAAAGCCACGCTCAGTGCATCCCAGGGGACAGTTGGCCTTCCTGGCTGCCTGGGCACACTGCTGACTCACGTTCCGTTTGATGTTGACCAGGACCGCCAATCCCTTTCAGTGGGACTGCTCTCCAGTGTCCCATATCCAGTCTGTGTGTTTGTCCAGGGTTGTCCCTACCCAGGTGCAGAATCAGGCACTTGTTCTTGTTACACGTAATGCAGTTCGTGCTTACCCAGTTCTCTAACTTGTCCACATCTCTCTGCAAGTCCTCTCCACCGGCAATGGGGCTCACAGCTCCTCCCAACTTGGTATCATCAGCAAGATTGTGCAAAGCATCTTCTAGTCCTGTATGCAAGTCATTAACACAAACATTGGAGAGAAGTGGCTCTAAACTGGAGCCCTGGGGAACCCTGCTGATGACCATCTGCCAGCTTGGTAGAACCCCATTTGCTGTAATCCTTTGGGCCCCACGCACTTGTCTGCTGCTCACCCATCACATTATGTTTCTGTCTAGCCATTATGCAGGAAAATTCATCCATCAGGATTCTGTGAGAAACAATATCATAAGGTCCACTGAAATCAGGAAGGACTACAACACTTGTCTTCCCATATTCCTATAGATGTGTGACCTTGTCATAAAAGGACATGAAATTAAACACATCCTTCCCCTCATGAGCTTGTGTTGGCTGTGCCAATGACAGAATTGTCCTTCAGGTGTTTCTCAGTAACTACAGCATCATTTTCTCCATAATTTTAGCAGGCACTGAAGTGAGACTGACAGGTCAGTAATTGCTGATGTCCTCTTTCTTGCTCTTCCTTAGAACTGGAACATTTGCCAGCTTCCTGTCTAGTGGTACTAGTATGACCACATGAAGATCTGGCTCTTGTGTTGTGAGCTCATCCATTTGGTCAGCAGAATGACACAACATGCTCCATGGGGACAGCTGCAAAAGGCACAGTGGGTGCCCCAAGCACAGGGCTGTGGTGGCATTTAGGATGACCAGGAATACCTCCCTTCTGGCCCTCAGCTGATGCTCAGGAAGGAGCTGTCTGTCTCACAGATTTTCCACCACAGTTTACAAGCAGTAGCACACAGCTAGGATCACCCCAGGCACCTTGGTCATCACCGAGTGTCTGTGTGTGGGCAGTGCAGTCCCTGCTGAATAAAGAGCAAGGATTCAGATGAGGGGCTCACACACAGACACCTCACTGTGCACATCTGGACTCAGCTAAGAGGAGTCCCAGCTCCCATGGTTCTGTGAGGAATTGATCCCATTTCAGCCCCAGGGTTTCCATTTGAGGGTGAGATGCCTAAACCTAGAGTTAGAGTGGGATGGCCTGATGGAATCAGAACAAAGGGAAATGGCTTTAAATTAAAAAGAGGAGACTGAGGTTAGACGTTAGAAAGACATTTTTTACAGGCAGGCACTGGAAAATGTTGCCCAGAGAGGTGGATGACCCATCCCTGGAGGCATTCAAGGTCAGAATGGATGCGATTCTGGGCAGCCTGATCTGGTGGTCGGCTACGCTGCCCATGGCTGTGGAGTTAGAACTAGGTGATTTTTAAAGTCCTCCCCACCCTCTGTTATTCTATGACTCTGTAATGTTATGACTGCACTTACAGGTCATGAGCAGAGGTTTCCAGATTTGGCATTTCCTTCTCTCATGGTCAAACATCTTTTATTAAAAAACAACCGTGCTTGTGGAATCCAGTGGACCTGTGATGATTAACTGAGCTGACTGTGTAGTACGTTCTGCAGTGATGACCCTGATGCCCCTCAGGAGATGTTACCCCTGGAGACCAATGGATATCTCCATGGAGAGAAGAAAATCACATCCTCTGCTGCTGAGCTGGGCCAGGCTCCTGGGACACAGGGAGCTCATACAAGTGGGCAGCACTGCAGAGGAACAGCTTCTGTGCACAGCACAGCACAGCAGGGCTGGGGGCATGATCTGCAGGTGACAGAGAGAGGGGAGAAGAAAGAGAGCTTACAGGCTGTGTGACACGTTAGCAGGCTGTGTGCTCACTGGAGGAGCATTTCTCACAGACTTTGACAAGGTAAGTCTCTGGCTGCAGCAAATGAAGAGGCTTTTCCTGCAGGGATCACTAATTTTGGGACATCCCAGTGCAGGTCAGGCTGCATAAACTGTTTCTTTATTATGGATAAAGAACTGCTCCAGCTGAGGGCTTCCATGCTGCAGCATCAGAGCTCAGCTGTGAGGGCTGCGTGCTGCAGGACGGCTGCAGGCTGTGCAGCCGGGGCTGCAGCCGGGTGCCCAGGGCTGTCCTGCAGAGCAGGTCCCTGCTGTGCCCCTGGGGCTGTGTGCCGGGGCAGGGACTCTGCTGCCTGCCAGGCTCAGCACTCAGCACTCAGCACTCAGCACTCAGCACTCAGCACTCAGCCTGCCCAGGGAGCTGCCCAGGGCGCTGCGGGGAGACGTGTGGGGGGAAGGAGCACCCCGGCACAGCAGGGCAGGGCAGGGGCCTTCTGCTGCCACAGCTACTGCCTGGGGCAAGGGGATCACAGCTTCTTTGCATCCCAGAGAGTTTCCAAGGGCACTTAGCAAGAGGAGAGACTAGACAGGGATTTTCCCATACCTGTCCTTAGGGAAGGAGAATGAGTTGGAGGCAGAAATCTGAAAGGAGTTGTGAAATATGAACACATCTCTGAGAATCCTAAACTATCTGTTTCTCAGTCTGCAGTTATATGAACAACCGTCCCCATGTGCTTTCAGCCTCTTTTCTCCCAAAGGACAGCACCAGCTGAAATTACTGAAATTTTCTGCAGACATGAAAAAAGCACTTATCCTGCAAACAGGCAGCTTTCTCTAACAGAAATTGAAGTGCTTAGAGTTTGGGATGGGCACTCTGAGTGCAGAAGGGGTAAAGACATGAGACACGGAAATGACTTGTAAGAGTAAAATATCCCTGCAGCTGAGATATGATTAGGGAATGAGAGGAAAATTAGAGCTCCTTAAGCTTCTACTACTTAAGGTGCAGTAAAGCTCATTAAAATAAACTCACGCTATGGAGTTAAATGAACATTTTCCATACACATAGAAAAACTTGCATATAATGTTGGGAAGAGTTTCTGTGTGAAAGGTCTTGACTTGTCATTATCTTCTGCACTCTATACAGGACTCCATGCCCAACAGGAACTGCAGATGCCCAACAGCAGCTCCATCAGCGAGTTCCTCCTGCTGGCGTTGGCAGACACGCGGCAGCTGCAGCTCCTGCACTTCTGGCTCTTGCTGGGCATCTACCTGGCTGCCCTCCTGGGCAACGGCCTCATCAGCACAGCCGTAGCCTGCGACCCCCGCCTGCACACCCCCATGCACTTCTTCCTCCTCAACCTCGCCCTCCTCGACCTGGGCTGCATCTCCACCACTCTGCCCAAAGCCATGGCCAATGCCCTCTGGGACACCAGGCACATCTCCTATGCAGGGTGTGCTGCTCAGGTCTTTTTTTTTCTCTTCTTCATCTCAGCAGAATATTGCATTCTCACCATCATGTCCTATGACCGCTATGTTTCCATCTGCAAGCCCCTGCACTACGGGACCTTGATGGACAGCAGAGCTTGTGCCACCATGGCAGCAGCTGCCTGGGGCTCTGGGGTCCTTAATTCTCTGCTGCACACTGCCAATACATTTTCACTGCCTCTTTGCCTAGGCAATGCCATCAATCAGTTCTTCTGTGAAATCCCCCAGATTCTCAAGCTCTCCTGCTCACACACCTACCTCAAAGAAATTTGTCTTCTTGTGGTCAGTGCTTCTTTAGCATCTGGGTGCTTTGCTTTCATTGTTATGTCCTATGTGCAGATCTTCAGGACTGTGCTGAGGATGCCCTCTGAGCAGGGACGGCACAAAGCCTTCTCCACATGCCTCCCTCACCTGGCTGTGGTCTCCCTGTTTCTCAGCACTGCTTTTTTTGCCCATCTGAGGCCTGCCTCCCTTTCCTCCCCATCCCTGGACCTGGTGGTGTCATTTCTATACTCAGTGGTGCCTCCCGCACTGAACCCCCTCATCTACAGCATGAGGAACCAGGAGCTCAGGGACGCAGTGAGGAAAATGATGTCCTGGTCACATTTCAGCGGGGATAAATTTATCCTCTGTCATAACAAATGATTCCCAGTCTGTCCCATAACACACCTATATTATGTATTTTTAATGTTTATAATAATTATATTAATAGATACATTTTTCTTTCCTGTTTATATATATGTGTAATTATCATTAGTGGTTATCGTGTTCCTAAACATGTGTTTGGATTCCAACCACTTCTCTGAGGCATCACCCTGCTCTCTTTCTCCTGGAGCCCATAGGAATTTGGGGTCAGCACTGACTCTCTCACAGCCTCTGTGTTCCATCTCTGTATTTGCAGGCAAATGAGATGCCAGCAGGCACCATGGAGCTGAAATAGGCTTGATCAATGCAAAAAGGATCAATGTATTAGTATAAGGATCAATACATTACATTAGCAGAAGAAATCAGTATGTGCTCATCCTAAATCTTCCCAGTTCTGAAGAAGAACCCAGAAGGGTTCTTCTCCCAGGGTCCCCTTTCGGGACCAGCAGAGCGGTGATCTCTTCAGCTTGATAAGGACGCAGCGGGACCGGATGCACTTGAGGAGGGCTGACAAGTGCTGAACTGGGGGATGGAACTGACGTGAGGAAATCAAATCGTATAACCACAAAGTAGTTCTAAAGCAGATGTATTTAATCAGGGCTGCGCACATGCCAGATGCAGAGGGGATATCGCCACCTAGCCTGCATAATGGAGGGCAAGAAATGCACATACTTAAAGAGCAGGCTGCTTACATATGCATTAGATGTCCACGAATAGGCTGGTTTAATTACACTGAGTCCCAAAAATGATTGATACTCCCTGTCAACCCTGAGTCTCAGTTATTTTACACATATGGTCTTTGTGATGAAAGCCACCATGTTACTTTCTTAAGCTTGGGTTAGGATGGAGGATGCTTGGCTGCTTCTGGTTGGTCATCTCATTGACCGCAACTCCGTTCACCAATCTGCTGCTTCTTCGTTAATTTGTGGTTTTATTGTCTGAGCCTGCTACCTTGCATTCCAGAGACAGGATAACTAACAGTGGTATGTGGAAAAATGAGAGACCCACTGTCAGTGCTAATTGCCTGTAGAAAATGATGCTGTAGAAAAGCATCTGTTATTGGAACGAAAACCTGGCTTAGCAAAGTCAAATCTGCACCTGCCAATTCAACACCCTATGAAGGCAAATAACTTTTGACCTAAATCATTTTCTATAAGTAAGTAAAGCTGGGGTAAAGTATGAGTAAGCTCAGAGTAAAGTAATAGTAAAACCCATAGTACAGAGTAAACCTGGAGAGAAGTGTGGGTAAAACCTGGAGTAAGGCATGAGTACACCCAGTGCAGAGTATGAGTAAACGTGTAGTGAAGTGTGTGTAAACATGGAGTAAAGTGTGGGTGGAATCAGAATAAAATGTGGGAAGACATGGAGTTAACTGTGACAAAACCCAGACTAAAATATGTGTAAACCCGGAGAAAAGTGTGAATAAATGTTGTCTAAAATGTGAGTAAACCCTGAGTAAAACGAGTGTAAACCTGGGGTAAAGTGTGAGTAAAACTTTGGTACAGGGTGAGAAAAAGCCAGAGTAAAGTGTGAGTAAACCCAAAGTAAATTGTGAGTAAGCTTGAAGTAATGAGTGAGTAAACCTGGAGTAAAATGTGAGTAAAAGCCAGATAAAAGTGTGACTAATACCAGTGCAAGTGCCAGTAAAATCCAAGTGTGAATAAACCTGGAATAAAATATGAGCAAACCTAGAGAAAAGTGTGAGTAAAACCAGAGAAAGAGTAAACCCAGAGTAAAGTGTGAATAGAACCCAGAATAAATTGGAACTACAATCCTGAGTAAAGTGTGGAAAGACACGAAGTAAAATGTAAGTGCAGCAAGAGTAAAGTGTGAGTAAACCTGAAGTGTGAATGCACCAGGAGTAGAGTGAGTGAACCTTGAGTAAGGTGTGAGTAGACCTGATTTCAATTGTGAGTGAACCTGGAGTCAAGTGTGAGTGATCCCAGGGTAAAGTGTGAGTAAAAGCCACAGAAAAGACAGAGTAAAGCAAGAGTAATGTATGTGGTAACCTGGAGAAAACTGTGAGCAAACCTGGAGTAAAGTGTGAGTAAACTTGGAGTAATCTGTATGTAAACCCAAAGTAAAATGTGAGTACACCTGGAGTAGAGAGAGAGTAAACCCTGAGTAAGGTCTGAATAAACCCAAAGTAAAGTGTGATTAAACCCAGAGTTACTTATGAGTGAACCTGGAGTCAAGTGTAAGTGAAACCTGAAGAAAAGACATAGTAAACCACGAGTTAAGTGAGAGAAAAACTTGAGTAAAGTGTGAGTAAAATCCAGAGTAAAGTGTAAGTAAAACCAGAAGTAAGGGGTGAGCAAAACCAACAGTAAGGTGTCAGTACAACCTGAGTAGAGTAAGAGTAAACCTGGAGTAAAGGGAAAGTAAACCTAAGATAAAGTGTGCATTAACCTGGTGCAAAGTGTGAGTAAAACCAGGAGAAAAAGTAAGGGTAAAGATGGAGAAATGTGTGAGACAACCCAAAGTAAAGTATGAGTAAACCCAGAGTAAGGTGATAGTAAATGTGGGGTAAAGTGTGTGAAGACACAGAGTAAATTGTGAGTTCACCTGATGTAGAGAATGAATAAGCTCTGAGTAAGATTTGAGTAAACCCGATGAAAAGTGTGAGTAAACCTGGAAGTAGAGAGTGAGTAAACCCGGAGTGAAGTGTGCATAAATGTTCAGTAAAGTGTGAGTAAAACCGGGGTAAATTGTGAGTACACCAAGTAGACAGTGAGTACACCCTGAGTAAGGTCTGAGTAAACCTGAAGTAAAGTGTGAGTAAACCGTTGTAAAGTGTTAGTGAACCAGGAGTGAAGTGTGAGTAAAAAACAGAGAAAAGACAGAGTGAACCACGAGAAAAATGAGAGTAAACCTTGAGCAAAGTTGCAGTAAAACCAGTAGTAAGAGGTGAGTCCACATGGAGTAGAGTAAGAGTAAACCCAGAGTAAAGTGAGAGTTAAACCAGGTGTTAAGTGTTTGTAAACCCGGTGTAAAGTGTGAGTAAAAGCAGGAGAAAAGTAAGGTTAAACCCGGAGTAATGTTTGAGATTACCTGAAGTAAAGTATGAGTAAAACCCAGAGTTGAGAGTGAGTAAACCCTGAGTAAGATCTGAAATTAGCAGAAGGAAAGTGTGAGTAAATTTGGAGTGAGAGTGGGTGATCCCAGGGTAAAGTGTGAGTGATCCCAGTGTAAGTTGGGAGAAAAGTAAGAGTAAACCCAGAGTAATGTGTGAGTAAGACTTGAAGAAAGAGTGAGTAAAAACCAGAGGAAATTGCAAGTAAAACCCTGAGTAAAGTCTGGGCACATCTAGTGTAGAGTAAGAGTAAACCTGGAGTGAATTGTAAGTAAAACACGAAGGTGAGAGTACACCTGGAGTATGGTGTGAGAAAAACCTGGAGAAAAGTAAGAGTAAACAAGGAGTAAAGTGTGGGAAATCTTGAAGTAAAGTTCGAGTATACCTAGAGTGCCAGGAGAGGCTATACCTGTGTCAGATCCTTGGTACGTAACGGAAAGGATTACACTGGGTAGTTGTGCAATTTCTCCCTTGTCAGTAGAGGGTGTGCACCCATCACTGCATTAATTAATAAAATGCCCTTCACAGAGATCTGGTCGGCATTTAAACAGCTCTTCTTCCCAGCTCAGGATCGGTGCGTCCCTGTGAGCAAGAAATCGGGAAAGGGTGGCAGGAGACCTGTGTGGATGAGCAAGGAGCTCATGCGCAAACTCAAAGGGAAGAAGAAGGTCCATGAAATGTGGGAAAAGGGTCTGACCACTTGGGAAGAATATAGAAATGTTGTCAGGGCCTGCAGGGATGCGACGAGGAAGGCTAAAACCCACCTGGAATTGAATCTAGCAAAGGTGGTAAAGGATAATAAAAAAGGCTTTTTTAAGTATGTTAACAGTAAAAGGAAGACTAAGGAGAATGTAGGTCCCCTACTAAGTGAGGGGGGTGTTCTGGTAACGGGGGATGCTGAGAAGGCGGAGATACTGAACACCTTCTTTGCTTCTGTCTTCAGTGAAAAAGCTCCCCCTCGGGAATCCGAGACCCTGGAGGTTAGTGACAGGGTCTGGGTAATGGAAGACTTCCCTTTAGTCAGGGAAGAGGTGGTCTGAGAGCGCCTGAGCAACACCGATGTTCACAAATCCATGGGACCCGATGGGATGCATCCACTGGTGCTGAGGGAACTGGCAGAGATGATTGCTGAACCGCTCTCTGTCATCTTTGAAAGGTCTTGGAGAACGGGGGAGGTGCAGAGTCTGGTTGGAGGCCTGTAACTAGCGGAGTTCCTCAGGGGTCGGTGCTGGGTCCGGTCTTGTTCAACATCTTCATCAGTGACCTTGATGAGGGGATGGGTGGTCTGTTTGCTGGATGAAGAACTGACGGCAGGACTGAAACCAGAGAGTGGTGGTCAGTGGCTCAGTGTCTGGATGGAGATCAGTGACAAATGATGTGCCTCACAGATCAGAGCAGGGACCAATAGTCCTTAAGATCTTCATCAGTGACAACAGCACTGAGATTGAGTTAAATCAAGTTTGCAGATGACACTGGGCTGAGTGGTGTCGTGGTTTTATGATTTCAGTTATCGTTATTTCACATTGTCACATCATGGAGTGCACTGGGAGTCTCAGAAGAGAAGAAATGTACTGCAGCTGCAGAAAACTTTGCTGTTCAGTTTCCATTTTCCAGAAAGATAAAATTGACTGGAAGTCATGAGACCTCCTCTGTTTGCTCTATGGCAGATCAGAGTAAGAACCTCAGTTTTCAGAAAATCTCTCATTTATTTGATTTATTAGCTTCAATCCCAATTAACTTGCATTTCTACTATTATAATTAGTAAATTAATTCTCCTCCACACACTGTTGCTGCTGTTGTTTGTTTTTTCTTTCCCTCTTTATTCCCTCTCCCCATTCTCCTCCCCCTTTTATGGACCAGTGGACCTGTGGGCCTGCCATCCCCCTGTCATAGGCAGAGATCGATGTAGAGATAACCATGCCAGGGTCTGAGCATTATCCCAGCCCCTTTCCCTGTGCTGATCCCCTGCATCAGGTGCTGCTGCTGCAGCTGCTTTTGTCACTTCAGTTTTGGTGTGGGGGTCCTTTAGGACAGCACCAAGACTGTCACCTGCTCCACTGCCATGCCTGAAGTTTGATGTCCCTCTTTCATTGTGGCACCCAAGCTGCACCCGGTGCTTGAGGTGAGGCTGTACCGGCACACAGCAGAGCAGGACAATCCCTTCCCTCACCCAGCGGCCAGCAGTGCTGGCCCTTATGCACCCCAGGGGACGGTTGGATCTTTTGGCTGTCAGGGCAAACTGCAGGCTCATGCTCACGTTGACATCAACCAGAACCCCCAGATCCCTTTTCCACAGCTGCTCCCCAGCCTTTTGCCCCCCACTCTGTATACATGGACAGGGTTGTCCCGTCCCAGGCGCAGATTCTAAAACTTGCTCTTGTTAACAGTCGTGCAGTTGGTGATTGCTCAGCTCTTAATTCCCCTCTTCAAAGCCTCTCCACAAACTTCAGGCAAACTTCAGACAGTGCAATGTGGATATCCTGTTTTATTAAGCAGATGCTAAGTTAGCACTGATCTACATTTAGATACATATTTATACAGATGGAAATATAAACAAATCAGAATCATTCCTCAGTGGAACTCTGATGAATAAAATAATTTATCACAAAGAACAATAAAAGCAAATGACACTAGAAACTGCAAGAACAGAGAGTGAACTTATCACAGTTCAGAAACATTTGTGAAATGACTTTCCTAACAGAACACATGAACTCCTTGTTTCTAACACTGTAGATGAGGGGGTTCAGTGTTGGAGGCACCACTGAGTACAGAAGTGCCACTGTCAGATCCAGGGATGGGGAGGATAGGGAAGGAGGCTTCACATAAGCAAAGGTACCAGTGCTGACAAAGAGGGAGAGCACGGCCAGGTGAGGGAGGCACATGGAGAAGGCTTTGTGCCGTCCCTGCTCAGAGGGCATCCTCAGCACAGCCCTGAAGATCTGCGCATAGGACACAACAATGAAAACAAAGCAACCAAAGGCTAAAGAGATACTAATCACAAGAAGCCAAATTTCTTTGAGGTAGGAGTGTGAGCAGGAGAGCTTGAGGATCTGGGGAATTTCACAGAAGAACTGATCCACAACATTACCTTGACAAAGTGGTGTAGAAAATGTATTGGCAGTGTGCAGCAGAGCATTGAGAAATCCACTGCCCCAGGCAGCTGCTGCCATGGTGGCACAAGCTCTGCTGTCCATCAAGGTCCCGTAGTGCAGGGGCTTGCAGATGGCAACATAGCGGTCATAGGACATGATGGTGAGAATGCAATACTCTGCTGAGAACAAAAACAACAAGAAAAAGACCTGTGCAGCACATCCTGCATAGGAGATGGTCCTGGTGTCCCAGAGGGCATTGGCCATGGCTTTGGGGAGAGTGGTGGAGATGCAGCCCAGGTCGAGGAGGGCGAGGTTGAGGAGGAAGAAGTACATGGGGGTGTGCAGGCGGTGGTGGCAGGCTACGGCTGTGCTGATGAGGCCGTTGCCCAGGAGGGCAGCCAGGCAGATGCCCAGCAAGAGCCAGAAGTGCAGGAGCTGCAGCTGCCGCGTGTCTGCCAACGCCAGCAGGAGGAACTCGCTGATGGAGCTGCTGTTGGGCATCTGCAGTTCCTGAGCATGGAGACCTGTCTGGGGAGGGAAAAATGGGAAAATCTTACTTCAGACCTGTCCAAGCAAACCCTACGCCATGTCTTCTGAATACTCCCAGACTGTCTCCATCCTTTCTGCAAGAACTTTGAACTTCTGGTGCTGCTGACTGAGTGTGCCACAGAGTACAAGGACCTCTTCTGCAGGCTGTGGATGAGCCAGCTCTGTTCTACAGCAATAAAACAATTGAAAAACAGAGTGATCTCAGATTATAACGTGAGGTATCAAGGAGCTTTCCACAAATTTCTCAAGTCTGGACAGCAGAGCTCTGTCAATATATTTTCTTCTAGTTGCCCCAGCATTCCTGAAAAGTGTTTTTAAGATACAAATCCTTGATCACTGTGAGACGCTTCAGGTGTCACTTTTGTGTCAGAGAGACAAAGGCCATACCCCTCACTTCCAAGTGATTGGTCTACGTGGTCTGCTCCGTGTTTGCACCACTGGAGGATGGTCACACTCTAGGAGTTAACCTGACAAGACTCTGGTTGCCAGTAAGAGCAGAGGTTAGTTGTGCAGAACTCCAAGTCTCTCGTCTTCCTTACCGTACCAGAGGAAGATCTCAGCTCTCCCTTTCTCTGCAGGGACACTGCCATCCCAAGCATTTCCATGGCCTTAACACTGAGGCATCTTCTCTGTGGTGCTGCTGGATAACACAGAGCTGCCATGGCAGAGCTGCAATATTTTGCAGGGCTGACTTCAGCCCAGGAGCAACCACAGGAGCAGAGTCAAAAGCCCAAAACGTGGGGTGTCCTAGAAAAAGAGTCAGCTCATTCCTAGCCCTAAAGACAGCGTTTATCAGAGGGTGCCTGAGCCCCTCCTGAATCCCCATCCCACACTGTGCTGAGCCCTTAATGCAACTCTTAATCAAGTTCTCATGCACTAGGAATGGATGCACAGGCTGATAGTGAGAACAGACCAAGGGGTTGCTGTAGGGAAGATATGTGCACTGCAGGGATGGCAGTGAGGTGCCCATTTCCCCCTCCCAGCCTTTGCAGTCAGCACTCTCCTCTCCCTCCCTGGCCATGTCTCTGTTGCCTGCAGCTGTCCCTGCCTGCAGCTGCTTCTCTGTCCCCACATCCCTTTCCTGGAGCTCACAGAGCACATCAAGCTGCTGTGTGCTCATCTCTGTCCTGCAGTCCCCTACTGCCCCAGCACATCGCCCCTGGGGCACAGCAGGGACCTGCTCTGCAGGACAGCCCTGGGGACCTGGCTGCAGCCCCGGCTGCACAGCCTGCAACCATCATGGGACACGCAGCCCTCAGGGCTGTGCTCTGATGCTGCAGCATGGAAAACCTCAGCTGGAGCAGGTCTTTTTCATGATAATGAAACAGAGTTTATGCAGCCTGACATGCAATGTGATGTCTCAAATTTAGTAATCCCTCCAGTAAAACCCACTATGTTGCCTGCAGTGAGAGACTTACCTTGTCAAGGGCTGTGAGAAATGCTCTTTCAGTGAACTCACAGCCTGCTAACATGCCACACAGCCTGTAAGCTTTTCTTCTTCTGTCCCATCACCTGCAGATCATGTCCCCAGCCCTGCTGTGTACTGCACAAGAGCTGCTCCTGTGCACAGCTTTCTCTGCAGTGCTGCCCACTTATATGAGCTCCTTGAGTCCCAGGAGCCAGGCCCAGCTCAGCAGCAGACTATGTGATTTCCTTCTCTCCATGGGAATATCCATGACCCTCCTGAACTAAGAGTTCCTGAAATGCAGCAGGGTCATCACTACAGAACATACTTCAAAGTCAGCTCAATTAATCAACACAATTCCTGAAGCACGGTTGATCCTACAAGAAAAAAAAAAAAAAAAATTGATCATGAGGGAAACAAAGGGCAAATCTGGAAATCCTCCATTCATGACTTGTAAATGCAGTCACAACATTACAGAATCATAGAAAAGTTCTGGCTGGAGGGGATATTGCAGATCACCTAGTTCTAATCCTCCAGCCACGGGCAGCGTTGCCAACCACCAGATCAGTCTGCCCAGAATCGCATCCATTCTGACCTGGAATGCCTCCAAGGATGGGGCATCCACAGCCTCTTTTGATAACATTTTCCAGTGCCTGTGTGTAAAAAATGTCTTTCTAACATCTAACCTCAGTCCCCCCTTTTTAATTTTGAAGTCATTTCCCTTTGTTCTGATTCTATCAGAACATCCCATCTTTCATGTAGGTTTAGACATCTCATCCACTGTTGGAAACCCTGGGGTTGAAATAGCATCAGTTCCTCACAGAACCATGGGAGCCAGGAGTCCTCTTAGCTGAGTTCAGATGTGCACACTGAGGTGTCTGTGTGTGAGCCCCTCATCTGAATCTTTGCTCTTAGCTCATCAGGGACTGCACTGCTCACACACAGACACTCAGGGATGACCAAGGTGCCTGGGGTGATCCTAGCTGTGTGCTCGTGCTTGTAAACTGTGGTGGAAAATCTGTGAGACAGACAGCTCCTTCCTGAGCATCAGCTGAGGGCCAGAAGGGAGATATTCCTGGCCATCCTAATTGCCACCACAGCCCTGTGCTTGGGGCACCCACTGTGCCTTTTGCACCTGTCCCCATGGAGCATGTTGTGTCATTCTGCTGACCAAATGGATGAGCTCAGAACACAAGAGCCAGATCTTCCTCTCTGCTCCATCTGTGGCAAACTCTGGAGTTCAAAGCATTACAAAGCTATGACACATCTACATTCATTCACTGATGACACCTTAGTATGCTCTGGGCTCTCATGTGAATGACATCAGAAGAAGTCTAGGGTCATGCCAGTTCCCAGCTGACAGAAAGATGGCAAACATTGTCCTAATTTTAAAGAAGAGGAAGAATGAGGACATAGGCAATTACAGAGCTGTCATTCTCACTTCAGTGCTTGTTAAAATTATGGAGAAAATGATGCTGGGAGTTACTGAAAAGCACCTGAAGGACAATTTCTGTCATTGGTCACAGCCAACACAAGTCCATGAGGGGAAGGTCCTGTTTAAGTTCATGTCCCTTTATGACAGCATCACCCATTGAGTTGAGCAAGGGAAGCCAGTTGAGGTTATCCTTTAGGATAGTTTAACTATTTCTCACAGTATCCTTCTGGGCCAAATGTTCTGCACAGGGCTACACAGAAACATAATTTGATGGGTGAGCCTTTGGTCAATGAGTTGGACCAAAGGATTAAAGTAAATGGGGTTCCATCAGACTGGACGATGATCACTAGAAGGGTTCCCTAGGGCTCCATTTTAGGGCCACATCTCTTTAATCTTTTGTGAATGACTTGCATGTAGGACTAGAAGATGTTTTGAGGAAGTTTGCTGAGGATTCCAAATTTGGAGAAGCTGCTGCCTTCACTGAGGTTGGAGAAGACTTTCAGAGAGATGTAGACAAGTTAGAGAACTAGTTAAGCACCAACGACAAATGAAGTATAACAAGAAATAGTGCCTGATTCTGCAGCTGGGTAGGGGCAACTGTGGGTATACACACTGACTGGGGAATGGGATACTGCAGAGCAGTCCCACTGAAAGGGATTGGGGGTCCTGGTCAACCTCAAATCAAACATGAGTCAGCAGTGTGCCCAGGCAGCCAGGAAGGCCAGCTGTCCTCTGGGTGCATTGAGCATGGCATCGCCAGCTGGGTGAGGGAAGGAATTGTCCTGCTCTGCTCTGCACTGCTGCACCTTCACCTGAAGCACTGGGTGCACTTCTGGGCATCACAGAACATAAAGAACATATAGAACATAAAGGACGTACAACTATGGGAGAGCACTAGAACTGAGAAATATGAAGTTTAAAGTTTCATTGTGACTGACTGCTCGTTCAGACTGGGCCCTTCTCACATCCCTCATCCTGGGATGAGACACACTGCACACATGGGACTTGGGCCTCACGGCATCCTTGTACCCCATGCAGAGTCTGGCAGCTGCTGCCCCCTTCTCTTTCATTTGACATCAGACAAACCTCCATCCCACTGCCCCAGGAAGGGCCCTGAGCCAGCAGGAGGGAGGAACAGGATCTTCCTGCCAAGGCTCTGGGGATCAGGCCTTGGCCTTTCTGCTTCACAAGACAAAGAAGCTTTTCTCAGCATCACAGCCACCATCCCAGTGCCTTGGTCTGCCTGCAATCATGGCTTCCAATTATCTGCTCTAACAAGTCCCTGGGGAAGCTTGTCAATGGCCCTCGGGGGGGGGCATTAATACTCCAAGAAACTTCACTGTTCCTTCTGACTTTGTCTTCTTGAGCACTTTGTGCAATCTTCTCTGTGCACTGGAGGTTGATGGACTCAGCAGCAAATGCCCCGTGGGGCCCATTACAACCTGAAGAGCCCTCCTGTGCCTTGTGCCTTCCTGTCATCTTCTTCAGGTGTTCAGAACTTGTACAGCAAACTGGAAAGCTACCTGTAGAGAGCAAAAATTGAAAGGGAATGAATGGCATTTATGAAGACAATTTAATTATTTATTTACAGTTGAGTTTAAACAACAAGTTGAATCAACACCTGGCAATTGATATTGATCCAGGATGTCCCCTAATGAGCTTTGATCTGTCACTCTGTGGACAAACATCCTCCTCAACTTCCACACCCCATTTCTACTCACATTGGCCCCTATGAAACTTGCATCGCTTTTCCTTATGCCACTTTTCTCCTCTACGTCACCCGCTCAGTGTTAAACTTCCTTTGCACCATCTCCTCCTGGCTTTCCTCAGAGAATGAGCTGCACGTGGGCAAGGAATGATTTCTCTTTTTTTTTGCCAGCAAAGAGATGGAAACATGATGCAATTGAATGAGTAGTAAAACACAGTGATCAACTGCATGCCTTGTCCAAGCTGCATCTAATGAGGTTTGCCTTTCACAGGGAATAGTTGTACAAGAAATGAGCCAGACAGAAATAAGAAGGGTAGATATAATCACAGTTAAGGAGCTGATCAAAGACTCCATCAGATTTTGGAGTGATGGAGCAATAATCTCTCACAAATCAGCCAGATAGTTGGGAAGCATATGAGTGAACAAAGAGCAAGGAATTGGGTAATCTGGAGAAAAGTGGGAAGAGCATGTGTCCAGATGGCCTGCTGAAAACACGCCCTGAACCATGGTCATTGATTTAGGAGAGCTGGAGACACCTGGAGGATGAGGGCCATCAAATACGCAGCAGGATAGAGCAGGGATGGACGCTGGGCATTAGTCACAGGGCATTGGCACTGGCACCACTATTTGTGTCCCTGTACCTGAAGGCATCTGTGTCCTGCTAACACAGTTCTGGAAAACATTATCCTTTTCGGGAAAGTAAATAAATAAATGAAATGAAATGAAATAAAATACATAAATATCCCCTCAAATATGAGTGTTTTCAGCTTAAAAACAGAGAGGACACACAAGTATATTTGAAGTTGTGTTAACACATTTATGAACTCCGACTTGCAGATATCTTTCTTGTGTTGGGGATTTGAAATGTGGAAGCATTACTCTGCTTTATGCCTTCCCTACATTTCTAGCTAATGTCTTATTCAAATAAAAAAGGTGGAGACTGAATTCTTACATCATTTCTGAATAATAGAACAAGGATGAATGATAATAAACTAAAAGAGTTTTACATTAGACATGTGGAAGGAATTTCTAGCATTCCATAGATCATGATGTGAGGTATGGAGCTGGTATGGGACCAGTAGCCAAGGGAAGATGTGGCTGCCCCATCCCTGGAGATGTTTGAGATGTCAAGGGCCCAATGCATCCTAATCTACTGTGTGACAGCCCTGCACACAGCAAGGGAGATGGAACTGGATGGTCTTTAAGGTCCTTCCAACCCAAACCATTCCAAAAT
Organism: Lophura swinhoii; assembly: GCA_030408155.1. Classification (NCBI taxonomy): domain Eukaryota; kingdom Metazoa; phylum Chordata; class Aves; order Galliformes; family Phasianidae; genus Lophura; species Lophura swinhoii. The sequence continues at coordinate 1,535,870 of CM059485.1, forward strand.
CCTACGATTCCTGTCAGCCTCTTCCAACATGGGATCCTGTTTGCTTAGGTATTCCCTGATCACCTCTTCTTTCACCAACAGTACATCTGCCTTGCACCAACATTTCCCACCTGTCTCTGGCACCTAGGATTCCAAGAAGCCCAGTCCAATTAGTAAACAGTGAAGTCAGGCCACGTCCTGTCTCACCAGGTTCCCTGCCCCATTCTACACTGGGCCCACAGTCTCCCTAGCATTCCTTTTGTTGCCTACTTATTTCTACAAGCCCTTCTTTACTCTGACATACCTGGGCAGATTGAATTTCAGCTGAAATCTAACATTCCTGAATTCATCTCAGCAGGCACACTGGACACTGGACAAAGTCTCTGCATTGCTGCCAGGTGACCTCTTCTTGTTTCCACATCCTGTATGCTTTCTTTGTTCGGGTTAGTCCAGTGCAATCAATTCCCAGTCATGCAGGAATTCTGATATGTTTATTTGACTTCTTTTTCCTTGAAATGGACTTGGAATCCTATGTAGTAAAAACATTTTTTACCCTAATACCTCAGAGCCTTTCCCTGCTGTACTGTATGTCACAAAGAAACAAAGAATCCAAGGTGTGTTCTGCTGAAGCCAAAACGTGTGAGCTTGTCTTTTGTCCTCCTTCAGACTCCTCAGCTTCACCATCCCATGGCCACTGCAGGCCAGGTTCTCTTCAATCTTCACATTTACCACAACCCCTTCCTTGCCCGCAAGTATGAGATCTAGCAGAGCACCTCTCTTCTTTGGTTCCTCTATGGCTTGGTCAAGAAGCTGCCGGCTGTGCTCTCCAGAGATTTTCTGGATGGTGTATGTCCTGCTGTGCTGTCCCTGCAGCAGATACTGGAGTGAAAAAGGCACCAAAGGGGACAAGGGCCTGACAACATGAGGATTCCATCTGTCTGCAGAGGGCACCTTCCACTTGCTCTTCCTGATCAGGAAGCCAGGAACAGACACTGTTGGCCTCCTCTGTTTGCCACTGCTATTTGCTCTGACCTGGCTGCTCTGCCATCCTCAGGAAGAGCTCAGTGCACTCTCACAGAGGGCAGTCGTCCTTTCTTAACTCCTCGCCCATCCATCATAAAGACTCTGTATCCCCTTGCGCTACAGTCCAGTTGTGGAAGCCATTGAACCTTGTTCCTGTGATCCAAACAAGAGCTCAGGCCTGCAACTGTACAAAGATTACTAGCTCATCATGTGTTGGTGTTCTCATTAGTGTAAAAACACATAAGACAACAACCTATCCAGGATGGATCATTGGATTTAGTGCATCTATGTTTTTTTTGTGTTCAGAACGTGGCACACAGTCATTAGACCCATTGTGGGGCTCGGAGCTGTCCAAGCAGCACGGACACTGCTAGGGCATGGCTTTCCTGAAGGCCCTGTGCTGCATTTGCAGCTGCATGTGAGTGTGCTGGACAGCCCAGGGAACTGGCATGACACTAGGCTGCTTCTGATGACATTCACATGAGAGCCCATAGAAAATTGATATTTCATCAATTGAAGAATGAAGATGTGTGTTAGCTCTGTAGAACCTTGAGATCCAGAATATTCAGCAGATGGAGAACAGAGAAAGATCTGTCTCCTTTTGTGAGCTCAGCCATTTAGTCAGCTGCAAAACTGCACGTGCCATGGAGACGGGTGAAAAAGGGTCACTTGGATGCCCTAAGTGCAGGGATCTGTTGTCATTTTGGATGGCTGAGCATACCTGTGTTGCCTCTCTGCCTCTCTGCTGATGCTCAGGAAGGAGGTGTCTATCTCAGGGATTTCTCACACACTTTAAAGCACTAGCACTCATCCAGGAGCACCGCAGGCACGTTGGTCATCACTGAGTTTCTGTATGTGAGCAACTTACTCCCCACTGAAGGACCAAGGATTTAGAGCAGGAGCTCACATGCAGGCAACTCCTCGTGCACATCTGAACTCAACCAGAGGAATCCCAGCTCCTATGCATCCTGGTTGGGCAGCAGAATCTGATTTCAGCTGCAGGTTTCCATGTAGGGATGAGATGCCCGCACTGCCTCAGCTGGATCACTGCCCTGCCCAGGAGAAGTCTGCCCCTTTCCTTGTCTGTGAGTCCTTTTTGTTTTAGCAAACACTTTCTAACCATATGTCTGGAATTAGTCACTGTCCACTGGACGTTCGGTGGTTAACTCAGCAGATTTCAAAGTGCAGTCATTATACTGTTATCTTTCAGGAGCTGTTGGCCATGGAGACCAAGGGACATCTCAGGGGAGATCAGTGGGTAGGATAGAAATGGCATCATCTGCTGCTGAGCTGTTCTGGGCTCCTGGGACACAGGGAGCTTATAGAAGTGGGCAGTGCAGCAGAGAGACAGCTGTGCCCAGGAGCAGCTCCTGGGCAGCACACAGCAGGACTGGGAGCATGATCTGCAGGTGACAGAGAAGAAGGAAGAGAGCTTACTGGCTGCGTGGTATGTTAGCAGGTTGTGAGCTCACTGGAGGAGCATTGCTCACGGCCATAGACACAGTAAGTCTCTCATTTCAGGCAATGTACTGGGTTTTACTGCAGGGATCACTAAATTTTAGATGTCCCATTGAACATCAGGATGCAGACACTTTGTTTCTTTATCATGGAAATAGGTCTGCTCCCAGCCAGGGCTTCTGTGCTGCAGCATCAGAGCACAGCCCTGAGGGCTGCGTGTCCCAGGACGGCTGCAGGCTGTGCAGCTGGGGCTGCAGCCGGGTGCCCAGGGCTGTCCTGCAGAGCAGGTCCCTGCTGTGCCCCAGGGGCTGTGTGCCGGGGCAGGGACTCTGCCGCCTGCCAGGCTCAGCACTCAGCACTCAGCACTCAGCACTCAGCACTCAGCCTGACCGAGGAGCTGCCCAGGGCGCTGCAGGGAGACGTGTGGGGGGAAGGAGCCCCTCGGCAGGGCAGGGCAGGGCAGTGCCCTTCTGCTGCCACAGCTGCTGCCTGGGCCAGGGGCATCACAGCTACAGTTCACCCCCAGTTGTTTCCAAGGGCACTTAGCAAAAGGAGAGAGAAGGTAGGGATTTTCCATTTCCTGTTCTTTTGGAAGGGAAAAGGATTGGAGGCTGAAATCAAAAAGGGGCTGTCAACTTAGAACAGAGCTCTGCGTCTCCTGAATTGTACATTTATCAATCACTTGTTTTAAGAATAGTCACACAGAATGTGCTTTCAACCTCTCCTTTCTCGAGGCATAGAACCATGAGAAATTACAATTGTTTTCTGCATACATGAATAATGCACTTATCCTGCAAACAGGCAGCTTTCCCTAACAGAAATTGAAGTGCAGAGAAGATGAGGTCGGGCGCTCTAAGAACAGTTAGGGTGAAGATATGACTGATGTAACAGATGAAAATGTCCAGGCAGATGGATGAAGATTAGAAAATGAGAGGAAGGCAAAAGATTCTTAAGTTTCTTTTTCTTATGCTATGCTGAACTTCATAAAATTGAATTCAAGTTACGGACCTAACTAAAAATTTTCCAAAGAGAAATTAAAGGTTCTATAGTGTATCAGGAGGTGTGATTCTGAGAATGGTCTTGACATGTCTGTCATTATCTTCTGCACTCTGCACAGGACTCCATGCCCAGGAACTGCAGATGCCCAACAGCAGCTCCATCAGCGAGTTCCTCCTGCTGGCGCTGGCAGACACGCGGCAGCTGCAGCTCCTGCACTTCTGGCTCTTGCTGGCCATCTACCTGGCTGCCCTCCTGGGCAACAGCCTCATCAGCACAGCCGTAGCCTGCCACCACCGCCTGCACACCCCCATGTACTTCTTCCTGCTCAACCTCACCCTCCTTGACTTGGGCTGCATCTCCACCACTCTCCCCAAAGCCATGGCCAATGCCCTCTGGGACACCAGGACCATCTCCTATGCTGGATGTGTTGCCCAGACCTTTCTGTTTGTCTTTCTCATCTCAGCAGAGTATTCTGTCCTCACCATCATGTCCTATGACCGCTACGTTGCCATCTGCAAGCCCCTGCACTACGGGACCTTGATGGACAGCAGAGCTTGTGCCAGCATGGCAGCAGCTGCCTGGGGCACTGGGGTCCTTAATTCTCTGCTCCACACTGCCAATACATTTTCCCTGCCTCTCTGCCAAGGCAATGCTGTGGATCAGTTCTTCTGTGAAATCCCCCAGATCCTCAAGCTCTCCTGCTCACACTCCTACCTCAAAGAAATTTGGCTTCTTGTGGTCAGTGCCTCTTTAGGATTTGGGTGTTTTGTTTTCATTGTGTTGTCCTATGTGCAGATCTTCAGGGCTGTGCTGAGGATGCCCTCTGAGCAGGGACGGCACAAAGCCTTTTCCACGTGCCTCCCTCACCTGGCTGTGGTCTCCCTGTTTCTCAGCACAGGCATGATTGCCTACCTGAAGCCCCCCTCCATCTCCTCTCCATCCCTGGATCTGGTGGTTTCGTTTCTGTACTCGGTGGTGCCTCCAGCAGTGAACCCCCTCATCTACAGCATGAGGAACCAGGAGCTCAAGAATGCAGTGAGGAAAATGATGTCATGGTCACATTTCAGCAGGCATAAACTTCACATCTGTCTCAACAAGTGACTCAGTCTATACAATAACAAACATGTTTCTTACTGATTATAATATTTATGTTTATCACTTCTTTTTTCTTTGCTGTTCATATATATGTGTGTGTGTGTAATTATCATTAGTGTTTATCGTGGTCCTACGCATATGTTTGGCTTCCTTCCACTTGTACTGAGGCATCACCCTGCTCTCTTTCTCCTGGAGCCCATAGGAACTCTGGCTCAGTGCTGACTTTCTAAAAAACCTCCGTGTTCCATCTATGTGTCTGCAGGCAAATGAGATGCCAGCAGGCACCGTGGAGCTGATATAGGCTTGATTAGCAAATGGGATCAATGTATTAGCCGATTGAACTATATATTACTTTAGGAAAAGGAATCAGTGTGTACGTGTCCTAAAACTTCTCGGTTTAGCTTTGATTGTTGTGTGAACAGCCCTGTTTTTATCAATGATCCTGTTTCACAGAAGCTCTGAAATCACTTTTTTGCCTCCGCCAGGTGCAAGGACTTGTTCTTGGGTTTGATATAAACTGTTTGCAGTTACACTGGACCAAGATAGAAAGTTGCTGATTGTGACAAAACAAGCAATGGAAGTTTGCCAAATTGGGGGAAAAGAGCTAAAAGGTGAGCCAAGGTACACCATGATGAAGAGGAAGATGAAATAAAGGGGAGGAAGTAGGTGGTGTGAGGAGGACATGCGGTGTCAGTGGCTGTGCTGGGGGCACATCTCTGTAGCACTGCACACATGCTGCTCCACACAACGCCTGCACTGAGCTGCCAGGGGCTGCCTGTGGGGTGGTGGGGCCGTTATGTCCTGCAGAGGGGAAGGCACAAGGAGCCTCATGCTGCAGGGCTGGGACCCCAAAATCAGCCTGGAACTCAGCGCCCAGCTGTGCTGTGCTCACCTTGCCTGGCTCCCAGGTGCTCCCTGTGCTGCTCTGTCACTGCCCCTCTACAGGACAGGGGAGAAAACACAACTCAACAATTCCTGGGTTGAGGCACAAAGCGTTTTATTCTTTCTTTGCTTAAAACTAAATGACAACAAAATGTGTGTGTTAATGGCTACATATCAATGCAAGTTTTTTTCTGCACACTTTGAAACAGCTTTTGAATTCAGCATCCCTTTCACCTTAATATATTAATTGAAACTGCACCTAACCCACAACACGTTACTGATATTCTATATAATATAAATTATTTCCAATACATAAGTCTGCTCACTGTTAGTTAGGATTTCACATCCCTCTTCTTCCTTACCTATTTACCATAATCCAAGTAATATACCATGTTTCTATTTCATCTTTATTGTCTCATGTCCTGACTTTTTTTCCCTAATATTTAATAATAACTTCCTAAATTATCCCTGTGTATAAGTTTTTATTTCTGTTCTTGATGTCAAACCCAGTCTGTTGTGTCACTGCAGCTCTGGTAATGATTCATTTGCTGAACTCCAGACCATTCTGATAATAGCTCTCTGGATCCCAAAGTAAAGGTTGCTACATTACAGAAAGACACCTATCTACAAGGTGCCAGTTGCAAGCAAAGAAACAATCTAATAAAGAATTTCTTTGTGTGTGCTGTAAAAACATGTGTTTTACTATAATGCAACCTCAGTCCTGAGATTTACTATGTTTTGCTGAGGAGACCAGCTTCAGAGCAGGGCTGTTTTTGAAGGCAGCACAAGCACGCTGCCGGCGCCGGGGGCTGGCAGCTTGTGGGCGGGCTGCTGAGGCTGCAGGGGCGGAGCTGGCTCTTATCTCTTGCACCTGACCTTCACTGCTCATTGGGGAATCAAAACCAGATCTCGGGAGCTAGCTTCGGCCCACTTACCATTCCAGGTGAGAACGGAGCGTTACCCTCCTCTGACACCGGGGAGGGAGGTCAGAGTGTGAACACCGCCCACGCTGCTCATACATTATCGCAGGAGCAGGTGTGGGCGGTGTGTCTTGTGGCAGGGCACGGCAGTGCTTTGTCCTTGTCTTTGTCCAGGAGATCAGCTCTCCTACTGACAGACCTCGAGACCGCAGGTTCAAACATGGTCTCTACCAGGCGGCGGGCTTGCCCCAAGAGGACTGTGGCGACCCAGACAGAGGGCCTGCCGAGAAACGTAGCGGTTCAGGTCTCTGGCTGTAGGGAGTGCCTGAGCCTGCTGCTGCCGGGGGAGAATGGGAAGGATGCCACTTGTGCGAGGTGCGAGCAGGTGGAGGAGCTGCTCAGCCTGGTGGTGGAGCTTAGGGAGGAGGTAGGGAGATTAAGAGCCATCAGAGAGTGCGAGCGGGAGATTGACTGGTGGTGTGACTCTCTGCGAGAAAGACACAGAGATTGCAACCCCCAAACGGTAGTGGACCCTCTCCCTTGCCGCGGTCGAACTGAGAGAGCTAACCTGAGGGCGGAGGAGGAATGGCAGCAGGTTCCAGCTCGGCTATGCGGGCGACACCCATCCCGACCTACCTCGGTTCCCCAGGTGCCTCTATGTAATAGGTTTGAAGCCCTGCAACTGGAGGGTGCGGTGGCTGAGGATGAAGTGGGAGAACTGCCTCCAAGCGTTCCCAAGGAGAGGCGTCCAGCTCCACGCTTAAAGACTGCCTCCTCCGGTAAAGAAAGGAGGGTGATAGTCGTAGGAGACTCCCTTCTAGGAGGAACTGAAGGCCCAATATGTCGGCCTGCCCCCACCCGTAGGGAGGTGTGCTGCCTCCCTGGGGCCCGGGTCAGGGATATTTCTAGGAAACTTCCTAGGTTGATCCGCTCCTCTGATTATTATCCCTTATTGATAGTTCAGGCTGGCAGTGATGAGGTCACTGATGGAAGCCTGAGGACTATGAAAAATGACTTTAGGAGACTGGGGAGGCTAGTTGAAGGAGCAGGCGTACAGGTAGTATTTGCCTGTATTCCTACAGTGGCAGGGAAGGATGCTGAGACCACCAGAAGAACGCACCTTATAAATGCGTGGCTGAAAGGCTGGTGCAAAAGCAAGAATTTGGGGTTCTTTGATCATGGGGCGGTCTACTCGGCACCGGGCCTGGGGTCTGCTGATGGGTCTCACCTGTCTCGAAGGGGGAAACGGATCCTTGCCCAGGAGCTGGCAGGACTTGTGGAGAGGGCTTTAAACTAGATATGAAGGGGGTAGGGGATAAAACCAGGCCTGCTAGAGATGAGCCTGGGGGAGTGGCAATGGGATCAGGGATGAGGCGAGGGGCTCGGCTGAAGTGCATCTACACCAATGCACGCAGCATGGGCAACAAACAGGAAGAGTTGGAAGCCGTGGTGCGGCAGGCAAGCTATGACCTAGTCGCCATTACGGAAACATGGTGGGACTGCTCCCATGACTGGAGTGCTGCAATGGATGGCTCCAAGCTCTTCAGGAAGGATAGGCAAGGAAGAAGGGGTGGTGGTGTGGCTCTGTATGTTAGAGAGTGCTTTGATGTTACTGAGCTTGTGGCTGGGGATGATAAGGTTGAATCCCTATGGGTAAAGATCAGGGGAAGGGCTGACAAGGCAGACATATTGGTGGGCGTCTGCTATAGACCGCCGAACCAGGATGAAGAGACGGATGAGGTGTTCTATGAGCAGCTGGCAGAAGCTGCGAGATCGCCGGCCCTTGTCCTCATGGGGGACTTCAACTTCCCTGACATATGCTGGGAATACAACGCAGCGCAGAAGAAGCAGTCTAGGAGGTTTCTGGAGTGTATGGAGGATAACTTTCTGATGCAGCTGGTGAGAGAGCCTATGAGAGGAGCTGCCCCGCTAGACCTGCTGTTCGCAAACAGAGAAGGTCTGGTGGAAGATGTGGAGGTCGGGGGCTGTCTTGGACAGAGTGACCACGAGATGGTAGAGTTCTCGATTCTTGGTGGAGCCAGGAGGAAGAACAGCAAAACTGTTACCTTGGACTTCCGGAGGGCGGACTTTGAATTGTTTAGAAGACTAGTAGGGGGAGTCCCCTGGGTTTCGGTCTTTGAGGGTCAAGGGGTCCAAGACAACTGGTTGCTCTTCAAGAAGGTAATCTTACAGGCGCAGGAGCGGGCTGTCCCCCTGAGCTGCAAAATGAGCCGGCGGGGAAGGAGACCGGTGTGGATGAATAGGGAACTATTCTTGAGGCTCCGGGAGAAAAAGAGAATCTACCTCCTGTGGAAGAAGGGACGGGCGACTCAGAAAGAGTACAGAGAAGTTGTTAAGATGTGCAGGGAGAAAATCAGAAGGGCGAAAGCCCAGCTCGAACTCAACCTGGCCGCTGGGATAAAAAGAAACAAGAAACCCTTTTACAAATATATCAACAGTAAGAGGAGGACTAAGGAGAATCTCCATTCTTTACTGGATGAGGCTGGGAATGTGACTACTGAGGATAAGGAAAAGGCAGAGGTCCTGAATGCCTTCTTTACGTCTGTCTTTAAAGGTCAGACCAGTTATCCTCAGGGTACTCCGCTTTTTGACCTGGTAGTCTCGGCTGGAGAGCAGGCTAAACCACCTATGATTCAGGAGGAAAGAGTCAGAGACCTGCTACTCCAACTGGACTGTCACAAGTCCATGGGGCCGGATGAGATTCACCCGAGAGTGCTGAGGGAACTGGCGGAGGTGATAGCCGAGCCGCTTTCCATCATCTATCAGCGCTCCTTGTTGACTGGTGAAGTACCGGAAGACTGGAAGCTTGCCAATGTGACTCCCATCTACAAGAAGGGCTGTAAGGAGGACCCGGGGAACTACAGGCCTGTTAGCCTGACCTCGGTGCCGGGGAAGGTTATGGAACAGATTGTCTTGAGGGAGATCACGCGGCAAGTGCGGGACAACCGGGGGATCAGGCCTAGCCAGCATGGGTTCACGAAGGGCAGGTCCTGCTTGACCAACCTGATCTCCTTCTATGATCTAGTGACCCGCCTGGTGGATGAGGGAAAGGCTGTTGATGTAGTCTACCTAGACTTCAGCAAGGCCTTTGACACTGTCTCCCACAGTATTCTCCTGCAGAAGCTGGCAGTCCGTGGCTTGGACAGGTACACTCTTGGCTGGGTAAGGAACTGGCTGGAGGGCCGGGCTCAGAGAGTGGTGGTCAATGGAGCCAAATCCGGCTGGCGACCGGTCACGAGTGGGGTTCCCCAGGGGTCGGTGCTGGGGCCTGTCCTCTTCAATATCTTTATTGATGACCTGGATGAGGGCATTGAGTGCACCCTCAGTAAGTTTGCAGATGACACTAAGTTGGCTGGAAGTGTCGATCTGCCTGGGGGTAGCGAGGCCCTACAGAGGGATCTGGACAGGCTGGAGAGCTGGGCTGAAGCCAATGGGATGAGGTTTAATAAGACCAAATGCCGAGTCCTACACTTTGGCCACAGCAACCCCAAGCAACGCTACAGGCTTGGGGCGGAGTGGGTGGAAGACTGTGTGGAGGAAATGGACCTGTTGGTGTTGGTTGACGCTCGGCTAAACATGAGCCAGCAGTGTGCCTGGGTGGCCAAGAAGGCCAATGGCATCCTGGCTTGTATCAGAAGTAGTGTGACCAGCAGGAGTAGGGAAGTAATTGTCCCCCTGTACTCAGCTCTGGTGAGGCCGCACCTTGAGTACTGTGTCCACTTCTGGGCCCCTCACTACAAGAAAGACATTGAGGCCCTGGAGCGTGTTCAAAGAAGGGCAACAAAACTGGTGAGGGGTCTGGAGCACAGGCCTTATGAGGAGCGGCTGAGGGAGCTGGGATTGTTCAGTCTGGAGAAGAGGAGGCTCAGGGGAGACCTTATTGCTCTCTATAACTACCTGAAGGGAGGTTGTAGCGAGCTGGGGGTCGGCCTCTTCTCTCGTGTGACTGGTGATAGGACTAGGGGGAATGGTTTCAAGCTGCGCCATGGAAGATTCAGGCTGGACATTAGGAAACACTACTTCTCTGAAAGAGTGGTCAGGCACTGGAATGGGCTGCCCGGGGAGGTGGTGGAGTCACCGACCCTGGAGGTGTTCAAGGAACGTTTGGATGTTGTGTTAAGGGATATAGTTTAGTGGGAACCATGGGTGATAGGTGGATGGTTGGACTGGATGATCTTATAGGTCTTTTCCAGCCTTGGTGATTCTGTGATTCTGTGTTTTCTTTAGCTCAATATTATAAGGATCTAAATGAGAAATCAGTATTTTCCCAAAACTTCATTACTTCAATGACGCGGTTCCTTATGGTCAGAATGATAATGTGGATGCTTTGTCAGTACATCAGTTACACAGAGCGGTACAGAAATCTGCCTGGACTTTTGGAAGTCCTTTGGCATGGTCCCACATCACATCCTTATCTCTGTGGAGAGATGTGTGAGATGGATTTGAAGGGCAGACTGTTCACTGGATAAGAAATTAGTTGGAAGGTCGCAGCCAAAGGACTGTGGTAAATGGCTCTCTGGGAAATCGGCTCCACCAGGTGGAGGCTGATCACAAGTTATGTCCACAGGGGTCAGCCTTGGGACCAGTACTCTTCAACGTCTATCAGTGGCTTGGATGATGAGACAGAGAGCACCCTCAGCAAGTTTGCTGATGTCACCAAGCTGTGTGGTGCAGTTGGCATGACAGAATGAGGGGGTGCCATCCAGAGGGACCTGGCCAGGCTTGAAAAGTGGGCCCAAAGAAACAGCATGAGGTTCAACAAGATCAAATGCCAGTTTTTGTACTTGTGTCCTGACAATCCCAGGTATGAGGGTTGAATTCCTAGAGAGTAGCCCTGAGGGGAAGGACTTCAAGATGGTAGATGGAAACCTTAACAGGAGCCCGTAGTGTGTGCTTGCAGCCTGAGAGGCCAACTGTACCCTGGGCTGCATCAACAGAGAGGTGGTCATCAGAGCAAGGGAGGGCACTGTCCTTCTCTACTCAGCCCTCAGAAGGCCCCATCTGGAGCATGACATAAAACTTTTGGAGAAGGTCCAGAGGAAAGCCACGAGGGTGATCAGAGGGCTGGAGGACCTCTCCTGGAAAGACAGGCTGAGGGAGATGGGAGAAGAAACGGCTTGAAGAAGAACACATTGCAGCCTTCCAGTACTCACAGAGAGCTCAGAAAGAAGAGGGAAATCAACTTCTAACATGGGCAGATATTGATATCACAAGGTACAAATATTTTAAATTATAAGAGTTGAGATTTAGATTAGAGACTGGGAGGATCTTTTCAGTGAGAGGGTGGTGAGGTCCTGGCTGTTGTGATTTCGTGATTTTTTTTGATGTCAGTATTCCACATCAAAGCATCATGTGAAGCAGTGGGATTTAAAGAGTTAGTGTTCTGGTTTCACTTGCTGCCTTTTATGGGCATTTTGAGTATTCTGATGGGAGGGGAGGAGCGGAATTCCTGGAGCACGTGGTGTGAAGATGAAGAAAGGTGGAGATCCGGACTGCACCACAGTGGCTCTCCCTCAGGCCCCACTCAGTTTGCAGTGGAGAAAGGCATGTGCTTGCCTTGTACTATTGTGGGGACACAAACTTTGGGCACTCTGATCTCTCTCTCACTTTGTTTGATTCAGTAGGATTTAGTAAATTACCATTCCTCCTCAGATCGTTGCTGTTGTGATCCATTTATTAAACCCATCTACTAGCTCTCTGCCCTTCCACCTCTCCCAGAGTGCGTGGCCCGCGGCGCACCTTGCTGCAAGGGCAGGGCCAGCAGGATTGCACGGCAAGATGCTAGTACCCATTTCTTTTTATTTCTTCATCTTTTGTCACTCCTTTTTTTTCTGCGGCCTGTGTGCACCCTGACACGGACTTAGATCTAGGGATGACTCTGTAACAGAGCTGTTTAGGGGGAATGGCTGAAGGAGTGGGTTCGCAAGTGATATTTTCCTCTCTCCTTCTTCTGGGGTGGTGAGGGATACGGAGCGGTCTAGGAAATCACAGGCTTTGAATAAGTGGATGAAAGGTTGGTGCCAGCAGAGGAACTTTGGGTTCTTTGACCATGGGGAATAAGGAAGAGAAAACTCGGTGGGAATTGAGAGTAAGTCTGAAGTGAAGTGTGAGCAAAAACCAGAGTGAAGTGTGAGTAAATCATGGAGAAAAGTGTGAGTAAACCTGGAGTAAAGTGTGAGAAAGACCCAGAGTAAAGTGTGGATAGACCCTGAGAAGAGAGAGAGTATACCTGGAGTAGTGTGTCAGTAAAACCCGGAGAAACCTTTGAGTAAACGGAGAGTAACCTGTGAGTAAACTGGAAGAATAGTTTCAGGAAAACCTGAGTAAAGTCTGAGTAAAACACACACACAAAAAAAGTGTGAGTAAACATGGAGTAAAGTGTGAGTAAACTTGGAGGAAAGTGTGAGGTAACCCAAAGTAAAAGGTGAAAAGGTGTGAGAAGACCCAGAGTATAGTGTTAGTAAAGGTGGAGTAAATTGTAAGCAAAACCCAGAGTGAAGTGTGAGTAAACCCGGAGGAAAGTGCGAGTAAATACTGTGGAGACTAGTTATCAGGGCAAGCAGTTCTGCAGCTGATGAATCTGCTGCTAGGCTGGCAGCTTGTAGGCAGGCTGTTGAGCCAGCAGGGAGGGGCAGGCACTGCTCACCCATAACCTCGACACTTGACCCATGGTGATAAGCTTTCAGTAGTTTCAAGGGAGGTTCACTTCCGGCCACAGAGCACAGCGGGTTGTTGCTGCCCGCTGAGAGGAGGGAGGGTAAGTCTGTGTGTGAGCACAGCTCACACTGCCTCTACAGTGCCACAGCTGTGGGTGTGGGAGGTGGGTCAAGTGGCAGGGTGTGTAAGTGTTGTCCCTCTTGGCTCAGGAGACTGGCTTTCCTTTTGGCACTCTCTGAGACCACAGGCCTCAACATGGTCTCCACAAGACAGCGGGATTACTCCAAGAAGACCGTGGTGACCCAGATGGAGGGCCATCAAGGTGTGAGAGCAGGAGATGAACTGGTGGAGTGAGTCATTCCCAGAGGGAAAGGTGCCAGGGAGATACGGCAAGAAAAGTGATGGACCCCCTGCCTTGTCACAGTCAGACAGAGCTGACAGAGCAAGGGGGTTGGAAAAGTGTCCTTGCTCGAAGTCTCAGGCGCATCCCCTGCCTGCCTACCCTACTTCCTCAGGTCCCGCTAAGCAACAGGTTTGAGATACTGGAAATGGAAGGGGAGATGAGTGGGGAGGCGAGGGAGGATCTGCCTAGGAGGGAGCCTAGGATGAGGTGGTCATACCCAAGGCTTGAGACTGCCTCTGTCAGGAAGGGCAGGAGGGGAGTTGTGATGGGCAATTCCCTTCTCAGGGGAACAAAGGGACCCATTTGCAGACTCGACTTGACCCGTAGGCAGGTCTGCTGCCTCCCTGGGGCCCACATCATGGACACCACCAGAAAAGTCCAGAGTCTGGTTTGCTCCTCTGATTACTACCCATTCTTGATAGTTCAGGTAAGCAGCGATGAAATTGCTCAGGGAAGCCTGTGAGCTATCCAAGAGGATTTCAGGGGTTAGGGCAAATGGCTGAAGGAGTGGGTTCACAAGTGGTATTTTCCTCTCTCCTTCTTCTGGGGTGGTGAGGGATGCGGAGCACTCTAGGAAATCACAGGCTTTGAATAAGTGGATGAAAGGTTGGTGCCACCACAGGAACTTTGGGTTCCTTGACCATGGGGAGGAGGGAAGAGAAAACTGGATGTGAATTGAGAGCAAATCTAAAGAAATGTGTGCATAAAAAAACTCGAGGGAAGTGTGAGTAAAACACGTAGAGAAGTGTGAATAAATCTGGACTAAAGTGTGAATAAACTTGAAGTAAATGTGAAACAGAACAGGAGCTAAGTGTGGGTAGACCCAGAGTACAGAGTGAGTAGACCCAGAGTAGGGTGTCAGTAAAACCCATAGAAAAGTTTGAGTAAACCCAGGGTAAAGAGTGATCAAAGTTGAAGAAATGTTTGAGTAAACCTTGAATAGTGTGAGTAAAACACAAAAAAAGACTGTGAGTAAACATGGAGTAAAATGTGAGTAAAATTGAAGTAAAGTGTGAGGTAACCCCAAGGAAAGTATGAGAAAACCCAGAGTAAAGTGTTAGTAAATAGGGAGTAAAGTGTGAGTCCACCCGGCGCAGAGTAAAGTGTGAGTAAATGTAAAGTGTGTGTAAACCTGGTGTAAACTGTGAGTAAAACTGGAATTATAGTGTAAGTTGTCATGGAGTAAAGTGTGAGTAAAACCCAGAGTAAGCTGTGAGTACACCAGGAGATGATGGTTTACGGGCTGATTCGGACCTGATCAGTGACCAGTTGGGCAGAGGGATTTTTCTAATTCTGCATCTTCAGAAAAGAGAAACAGGGGACCCCAAAATAATTAAAAAGAGCGACAGTGATCTGAGGAGAAACAAACTAATTTACTAAATATGGTATCTGAATGGAAAATAGCACACTATAATTCTAAATATAAAATAATATTATATATTATAATATATATAATAAGTATATTTAGAACTGAAGCTAATAAATCAAATATAATGAGAGAGAGTGTCCAAAAGGTGGACAGGCCTCACCATACCTCTGAGGTGAGAAGTGCAGTCCAGTTGAGCAGCAGGGAGGAGAGCGTGACGAACAAGAGCACATCAGGTGACCTTGCCAGGTGTTATATTTCCTCTCTGTCCCTGAGGTATGTAGATGTTTTTCTCTTCCGGACAGGTACCCAGAACTGGAGCGTAAACACTTCGACTCCCAGTGCACTACATGATGCTATGATGAGGAATACCAATAACCAGAAGTCATAAAACCACGACACAAGACAGATGATCTTGTGCTGATCTATTCATAGAACCTGGTTCCTTAAGTACAATAGGTTCATCACTTACAAGTAAAAAGTAGACGATAAAGAATGATTATATACATTATTTAACTGGAAATAAATTTATCTTAGGTATGACAAACAAACAGGAAGAAAAAATAGAAACATCACATAAAATCAGTCATGCTTTTCTTAAAATTTTTGTGGACTTGAGAAACAATGTATTGAGGGCACCCTTGATCTCCTGGTTCCTCATGCTATAGATGAGGGGGTTCACAGCTGGAGGTACCACCGAGTACAGAAATGAAACCACCAGGTCCAGGGATCGAGATGAGATGGAGAGAGGCTTCAGGTAGGCAAACATGGCAGTGCTGAGAAACAGGGAGACCACAGCCAGGTGAGGGAGGCACGTGGAGAAGGCTTTGTGCCGTCCCTGCTCAGAGGGCATCTTCAGCACGGCCCTAAAGATCTGCACATAGGACACAACAATGAATACAAAACACATAATGGAAAACCAGGCACTAGCCACAAGAAGCCAAATTTCTCTGAGGTAGGGGTGTGAGCAGGAGAGCTTGAGGATCTGGGGAATTTCACAGAAGAACTGATCCACAGCATTGCCTTGGCAGAGAGGCAGTGAAAATGTACTGGCAGTGTTCAAAAGAGCACAGAGAACCCCAGTGCCCCAGGCAGCTGCTGCCATGCTGGCACAAGCTCTGCTGCCCATCAAGGTCCCGTAGTGCAGGGGCTTGCAGATGGCAACGTAGCGGTCATAGGACATGATGGTGAGAAGATAATATCCTGCTGTGATGAAGAAGAGAAAGAAAAAGACCTGTGCAGCACACCCTGCGTAGGAGATGTGCCTGGTGTCCCAGAGGGCATTGGCCATGGCTTTGGGGAGAGTGGTGGAGATGCAGCCCAGGTCGAGGAGGGCGAGGTTGAGCAGGAAGAAGTACATGGGGGTGTGCAGGCGGTGGTGGCAGGCTACGGCTGTGCTGATGAGGCCGTTGCCCAGGAGGGCAGCCAGGTAGATGCCCAGCAAGAGCCAGAAGTGCAGGAGCTGCAGCTGCCGCGTGTCTGCCAACGCCAGCAGGAGGAACTCGCTGATGGAGCTGCTGTTGGGCATCTGCAGTTCCTGGGCATGGAGTCCTGGTGCAGAGTGCAGAAAATAATGACAAGACATTTTTCAGAGACACTCCTCCCCTCCTACTACAACAGTTTTTCTTTCTCTTTGGAAAATGTTCACTTAACTTCATAACTTGGATTTACATGAGCTTCACCATCCCTTAAGTAGAAGCTGAAAGAGCTCTTACTTTCCTCTCATCTCCTAATCATATCCCAGCCTCCTGGATATTTTCCTCCTATGAGCAATTTCCATGCCTCCTATCTTTACCCCATCTGTACTCACAGTGCCCATCCCAAATTCTGTGCACTTAAATTTCTATTAGGGAAAGCTGCCTGTTTGCAGGATAAGTGCTTTATTCATGTCTGCAGAGAATTATGGCAATTTTGCTGGTGCTGTCCTTTGGGAGAAGAGAAGCTGAAAGCACACGAATAGGTTGATCATATAACTGCAGACTGAGAAACTTACAGTTCAGGATTCTCAGATGTGTTCATATTTCACATCTCCTTTCAGAATTCTGCCTCCAACTCATTCTCCTTCCCTATGGACAGGAAATGTAAAATCCCTGCCCTGTCTCTTCTCTTGCACAGTGCCCTTAGAAACACTCTGGCATGCACTGAATCTGTGATGCCCCTGCCCCAGACAGCAGCTGTGTCAGCAGAAGGCCCCTGCCCTGTCCTGCTGTGCAGGGTGCTCCTTCCCTCAGCACGTCTCCCCGCAGCGCCCTGGGCAGCTCCCCAGGCAGGCTGAGTGCTGAGTGCTGAGTGCTGAGTGCTGAGTGCTGAGTGCTGAGCCTGGCAGGCGGCAGTCAAAGCCTGCAGTGAGACTTACCTTGTCAAAGGCTGTGAGCAGTGCTCCTGCAGTGAGCTCAGCACCTGCTCACACCGTACACATCCTACAATCCCTCTCTCCTTTCTCTCCTCTCCTCCTGTCACCTGCAGGCTGTGCTGTGCAGAAGAGCTGCTCCTGGGCACAGCTGTCTCTCTGCAGCGCTGCCCACTTGTAGGAGCTCCCTGTGTCCCAGGAGCCCGGCCCAGCTCAGCAGCAGAGGATGTCATTTTCTCTTCCTCACTGCTCTCCCTGGAGATGACCTTGGGGCCGCGGGACTGACAGCTCCTGATAGACAACAGGGTCATCTCTGCAAAACGTACTTTGAAGTCAGATGAATTAATCACCAGTAGACAGGCTGATTCCTGAAGCATTGTTTGTCCTAACAGATTGTGTGTGCCTAGCAAAGCTGCAAATGCCTGATCTGGTGTCATGGTTTTATGATTCTTGTTATCAGTATTCCAAATCATAACATCATGTAAAGCACAGGGAATTAAAGAGTCAATACTCCAGTTCTGTGGACGGACAACTTTATGGAGATCTGTTTCTCAGAAGAGAAGAAGAACCGCATTTCCTGAGGACTCTGAGTTCAGAGGGGAAGATAAGCCATGGGAGGAAGTCCCGGGATCTCTCACTTGCTCGCTGCCTGGCAGTGTGTGGCTGCGCTCCCCAGCAGTGAGCCTTCAGTTCAGTGTAAGGCTTTTGGTTTCAGACACTCACTCTCTCATTATATTTGATTTATTACGCTAAATTCCAATTTTATTTTATAACACTGTGTTATCTTACATTCCAATATCATATTTAGTAAAAATAAGTGTTCTCCTTAGATCTTTGCCGCTGTTTTTTTATTATTTTTATTATTATTTTATTTCTTTATTTATTATTATATTATATTATATTATATTATATTATATTATATTATATTATATTATATTATATTATATTATATTATATTATATTATATTATATTATATTTATTTATTTTTTGGCCAGTGGGACTGCCAAGCCTTCTGCCCTCTGTCACGGACACACATTGATCTAGATAACTCCGTGAGAAGACAACACACTCAGTCATATGCTCTGTTTTTAGGACAGACGTGTGGAGCCAAATGTGGGACCTGATGATCACTATGGGTCCTTTCCATTGCGGGTTGTCCCAGGATTCTATGACAGTGGGTACAAGCACGGTGATGTTGGAATCACTGTTGTCACAGTGGGTAGGAGTTCATTGACAGCACAGTCACAGTGTTGTCTCAGAAGTGTGGAGAGCAGTGATGTCAGAATTACTGGGTTGTGACAGTGGTCAGTATTGCAGTGATGTCAGAGTCACTGTGCTGGAAAGGGGAGACAAGCTCAGTGATTTCAGCTCCACTGTGTTGTCACAGCTGATATGAGCACGGTGGTGTTGCAGTCAGACAGGAGCTCTGCATGTGGGTGAGCATCAAACACGGCATCCCCAGAACCAAATGCTACCAGTGAGGAAATGGTGCCTCCACCTTGGGACTGAGAGATCTCATGTTCAAAGTTCTGTTGTGATTGACTGCTTGTTCAGACTGGGCCCTTCTCACATCCCACATCCTGGGATGAGACACACTGCCCACATGGCACTTGGGCCTCACGGCATCCTTGCACCCCATGCAGAGTCTGGCAGCTGCTGTCCCCTGGTCTTTCATTTGACATCAGACAAACCTCCATCCCACTGCCCCAGGAAGGGCCCTGAGCCAGCAGGAGGGACACGATCTCCCTGCCAAGGCCCTGGGGATCAGGCCTTGGCCTTTCTGCTTCACAAGACAAAGGAGGCTTTGCTCAGCATCACAGCCACCATCCCAGTGCCTTGGTCTGCCTGCAAAATCATGGCTTCCAGTTATCTGCTCTAACAAGTCCCTGGGGAAGCTTGCTTGTGAATGGCCCTCAGTGGGGCCCATTAATACTCCAAGAAACTTCACTGTTCCTTCTGACTTTGTCTTCTTGAGCACTTCATGCAATCTTCTCTGTGCACTGGAGGTTGATGGACTCAGCAGCAAATGCCCCCTGGGCCCATTACAACTTGAAGAGCCCTCCTGTGCCTTGTGCCTTCCTGTCATCTTCTTCAGGTGTTCAGAACTTCTGCAGCAATCTGGAGAGGTATCTGGAGACATCTAAAAGAGGAAGAGAACAACAGGCATTTATGAAGACTATTTATTTACTTATTTATAATTGGGTTTAAACAAGAAGTTGCAGCAGCACTTGGCAATTGATATTGACCCAGGATGTTCCCTAATGAGATTTGTTCTGTCACTGTATGGACAAATGTCCTCCTCTGCTACCCCACTCCATTTCTATTCACATTGGCCCCGTGGGACTTCCATCACTTTTCCTCCCATCACACTTCTCCTCTGCAGTCCCCAACTCAGTGTTAAGCCTCCTTTGCAACAAATCCCTCTGGCTTTTTCAGAGAATAAGCTGCACATGGGCAAGGAAAGATTTCTCTCTCTCTCTCTTTTTTTTTTTTTTTTGCCAACAAGCAGTTATAAACATGATACAATTGAATGAACAATTGCATGCCTTGTCCAAGCCATATCTAATGAGGTTTGTCTTTCACAGGCAATAGTTGTACAAAAAATGAGTTAGGCAGAGAGAGGAAGGGATAGATATAATCACAGTTAAAGAACAGATCAAAGAGTCCATCGGACTTTGGAGAGATGGAGCAAGTTCCAGAAATCTTCCTAAATGTGACAGATCAGCCAGATAGTTGGGAGGTATCTGAGTGAACAAAGAGCAAGGCATGGGGAAATATGGAGAACTGTGGGAAGAGCATGTGTCCAGATGGCCTGCTGAAAACATGCCCTGAACCGTGGTCATTGATTTAGGAGAGCTGCAGACACCTGGAGGATGAGGGACATCAAATACACAGCAGGGCAGAGCAGCGGTGGATGCTGGGCATTGGTCACAGGGCATTGGCACTGGCACCACTGTCTGTGTCCCTGTACCTGAAGGCATCTGTGTCCTGCTAACACAGTTCTAGAAAACATTGTATTTAAGAAAAATTAAAAACATAAAAGACACAAAATCCTCTCAAAGACTTGTGTATTCAATGTCAAAATAGAGAGGACTCCTGCAAATACGAGAAGTGAGAATTTCCTTAACATATTTTCACTGATTTCTGTGCACGGTGGCTGTTACTGCCCAGAATTTCCCTGCCCAGAACTGTCCGTGACATCTCTCAGTCTTTGTATAAATGGTGTTACACTGTGGTAATGAGCTTTTTTCTTCTTTCTCAGTTGTTTTAGATGGTCCCATGCAGCAGGGGTCTCATCATGTCCTTCATGCCCTTCATGCCAGGTACCCTGCCCCATTCTACTGTTGGTCCACATTGACCACAATGTTCCTTGAGCTGCATATGTATTTCTACAAATCTTTATTGTGTTTGATATGCCTGGGCAGATTGAGCTGTGTTTGAGCTTTGGCCTTCTTAAACACATCTCAGCAGGTACAATAGGACAAATACTCTGCACTGCTCCCAGCTGACCACTTCTTGTTTACACTTCCTACGTGCTTTCTTTCTGTACTGTACTCCACAGACTTGAAGAAGCCAAGGTGTGCTCTCCTGAGGTCCAAAGATGTGTGTTTGTCCTTTGTCCTCCCTTCAGACTCCTCAGCTCCACCATCCCATGGCCACTTCAGACCAGGTTCTCTTTGACCATCACATTCCCCACCAGCCTTTCCCTGCTGGTGAATATGAGATGCAGCAGAGCACCTCTCCTCTTCGGTTCTTCCATGGGTTGGTCAAGAAGCTGCCATCTGTGCTCTTCAAGGATCTTCTGGATGGTGCATGCCCTGCTGTGCTGCCCCTGCAGCAGATACTGCAGTGAAAAAGGCCTCCAAAGGGGACAAGGGCCTGAGAAATGAGGCTCCCATCTGTGTGCAGAGGGCACCTTCCACTTCCTGATCAGGAAGCCAGGAACAGACACTGTTGATCTCCTCTGTTTGCCATTGCCATTTGCTCTGTCCTGTCTGCTCTGCCATACCCAGGAAGAGCTCAGTGCAGTCACCCCTCCTTGTCTCCTCATCCATCCATCATAAAGACTCTGTATCCCCCTGGTGCTACAGTCCAGTCGTGGAAGCCATTTAACCATGTCCCTGTGGTCCAAACAAGAGCAACTCTACCAGCATTTCTAGCTCAGCATGTGTTGCTGTTCTCATTAGTGTAAGAACACATCAGACAACAAACCTACCCAGGATGGATCATTGGATTTAGTGCATCTATGTTATTTTTGTTCAGAAGGTGGCACACATGCGTTAGACGCATTGTAAGGCTCAGAGCTGTCCAAGCAGCACAGATACGGCTAGGGCATGGCTTTCCTGAAGGCCCTGAGTTGCATTTGCAGCTCCATGCGAGTTTGCTGGACAACTAAGGAAATCAGCACGACACTAGGCTGCTTCTGATGCCATTCACATGGGTTTTCATCAGCTGAGGAATAAAGATGCGTATTAGCTTTGCAGTGCCTTGAGATACAGACTGTGCAGCAGAAGGAGAACAAAGAAAGCTCTGGATCTTCTTTTGGGAGCTCAGCCATTTAGTCAGCTGCAAAATTCTGCATGGTCCATGGAGGCGGGTGAAAAAGACACTTTGAGATGCCATAAATGCAGGAAGTTTGTTCTCATTTAGGATTGCCAAAAATATTGCTAATCTTTCTCTGCTCTCATCTAAGGATGAGATGCCAGCACTAGCTCAGCTGGATCACTGTCCTGCCCAGGGGAAGTCCACCCCTCCCTCTCCAGGTCTGTGTGCCCTTTTTGTTACAGCAAACACTCTCTGGTAGGACTAACCACATGTATGCAATTGGTCACTGTCCAGTGGACATTTGGTGGTTAATTCAGCAGATTTCAGAGTACAATCATGATGCTGTTGTTTTTCAGGAGCTGTTGGCCACAGAGACCCAGGGACACCTCAGGGGAGTTCAGTGGGGAAAAAAAAAGTCACCCTCTTCTGCTGAGCTGTTCTGAGCTCCTGGGACACAGGGAGCTCCTACAAATGGGCAGTGCTGCAGAGACACAGCTCTGACTAAGAGCAGCTCCCGTGTACTCTGCCTCAGCACAAGGGGCACATTCTGCAGGTGACATGAAGATGGAAGAGAAAGGAGAGAGGGATTACAGGATGTGAGGGGTGTGAGCAGGCTGCAACCTCACTGCAGGAGCTTTGCTTTCAGCCACTGACACGGTAAGTCTCTCACCATAGGTAATGCAAACACTTTTCCAAGAGGGATCACCAAATCTGGCACATCCCAGTGCAGATCAGGCTGCATACAGTCTGTGTTTCTTTATCATGGAATAAGAGCTGTTCCAGCAGAGGGCTTCCCTGCTGCAGCGTTAGAGCACAGCTCTGAGGGCACATCAAGAGAGAATCCTTAAGTGCATTTTACCTCTCTGCTTTCCTTTAATGTATATATTCTTTCAATAAACCCATGGAAGTTCTCTTATGTTCCCTTTTTCACATGGAAAAAATGAACATGCACTTAGATAGTGCCCTGCAGACGGGGTGGGTTCCGGACAGCAAATAGGAATGCAGAGAGTTTGGGCTGGTGTCTGTATGCTCAGTCAGGGAAATGACAGGAAACAGCCCCCAGGATGAAAATGTGCAGACCACAGAGATATGATCAGGGAATTTCCCCCTTCAGTGCAGGGACCTTCCTCTGAGCAAGCTCCCACCTAGAAACGCCTCTGCCCACATGACATGGGGTCCGATGCATGAACCACCTCCTGTGCAGGCAGAGCTCCAGCAGAGCAGAGCAGCATCTCCCCAGGCACGTGTCCATCACCCTCTGCAGTGCACAGGGGCTGAGAGCCACTGCCTGGGGCTGTGGGCAATGCAGTCTGTGAGGGCTGTGAGCAATGCAGCCTGTGAGGCTGGGAAGGAGCTGGCTTTCCCTTAATGAGATGCCATCAGTAGGACACATCTCCCTGAGGTGTCCTTCAGAGCCGTGAGCTGACCTTCAGGATGCAAATATTTCCCCTAGTCAGGTGATCAAAGTGCAGGGAAGAAGCAGAGAGATGCAATATGCAAATGCTGTGGGGTTGGTGAAATCAGTGTTAGGGGTCATTTGCAAGATGTGTGGTGATGAGCACTGCTGAAGTACATCGAGAAAGGGTGAATACACAGTGATGGGCAATGGACTCCTGTTTTCTGAGCTGGGTCTGACTTCAGAATTTTATAGGAATGCTATTGTCTTGCATCTGCTAAGTAGTCAAGCTCAGAGCAATTGGAAAGAAAGCCAGTCAGCTCCCCTTACCCTGCACTAAGCAGCAGTGAATCCCTTTGCCTCTCAGGTCTTACAGCTGTTCAGACTTCAGCAAGCACTCCTTAGGCATGGTGAGCAGAGTGAGAATTTGTAGGAAAAAGCAATCCCTAGAATTCCAACTTTTGACCCACATATTTTTGGCACTAAGGTTCAGATGCCAACCAGCACTTCTGTACTAGAAGTGATTTTATCTGATACACTCTGAAAAGAAAGCCTGACCCCACACCATCACCACATTCCCATGTACCCATAGGGACAAGTCTGCTTATCTGCACTGAGATAAGAAGTGCAGAGTGCATCGTGGCAAACCTGACATCATGAAATATAGATCACATCATGCAGCTGAATGAACCCTCCTCACATAGAAATACTTGTCCTTGATTTATTCCTCCTTGAACAAGGTACTGATGCCCAGAAGAACCAAATGCCCAACAGCTCCATCGGCGAGTTCCTCCTGCTGGCGTTGGCAGACACACGGCAACTGCAGCTCCTGCACTTCTGGCTCTTGCTGGGCATCTACCTGGCTGCCCTCCTGGGCAACGGCCTCATCAGCACAGCTGTAGCCTGCCACCCCCGCCTGCACACCCCCATGTACTTCTTCCTCCTCAACCTCGCCCTCCTCGACCTGGCCTGCATCTCCACCACTCTCCCTAAAGCCATGGCCAATGCCCTCTGGGATACCAGGCACATCTCCTATACAGGATGTGTTGCCCAGACCTTCCTTTCTGTCTTTCTCATGTCAGCAGAATATTTCATTCTCACCATCATGTCCTATGACCGCTACGTTGCCATCTGCAAGCCCCTGCACTACGGGACCTTGATGGGCAGCAGAGCTTGTGCCAGCATGGCAGCAGCTGCCTGGGGCGCTGGGGCTCTCCATGCTCTGCTGCACACTGCCAGTGCATTTTCAATACCACTTTGCCAAAATAATACCGTGGACCAGTTCTTCTGTGAAGTAGCCCATATCCTCAAGTTCTCTTGCTCAGAATCAGACTACCTCAAGGAAACTGTGAATATCTATTTTAGTCTTTGTTTAATCTTTGGTTGTTTTGTATTCATTGTTCTGTCCTATGTGCAGATCTTCAGGGCTGTGCTGAGGATGGCCTCCCAGCAGGAACGGCACAAAGCCTTCTCCACGTGCCTCCCTCACCTGGCCGTGGTCTCCCTGTTTGTCAGCACTCTCTTGTTTGCCTACCTGAAGCCGCACTCCCTTTCTTCCCCATCCCTGGACCTGGTGGTGTCATTTCTGTACTCGGTGATACCTCCCACAGTGAATCCTTTCATCTACGGTGTGAGGAACCAGGAGCTCAGGGAGGCCCTGAGGAAACTTTGGGAAATCCCCAGCTATTTCAGAAAATATTAGGACAATATTTTGTTACATGTTGTGTTTGTTATTTCCCAAAACTTGCATTACCTTTTAAATATAGTTACTCTAATTCTGCTACTATATTAAAGTATTTTTTTGACCCAGTCATCTCATGTACCTGCAGAACTATATAGGTACATGTGCATTAACACAATGAAGAGGACAGCAGAAATTTATTTCTCTCAGCTCACTTTTCTTCCCATCTCCTCTAGAGCTTGAAGAGAAACCCCCTACACAGGTGGGATTCAGGGTCCAAGGGCCCAGTGTCAAATGGAGCAGCAGCCCAAATTTCCTTGGCAGCTGCCCCTCACTACTCAGTGGACTTCTGCTCCTCACTGCCTTCAAGTCAGGGCTGCTGCTTTCCTGGGGCCATGACGATGGGCAAGGACAAGATGTGGTCTTTTGAGTGCTGCTCTCTTTCCACTTCCATGCTTTCCTATTGTACCTCTACACTCCTGGTAACCCTCGGGTCTCTCATGAATTGACAGCAGTCCTGTTGTCTCTACAGTGGCATCCAGTGGCACCCAGTGGCAGTGAGGTAGCAGGCAGGAACAGGCAATATGTACCAATGTGTCAGTTTGTCTCGCTGTTGCCACAACCATAAGACAAGGGGCTGCTTGTCTCAGGATAGCAACACGACACAGGGTTCTTGTGCAAAAATTCCCCTTTATTTTCCCATGCAAGGCTTTTATAGTCTAACACGTGTATTCAAGACATTTCCACTAACAATCCATTGGCTAGAAAGCAAGCAAGTTTCAAAACAGATCTTCATAACAGCAGCAAGCTTATCTTATGCTTAGATACTGTGAGAATCACTCAAGATCAACAATTTCTACTCAGGCAAAGATCTCTGTGAAGAGCAGTTTGTTCATTATTGCAATAATGGGCGCACACCCTCTACAGACCAGGGAGAAATTGCACAACTAGTCAGTGAAATCCATCCCGTTATATACCCTGGGTCTGACACAGGTAAAGCCTCTCCTGGCACTCACTGGTTGAACATCTCAGGCTCACAATCTTCTGACATTATAGCTATGTTACACTTCCATAGCTATGTTACACTTCCATAGCTATGGTTACACTTCCATAGCTATGTTACACTTCAGTAGCTACGTTTACACTTCCACAATGTCTTCTACCAACCCATTGTCTTTGGGTATGTTCTGGACATTTTATAGCAATAGGTGGGCAGTATTTTCACTTGTTCTGTCACTCCTTTACCCTAGTGCTTGTACCAATTCTACCTAGGTCGAAATGCCCCAGTCTCAACTTTACTCTGTTCAGGAGTTTTCTTTGTAAAAGGTTTCTTATCCTATGTTATATACAGAAAATACTAGAAACTTCCACTGCAAAAACACAATCTACCTCTCACAGGCCCACGGCCATTCTGGGCCCTCCTGGACACAAATGAAAGGGGATTGTATTTGCACCATGGTAAAACTAGGTATCATTATTATGATTATTAATATCATTATTCAACCTGCTGGGTCATCCTGAAATCAAGGTCCATCTGTCCATGTGTGGGTCGTTCAAGACTCCTGTAGACACAAAAGGAAAGAAAATGCACTCAGTCACATTTGATTGCAAGCATTAAAAAGGTGGCATCTATCAGGTGCTTATCCAGGATAACTTTACCAAACAATTTCTTGCTTCTCACACTTAGGGAATTTTGGGTATAGATAGGACCACTGATATTGCTCCAATGTGAGGCATTTTCAGCAGATTGTTGCAGAATCCCATAGGATCTTTTCTTGGCTTGGTATGAACTTCTAGGATGGTTATATTCACAGATAGACAAATGGCTTTCATGTTGAGGCAGCCGCCCCCACTTCACCTATTAGTTAATTGGTAGGCAGCATTATACAATTGCAAACACCACCCAGACTCAAGTACTTCTTAAAAACAAACAAACAAACAAACAAACAAACAAACAAACAAACAAACAAACAACAACAACAAAACTTAACCAACCAGTTGGTGTGCTCAGCGATGCCCTTAGCCTGAGAATAGGAGGGACTGTGGCATACCCAACAAACCCCTTCCTACTTGCCCCAGTCTTAGAATCGTAGAATCATAGAATCCTTAGAGTTGGAAGGGACTTCTGGAGGTCATCTATCCCAACTCCCCTGCAGTGCACAAGATCACCACAGCTCCATCAGGCTGCCCAGGGCCTGATCCAGCCTCACTTGGAAAATCTCCAGGGACAGGCCATCAGCCACAACAGTGGTCCATGTCTCCCTGTGCCTCACCACCCTCACTGTAAAATACTTTTTCCTTGCATCTAATCTAAATCTACCCTCTCTGAACATGAAGCCATTTCCCTTTGTCCTTGCCACAGACTTTGCTGAAGATTCTGTCCCCTTCTTTCCTGTAGCTCCCCTTTAGATACTCACAGGCTGCTCTCAGGTTACCTTGCAGCCTTCTCTTCTCCAGGCTGCACAGCCCTATCTCTCTGCCTGTCCTCGTAAGAGAGATGTTCCATTCTGTGGATCAGTTTTGTGGCCCTTCTTTATACGTGCTCCAACAGCTCAATGTCTCCCCTGTACTGAGGACTCCACATCTGGACGCAGTACTCCAGGTGAATTCTCACCAGCACGCAGTAGAGGAGCAGGATCACCTCTCTTACCCTGCTGGCCACGCTTCTTCTGAAGCAACCCAGAGTACGGCTGGCTTTCTGGGCTGTGAGGGCACACTGCTGGCTCACGTCCAGCTTCCCATCCATGGTCGTGTCAACCGCACCTCACAGCTTGGGGTTTCATGACTGACAAAAAAAAAAAAAAAAAAAAAAGGAAAGCACAAATGGTGTTGGAACTGTGCAGTGTCACTCGCCCCACGCTTCAAGGTAACAGCCATGTACCATCCTGTGGTTTTACCTGCGTGACCATGGAGAGGGTACAAGGATGTGGGTTGGCAAAACCCACCTCAGCCCTACAGGCATGGGTACGTGAGGTGCAAGGGAAAACAATCACAAGAAAGGGTCCTTCCAGGAAAATGGTGGCTCCAGGTTCCAGCGAGCCTGATGGTCTGAGCTTATCTCTGTGGTTGTCAGTGAGCCTTCTGGATTTTACACATAAAAGATGAGTTATAAATATACAAATCATAACTCGAGGGGCCCTGCCTGCAGCTAGGTAGTGGGAAGAGGCAATTGGGTTTATTGGACTGCATGGATTCAATGGCCTGGCACAGCAGGACTAAAGAAATAGGAGGCTCTAGCTGACACTGGTGCACAACTCTAATGCCATCCAGTTATAAAGGGACAAAACCGATTTGTATTTCAGGAGTGACAGGGGAATCCAAGAGTTAACTCTGCTAGAGGCCAAAGTGAGCCTAACTAAATGAGTGGCAAAAGAATGTTTGTGATTACCATTGTGACTGGCCCAGAGGCTCTGTGCGTCCCAGCTAGAGATTGCTTCGGGAGAGAGCACTTCAAGGACCCAAAGAGGGTACTGGTGGGCTTTCAGTACAGCTGCCTTGGAGATGGAGGGCATTAAACAGCTGTATACCTTGTCTGGTCTCTCAGAGGATCCTTCTGTTGCAGGACTGCTAAGAGCAGAAAGGCAGCAGGTGCCGATCGCTGCTGAAATGGTATGTTGACATCAATATTGCATCAACAGGGACTCCCTGTTTCTCATTCATCATCTGATTCACCAACTGCAGAATCAAGGAGTAATCAGTAAGATTCACTCACCCATTTGGTCCTCTAGACGCACTAATGTCCTATTTGGCCCAAAAGTCTAATGGAGAAGAGAGGCTGAGAGGACTATCATGGCCAGAATGAAGCCACACCATTGCTAAGCACTGCTGCGCCAGGTATGCTGGAACTCCAATATGAACTGGAGTCAAAGGCAGTCAAGTGATGTGTCACAACTGACAATGGCAGGGCATTTTTCTCCACCTGTCTAGCAGCAGAGAGCAGGCCATTTTTGGCGTTTAGTCAGAGGGGCAGTATGGAACAGTATTTGGGCATGTGTGTTATACTCAGCCACCCTGAACATGGCTAGGCAATGAAGGGTGTACATGAGACAGAGACCATTTTACTCTTAGGGCAGCTGGGGAGTACAGCTTGGGCTGAAGAGAGAGAGACATAGTTCTCCCTATGGCACATGAATCCATTTTCTCAGCTCAGTATTTCTGGATGATGTTTTGCACAAAATGAGTAGAGAAAAGGTTCAATTGACCTCCACATAGGTGTCTTTCACTTCACTTAGAGAATTTCCCACCAAAAGAATATCTCCAGATCCAGAACGAGGTACCTCAGTTGACTCATCTGAGTAATTTCCTTCTGCTTGGGCACCTGTGATCCCTGCCTGTCACTGCCCAGGTGCCCTGTCTGTGTTGGGACAAAGGAGGGTGGCTTTTCTACTTAACTTTGTCTCTGATAGGAGCAGTGACGCTGCTGGGAAGCGAAGTGCTTTTCCACAGAGAGGAAAGGAACTTCAAGGACTCCTTCAGTATTTTTCCACGTATCATCCTGTGGAGCCCTAGGGACATCTGCACGGAGCCCACAGGGATGGAGAATGGGACCCCTTGTGCCTCTGCTGCTGAGCTGGGCTGGGCTTCTGGGACACAGGGAGCTCATACAGCTGCTGGTACAGGAGCAGCTTCTCTGCACAGTGCAGGACTCCGAAGTCATGGCCTGTAGGTGACAATGAGGAGACAGAAGGGAGAGAAATGCAACACGCTGTGTAGAAGGGAGAAGGCTGAGTTCACGGAAGGATCAATGCTCGCAGACCTTAACACAGTAAGTCTACATTGGCAGGACAAAGTACACAAGACCATTCAATCACTTTTGGTCCTGCTAGACCAGCGTATCAGTCAGGAGGGACTCCATGCTTCTTTATTGCAGAGCAGGACCTGCTCCAGCTGAGGGCTTCTGTGCTGCAGCATCAGAGCACAGTCCTGAGGGCTGCGTGTCCCAGGATGGCTGCAGGCTGTGCAGCCGGGGCTGCAGCCGGGTGCCCAGGGCTGTCCTGCAGAGCAGGTCCCTGCTGTGCCCCAGGGGCTGTGTGCCGGGGCAGGGACTCTGCCGCCTGCCAGGCTCAGCACTCAGCACTCAGCACTCAGCACTCAGCACTCAGCACTCAGCACTCAGCCTGCTCCCATTTGGCTGCATGTTCCCATATCCCCATATCTTCATCATTTCCCCATATTGCCATGATATTCTCATGTCCCCATGATGTCCCCATTTCCCCATGATGCTCCCATATCTTTGTGTCCCCATATCCCTATGTCTCCTTGCTTTCCAAATATCTCCATAATTTCCTCACTGTCCACATCCCAGTTGCCCTCTCACCTCCCAGTGTCCCCAAACGCTGTGTCCCCAGTTCCCCAAACTATCAGCCCAACTCCTTGCATCGCAGGACTCAAGAGAAGTCAGGGATGAGTCCTTGGATAAAGTCTTGATATGGGGACGGCGTCATCTCAGGGTGGTCCTGTGGGAAAGAAAGGCCAGGGTGTGCTGGGTGCTGGCATTTGGGAGCTTTGGGCTCAGTGCCATGGGGATCCCAGCACTCAGTGTTCTTCCACTGATCCCTGGCTCCCTCCTGTGCCCCGGGGCTGGGGCAGGGGATGGCTACCTGCCAGGTCAGCCTGTGCCAAGGGAGCCTGGCAAACCCAGGGGCACTTGGGGGTTATGGGAGGGACAGTGGGAGGATAAATGCAGCCCTTGCCTCCTGCAGCCTCACCCAGCTCCCAGAGCACAGAGGAAGATGAAGGCAGCTGCGCTCAGCCTCGTGATGCTCCTTGCTGCCCTGTGCTGCACAGTGGAAGCTCAGGTGAAGCATCCATGGGGGATGTGGGCTGGGGCTGGAGGGGATTGGCCATGGGGGTCCCTGATGCCAAGGTCTCTCTCACTCCCTCTCCTACTCACAGAATCACAGAATCACAGAATCGTAGGGGTTGGAAGGGACCTCCAGAGATCATCGAGTCCAACCCCCCTGCCAAAGCAGGTTCCCTACAGCAAGTTGCACAGGTAGGCGTCCAGGCGGGTCTTGAATATCTCCAGAGAAGGAGACTCCACAACCTCCCTGGGCAGCCTGTTCCAGTGCTCCGTCACCCTCACCGTAAAGAAGTTCTTGCGCACATTGGTGCGGAACTTCATGTGCTCCAGCTTCTGGCCATTTCCCCTTGTCCTGTCTCCGCACACTGCTGAAAAGAGTCTGGCCTCGCCACTTTGCCCCCCACACCTTAGATATTTATAGACCTGGATCAGGTCCCCTCTCAGTCTTCTCTTCTCAAGGCTAAACAGACCCAGTTCACTTAGCCTTTCTTCATAGGGGAGATGCTCCAGGCCCTTCACCATCTTTGTGGCTCTCCGCTGGACTCTTTCCAAGAGATCCCTGTCTTTTTTGTACTGGGGAGCCCAGAACTGGACACAGTACTCCAGATGAGGCCTTACCAGCGCAGAGTAGAGGGGGAGGATCACCTCCCTCGACCTGCTGGTCACGCTCTTTTTAATGCACCCTAGAATGCCATTGGCCTTTTTGGCCACAAGGGCACACTGCTGGCTCATGGCCAACCTGTCGTCCACCAGGACACCCAGGTCCCTCTCCACAGAGCTCCTCTCCAGCAGGTCATCCCCCAACCTGTACCGGTGCATGCAATTATTCCTCCCCAGGTGCAAGACTCGACACTTGCTTTTGTTAAACCTCATCCGGTTTCTTATTGCCCAGCTCTCCAGCCTGTCCAAGTCTCGCTGAATGGCAGCACAGCCTTCGGGTGTGTCAGCCAATCCTCCCAACTTCGTATCATCAGCAAACTTGCTGAGGGTGGCCACTATCCCCTCATCAAGGTCATTGATGAAGATGTTGAACAAGACCGGACCCAGCACCGACCCCTGAGGAACACCACTGGTTACAGGTCTCCAACCGGACTCTGCACCGCCAATGACGACCCTCTGCGCTCTGCCAGTCAGCCAGTTCTCAACCCACCTCACTGTCCACTCATCTATCCCGCACTTCCTCAGCTTTGTTATAAGGATGTCGTGGGAGACAGTGTCAAACGCCTTCCTGAAATCAAGGTAGACTACATCCACTGTTCTCCCCCCATCCACCCAGCCAGTAACAACATCATAGAAGGCTACCAGGTTGGTCAAGCATGACCTCCCCCTGGTGAACCCATGCTGACTACTCCTGATAACCTCCTTTTCTTCCAGTTGTCTGGAGATGGCATCCAGCACAAGCTGTTCCATCACCTTTCCAGGGACAGAGGTGAGGCTGACTGGCCTGTAATTACCTGGATCTTCCTTCTTGCCCTTTTTGTAGACCGGAGTGACATTGGCTATCCTCCAGTCTTCAGGCACCTCCCCCATTCTCCAAGACCTCTCAAAGATGATAGAGAGCGGTTCAGCAATCACCTCCGTCAGCTCCCTCAGCACCCGTGGATGCACCCCATCGGGTCCCATGGATTTATGAACATTGGTGTTGCCTAGGCGCTCTCGGACCGCCTCTTCCCTGACTAAAGGGAAGTCCTCCATTCCCCAGACCTTCTCATTAACCACCAGGGTCTGGGATTCCCGAGGGAGAGCTTTTCCACTGAAGACAGAAGCAAAGAAGGCGTTCAGTATCTCCGCCTTCTCAGCATCCCCCGTTACCAGAACACCCCCCTCACTTAGTAGGGGACCTACATTCTCCCTAGTCTTCCTTTTACTGTTAACATACTTAAAAAAGCCTTTTTTATTATCCTTTACCACCTTTGCTAGATTCAATTCCAGATGGGCTTTAGCCTTCCTCGTCGCATCCCTGCAGGCCCTGACAACATTTCTATATTCTTCCCAAGTGGTCAGACCCTTTTTCCACATTTCATGGACCTTCTTCTTCCCTTTGAGTTTTCGCATGAGCTCCTTGCTCATCCACACAGGTCTCCTGCCACCCTTTCCCGATTTCTTGCTCACAGGGACGCACCGATCCTGAGCTTGGAAGAAGAGCTGTTTAAATGCCGACCAGCTCTCACAGGCCCCTTTACCTTCTAACACCCTAGCCCATGGGATAGCTCCAAGTAGGTCCCGGAAGAGATCAAAGTTGGCTCTCCTAAAGTCCAGGGTAGCAATCCTGCTTTTTGCTTTGCTTCTCCCACTCAAGATCTTGAACTCCACCATCTCGTGGTCACTACAACCCAAGCTACCCCCAACTTTTACATCCTTAACAAACCCGTCCTTATTTGTGAGAATAAGGTCCAGTAACACCCCTCCCCTCGTCGGTTCCTCCACCACCTGCATCAGAAAGTTGTCTTCGACACATTGCAGGAACCGTCTGGACCGCGCGTGCCTGGCCACGTTGCTTTTCCAGCAAATATCTGGATAATTGAAGTCCCCCATAAGGACCAGCGCCTGGAATTGCGACGCTACTTCCAGTTGCTTATGGAAGGCCTCGTCAACCTCCTCCTCCTGATCAGGGGGCCTGTAGTACACACCCACAACAGTGTCACCCATACCAGCCTGCCCCTTGATTCTCACCCACAAGCTCTCCACTGCTGCATCACCCTCGCCCAGGTGGAGTTCGATACATTCTAGCTGCTCTCTCACATAAAGAGCAACTCCACCACCCCTCCTCGCCGGCCGATCTTTCCTAAAAAGCACATAGTCCTCCATGACAACATTCCAGTCATGCGAGCTGTCCCACCACGTCTCCGTGATCGCAATGAGATCATGGCCTTGCGACCGCGCACAGATCTCCAACTCTTCCTGTTTATTTCCCATGCTGCGCGCATTAGTGTACAGACACTTCAGGGAAGCAGCACCCCCCTGCCCCTCTCTATCCCTTTGAACTCCACCCTTTTCACCCATCAAACTCCGTTTTGAGCCATGAACTACTCGCTCAACTCCAGTGGCCCTCATTCTGTCCCCTTCCCCCTTCATACCTAGTTTAAACACCTTTCAATGAGCCCTGCCAGTTCCTGGGCTAGGATCCTCTTACCCCTCGGAGACAGGCTACTTCCTGAGAGGCTACTTCCTGAGAGGCTACTCCTCTCCCCACAGCCACTTGTGCCAGCAGCAGAAGTTGTTGTGGTGAGTGCCCGGGCAGCCATGCTGTTTGTATCCAAGGGTGGCCCTGAAGGGAGCTCTGCAGGGACAGGCACATCCAAATTCCTTCCATTTGAACTCTAGTCCCCTTTTCTTTGGGTCCCCAAATCCCTTCTCTTGGGGGCTCCAAATGCCCTGTCTTTGGGTCCCCATATCCCATCCTTTTGGCACCAACAAATCTCCTTTCTTTGGCATCCCAATTCTCATCTCTTTAGGTCCCCTATCCCCTCCGTTTCATTTTCCCCCATTTACCACTCTTTGAGATCCTCATTCCTGTTATCGATAAAATAGTAGACCAAACGTCAAGAAGCCAATTATTAAATTTATTAATTATAACAAACTAAGAACAAAGAGGCAACGCAGCGCTGGGCGACAGGGGACTCCGCGTTCCACCAACTGCCGCAAGGTTTTGATTGACACGCGGTCCTTTTATGTAGCCCATCCTTTCATCTGCGCATGCGCCGCTTGTCGCTAGGGGGTGGTATTCTGCCTCCTGGTTGCTGCGCGGGCCGAAGCAAGCAGTCTTTCTCCGTACCCCCCCCCTCCCAGCGCCTTCTGGTGGTTTCCATGTCACGTCACTCGCGCTGGCGAATCCCATTGGCCGCTGCGCAGTTGCTAACCCTCCTCCCCAACCATACCTGTGCAAGCATCCCGCCCGCGCAGGGACACATGTAAACAAACAAACTACCCGGCAGGGAAATGGGGGAGCGAACACAAGGGGAGGGAGTAAAGATCAACCATGCCGCCCTGCCCACCAGCCCTGGACAAACATTCCTCCTCTTTAACAATTCCCCCCTTTTTCTTTTATCATTGAATGTTTGTCCTTTAACTTTCCTCATTTACAATTTCTCTATTTCCCTTTACAGAGTTATTTAAGATTAACAATTTCGTGGCGTTAAACCGCTTCTTTATCAATTGTAATAAATATTTAATTATACATGGTCCAAATATTAGTCCCAAAATAATCGTAATTAAGGATCCAGCCAGAGCAGACAGCAAAGTAGTGAGCCATAGTGATATATTAAACCAACTCTCATACCAGGATTTTCCTATTTCCCTATCCCTTTTTCATTATTCCAATCTTCTATGAAGCTTCATAAAGCTTGTATCTCAGTATTTTTGACGAGTGAGGCTATGCCGGTCCCGGCACCCACACCTCCGGCTGCTAAAGTAATTATTGTTATAGGCTCTCTTTTCTGTCTGATGAGGCTTCCTCTATTTGAAGCAAGACAAACATAAAATCCCATCGCATTTCTATATGAAGGTCACTGTGAAACGTTAACTACCCGAATGCCCATATTTCACAACCCCAATACCCACAAAAATAATGATTAGGTAAATTACACCAATTCCGTCCTCTATTAGAGGCAGGGCAAACATAAACCTCCGAACATCCCCTGCCCGATCCCATTATCAGATTATCAATTGGGATAGTGAAATTTACACTAGTTTGGTTTGTACAGGTTTGTAAGGGGCGGTCCGGTCGTTGTATATTAAATAATTCCCATATCATAGGCTCGTGTGGATTACTGGCCTGCACCCCTGGGAGTAAAACAAATATACAGACTAAAATGATTATCTTTGGGGTCGAGTATCGTTCTTTTACCTGAGGTCCCTCTCTGACTCGCCTGTCAACTGGGTTGCAGCCAGCTACAGGGGTCTTTATCTTCTCGGCAGCAGAGGACCTGCTCGAAGATAAACTTTTCCCCATCACAGTCTGTTTTATTCATTATTGAATCCCTTGGGGTAGTCTAGGCCCTTGTCCACAGAGTGTCTTTGGAGTTTAATTCCGGAGCCTTTTCAACAACCGGACAACCCTTACAGCCGTGTACCCGTTGTATTCAGGGCAGCCTTTCATTTACTCGTAAACACAAATCCCCTTTCCACACTTAACAACTTTCCACAAAAAAAAATACAGAATTAATGACAAGATTAATGCTATTTTAAATCCTATGAAACACTGTACAGCAAAAGGTAGGTGTTTAAACCATATCCCAACCATTTAACTTCTTTAATAGAACTGAGGTAGCTTCTCCGGAGGGACTATATTAGTTGTTGCCTTCTATCTGTCTTGCATTGTCGCCTTGGTGGAAATTCCTGTGATAAAATAAATCTTTTCGGTTAAATTTAGTTCCTTACAATTTTTCTGGATAATTTCACCTTTAAATCTCCTGCTGGACTAGTAACTTCCCACTTATTATTGCTTACTGGTCCTTTAATATGGCTAGCATGGGTCCATCCTCTTTCTGCGGTTCGAACTGCTGTATTAGTAGTTAAAAGCACCAAATAAGGTCCCTCCCAACGGGGCTGTAAAGTGGCTTCTTTCCATGATTTTATAAGAACCCAATCTCCTGGCTTAACCTGGTGCAATCTAATATCAAGGGGAGGTCTTTGGGTCATTTGACCTTTTTCCCACAACTCTTGTCTATATCTCATTAGTTCACTGATATAGATATTAATGGTCTTATCTGTGATATTGGGATGATCAACAGGAACCCCCGCATCGTAGGGCATTCCATATAACATTTCAAAAGGAGATATTCCTATATCGGCCCTAGGTTGTGCCCTAATGTTTAATAATGCTAAAGGAATGCACCTTATCCATGAGAGTTTGGTTTCTAATGTCAGTTTAGCCAATTGTTTTTTCAGCTCTCCATTCATCCGTTCCACCCGTCCCGAACTTTGGGGATGCCAAGGAGTGTGTTCTTCCCACCTTATTCCCAGGGCCTCTGTCAGGTTCTTTATAATTTTAGATGTAAAATGGGGGCCTTGATCAGAATCGATAACTTCAGTGACTCCATATCTAGGGACTATTTGTTCTAAGAGGACCTTCACCACAGTTTGGGCAGTTGCTCTAGAGGTAGGGAAGGCCTCAATATAATGGGTAAGGTGGTCTACAATGACTAAGATATATTTGTAACGTCCTACTCGGGAGAATGGTCTTACTGCTAAGGGTCTTCCACCCATGGGGACCTGCCTTTGTACAGCCCTATTAATCCTCAAACATATGGGACATCCTTGAGTGATCTTTTTCGCTAAATCGTGAAGGCCTATAGTCATATACTTGGCAGCAAAGTGATCTACCAGACCCTGGCTTCCCCAATGGGTTTGTTTATGTAGATTAGTCAAAATATTAAAGGCTATTGATTTTGGTAGGACTTCCCTTCCATCTGACAGATACCACTTCCCTTCCTCACTTTTAGTTACTTCCATTTGGGTAAGTTTCTGTTCTTCCTTAGGGGTGAACACAAGAGGTGCTAGTTTCAGCTCTATACGCCGTGGTTTATCTTTTGTTAGTACTAATACACGCAAAGCAGCTTGTTTAGCCTCTTGGTCTGCCAGGCTATTTCCCCGTGTCTTATAGTCAATTCCTTTTTGGTGGCCCCTTAAATGCACTACGGCTACTTTAAGTGGTCCCCTTAATGCCTGTAACACTTCTCTTATTAATTCCTGATGTATTAAATCTTTCCCTTGGGAGTTAATTAATCCCCTCTCCTCCCAGATTTTTCCGAAGGTATGTACTACCCCATAACTATATTTAGAATCAGTATATATTGTTCCTGATTTTCCTTTCAGCCTTCTCAAGGCCTGTAGGACTGCATATAGCTCACAAGCTTGTGCTGACCAAGAGGGACTCAGTGGCCCAGATTCTAATCAGTGCATATCCTGATTTCCTTTTTCCATCTATTACCCTAGAAGACCCATCCACAAAAATTCTTTCTCCTTCATCTCACTCTTCCTCTTCTAAATCTGGTCTTTTCAATAGTTTGAAGGCAATTATGCAATAATTGTGATTCCTCGGGCCTACCATATAGAAACTGTGCAGGATTTTGTAGACTAGTAGTTTCGAGGGTTAAATTCGGTGCCTCTAGCAAAATACCCTCGTATTTTAACAAACGAGAATCTGAAATCCACTTTTCAGCTTTTTGTTGTAACACACTTCGGATATTGTGGGGAGACAACACCCTTATATTGCTATTAAAAGTAATTTTTCTAGCCTCTTCTACTAAAACAGCACACCCCACTATTGCCTGCAGACAGGTGGGCCATCCTTTACTCACTGGGTCTAATAATTTTGAAAAATACCCTATAGGCTTTTTCTTTCCAGCCCATTCCTGGGTCAGGACCCCATATGCTGTACCATCATCTATATTGACAAACAAATAGAAAGGTCTCTTAAGATCAGGAAGGCTTAAAACAGGGGCATTGATTAGATCTTCTCGCAATGCCTGCCACTT
This sequence comes from Lophura swinhoii, assembly GCA_030408155.1. NCBI lineage: Eukaryota > Metazoa > Chordata > Aves > Galliformes > Phasianidae > Lophura > Lophura swinhoii. Next base: position 1,573,927 of record CM059485.1, read on the forward strand.
CCTTTCATCATCTTCGCCCCAAGTCACCCGTCCCTCTGGGGTTAACTTTTGATATAAAAATTTTACCTTCTTACTATAGTTCTCAATCCACTGCCTACAATATCCTACTAACCCCAGTATTTGTCTTATCTGTCTCTTACTTTGGGGAGGTGGCAAGGATAATATCCCTTTTATTCTTTCTGGATCTATCCTCTTTTCCCCTTTGTTAATATAGTGACCTAAATACCTAACTTCTTCTTCTACAAACTGTAATTTTATTTTTGAAACTTTGAGGCCTTTTAACCCTAGAAAATTAAGAAGTTTGATACTTTCCTCCCTAACCCGTTCCTCCTCTTTTCCCGCAACTAACAAATCATCAACATACTGGATAAGGGTAATTTCTGGAGCTGATTGATATTGTAAAATCTGTTCTAGGGCTTGCCCAAACAAATTTGGGGATTCGGTAAAGCCCTGTGGTAATACTGTCCACCTCAACTGTTGTTTCCTCCCTGTGTCCGGGTCTTCCCACTCAAAGGCAAAATAATCCCGGCAAGACTCATCTAAGGGGCAGGCCCAAAATGCATCTTTTAAATCAATTACACTATACCATAAATTTTCAGGGCCTAATTTGCTCAACGGGGTGTAAGGATTGGCAACTACAGGGAAGCGAGAAATAATTCTTTTATTTATTTCTCGCAAGTCATGTACCAGGCGATACGTGCCATTAGGCTTTTTAACCGGCAATATGGGAGTATTGAATGGGGACATACAGGGTTCCAGTAACCCTTGCTTTATGAGTCTTTCTATTTCTGGCTTTAGGCCTCTCCTCCCTTCCAGCGAGATGGGATATTGTTTTATTTTTATAGGGATCTCAGGATCCTTAAGCTTAACAGAAAAAGGGGGTATTTCTAGACGCCCTACACTTTCGGGTGTATACCATACTTCAGGGTTAATCCTTTCTTCATCTTCCACCCTTAGAGGGCAGAGCTTAATTCTTATCTCCCTATTCTTTACTTCTAAACTTATCCCCAATTCTATAATTAAATCCCGTCCCAACAAGTTAAATTCAGCCTCTGGCACTATCAAGAAGTCTCCCAACCCCAACTTAGATTCTGCTTCTATTTCTACATTTTTAACAACCCCTACCTTAAAGGGTTCTCCCTTAGCTCCTACTACTAAGGCTGTTTCTCTGGACAATTCACATCCAGAGGGTAGTTGTTGTATGGTAGATCTCTCAGCCCCCGAGTCCATCAGGAACTTCTACTTCTTGTTGTTGGGGACCTATCTTTAATTTTATCAAGGGCTCACGGTGTTTCTGGGTCCCCAAAAAGTAAAGCCCCTGACCTCCCTAGTCCTCTTTAAACATCTTTTCATCCTGTATTCTAATTCTACAATTTCTCTTTAAGTGACCTTTCTTCCCACAATAGAAGCAAGTTCGTTCTTCCTTTCTATCCCCAGCTCCTTCACCCTTCCCCTGGCTGAAGAGTGGTTTCTGTAATGGCTGCCTTCCCCGCTTATCCAGTTCCCAGCTCTCTCTAACTGCAGCCACCATCATCCTAACTTGCTTCCTCTGGTTCTCATCGTCCCTACGAACATAAACCTTCTGAGCTTCCCTTAATAGTTCATCCATTTCCCTTTCCTGCCAATTCTTTCGTGCCTTTCATTAAAAGCTTTATTAATATTCTGGCCCCTAGGGACTGCTTCCCTAATCCCCTAAATAACTATATTTCGTAAATCCTGCATATGTATTCGGTGATTCAGATCCTGATGGTCCCATTGGGGTCTTTGTAGGGGCCATTTTATATCTGCCTGAGGTCCTTGGGCATGCTGAGCATCCCAGACTCTCATTCCTGCAGTCCTGATCATGTGTTTTTCTTCAGTTGTAAATAAAATGTTTAGAATGGACTGCAACTCATCCCATGTATATATATTGGGACCTAGAAACTGGTCTACCCTTTCTGCAACTCCTAATGGGTCTTCCAAAAGCTTACCCATCTCTTTCTTAAATTCCCTCACATCTCCTGAACTTAAAGGTATCGAGATAAATCCCATCTGTGGATTGGGACCCCCCATAGGTACTTCTCGCAATGGATATAAATTTTGTTGACGAGTTCTTCTCCTAGTTTGGGGACCTGAGTTAGGGTCTATTTCCTGATTATCTAAATTATCCTGGTTATCTACCTCGGGCTGTGGAGGGGGAGGAGCTGTCGGTAATGTTGGTGGAATATATGGTGGGGGTCCCATAGGGATATCCTCCTCCTTCCGAGGTTTCTGTTTCTCAGTCCCTCTATCTGCCTGGGATAGTTTAAAAATTGGGATTGCTGGTCCTCCTGGGCGTGTAATCCAGACAGCTGCATATTCACCCTCTTCCTGACTAAAGGGTGTCTTAGCATTAACCCAGAAATTTAATTGTTGCTGTACCCAATCTTCACTGGACCCAAATTTTGGCCACTGAATATTGGGACCAATCTCCTGGTCTCCCCATACTTTCACACAATAGTAAATCATCCTATTCTTATTCTTATTCCCTGTCCCGGGATAATACCTCCACATTTCTAACATGAATGCTAGAGGGGAATCTTCTGGGATTTGAGAACGTTCTATGGTCACAGGGTCCCTGCTCTTTCCCTGTCCCATCTTCCAGAGTGCCTTCACTCAACCGTGTGTGCGTCTCACTCGCTTCCCCTCGTTTGTGGCTCACGCCCTCGCGGGCAATGAGAACCGCACTACTAGAGGGTCCACACTCGCTTGGGTTAGTCCGGACTACCGGCCCCCTCTCACACACACGCCACTCACCACACTCCGGGAAACCCGACCCCGACCGAACGGAAAACCCCTGCCAAAACGGCAGTTACTTACGCGTCCCTGCGTCTTCGTCCGGACTTTTGTGCACAAAATTTAAGGGGTCGACCGGTCCTTCCTTGCATCTTTGTTCTTAAATTTCGGTTCGTCGGTAGGAGTAAGGCAGGGAATCAGGAGCGGGGCCGCCGAATTCCGGCGGGGCGCCCCTCCAACTCTCAGAGTCCCGCCGCTATTCCTATCCGAGTCACGGCACCAAATTGTTATCGATAAAATAGTAGACCAAACGTCAAGAAGCCAATTATTAAATCTATTAATTATAACAAACTAAGAACAAAGAGGCAACGCAGCGCTGGGCGACAGGGGACTCCGCGTTCCACCAACTGCCGCAAGGTTTTGATTGACACGCGGTCCTTTTATGTAGCCCGTCCTTTCATCTGCGCATGCGCCGCTTGTCGCTGGGGGGTGGTATTCTGCCTCCTGGTTGCTGCGCGGGCCGAAGCAAGCAGTCTTTCTCCATACCCCCCCCCCTCCCAGCGCCTTCTGGTGGTTTCCATGTCACGTCACTCGCGCTGGCGAATCCCATTGGCCGCTGCGCAGTTGCTAACCCTCCTCCCCAACCATACCTGTGCAAGCATCCCGCCCGCGCAGGGACACATGTAAACAAACAAACTACCCGGCAGGGAAATGGGGGAGCGAACACAAGGGGAGGGAGTAAAGATCAACCATGCCGCCCTGCCCACCAGCCCTGGACAAACATTCCTCCTCTTTAACAAAACCCACCTCAGCCCTACAGGCATGGGTACGTGAGGTGCAAGGGAAAACAATCACAAGAAAGGGTCCTTCCAGGAAAATGGTGGCACCGGGTTCCAGCGAGCCTGATGTCTGAGCTTATCTCTGAGGTTGTCTGTGAGCCTTCTGGTTTTTACACACAAAAGATGAGTAATGAATATACAAATCATAACTCGAGGGGCCCTGCCTGCAGCTAGACAGAGGAAAGGGGCAATTGGGTTTATTGGACTGTCTAGATTTGTTGGCCTGGCACATCAGGGCCACAGAAATAGGAGGCTTTAGCTGACACTGGTGCACAATGTACTCTAATGCCATCAAGTTATAAAGGGACAAAACCAATTTGTATTTCACGAGTGACAGGGAAATCCAAGAGTTAACTCTGCTAGAGGCCAAAGTGAGCCTAACTAAATGAGTGGCAAAAGAATGTTTGTGATTACCACTGTGACTGGCCCAGAGGCTCTGTGCATCCCTGCTACAGATTGCTTTGGAAGAGAGCACTTCAAGGACCCAAAAAGGATACTGGTGGGCTTTCAGTACAGCTGCCTTGGAGATGGAGGACATTAAACAGCTGTATACCTTGTCTGGTCTCTCAGAGGACCCTTCTGTTGCCGGATTGCTAAGAGCAGAAAAGCAGCAGGTGCCGATCGCTGCTGAAATGGTATGTTGACATCAATATTGCATCAACAGGGACTCCCTGTTTCTCATTCATCATCTGATTCAGATCAACTGCAGAATCAAGGAGTAATCAGCAAGATTCACTCACCCATTTGGTCCTCTAGACTCACTAATGTCCTATTTGGCCCAAAAGTCTAATGGGGAGTAGAGGATGAGAGGACTATCAGGGCCAGAATGAAGTCACACCATTGCTAAGCACTGCTGAGCCAGGCATGCTAGAACTCCAATATGAACTGGAGTCAAAGGCAGCCAAGTGATATGTCACAATGACAATGGCAGTGCGTTTTTCTCCACCTGTCTAGCAGCAGAGTGCAGGCCATTTTTGGCGTTTAGTCAGAGGGGCAATGTGGAAGAGTATTTGGGCATGTGTGTTATACTCAGCCACCCTGAACATGGCTAGGCAATGAAGGGTGTACATGAGACAGAGACCATTTTACCCCCAGGGCAGGCGGGGGTACAGCTTGGGCAGAAGAGAGAGAGAGACACAGTTCTCCCTATGGCACATGAATCCATTTTCTCAGCTCAGTATTTCTGGATGATGTTTTGCACAAAAATGAGTAGAGAAGAGATTCAATTGACCTCCACATAGGTATCTTTCACTTCACTTAGAGATTTCCCACCAAAAGAATATCAGATTCAGAATGAGGTACCTCAATTGACTCATCTGAGTAATTTTCTTCTGCTTGGGCACCTGTGATCCCTGCCTGTCACTGCCCAGGTGTCCTGTCTGTGTTGGGACAAGGGAGGGTGGCTTTTCCACTTAACTTTGTCTCTGACAGGAGCAGTGACACTGCTGGGAGGGAAAGCGTTCTCCCACACAGAGGAAAGGAACATCAAGGACTCCTTCAGTATTTTTTCCACATATCATCCTGTGGAGCCCTAGGGACATCTGCACGGAGCCCACAGGGATGGAGAAAGGGATCCCTTGTGCCTCTGCTGCTGAGCTGGGCTGGGCTTCTGGGACACAGGGAGCTCATACAGCTGCTGGTACAGGAGCAGCTTCTCTGCACAGTGCAGGACTCCGAAGACATGGCCTGTAGGTGAGAATGAGGAGACAGAAGGGAGAGAAATGCAACACGCTGTGTAGAAGGGAGAAGGCTGAGTTCACGGAAGGATCAATGCTCGCAACCTTAACACAGTAAGTCTACATTGGCAGGGCAAAGTACACAAGACCATCCAATCGCTTTTGGTCCTGCTAGACCAGTGTATCAGTCAGGAGGGACTCCATGCTTCTTTATTGCAGAGCAGGACCTGCTCCAGCTGAAGGCTTCCCTGCTGCAGCATCAGAGCTCAGCCCTGAGGGCTGCGTGTCCCAGAACGGCTGCAGGCTGTGCAGCCGGGGCTGCAGCCGGGTGCCCAGGGCTGTCCTGCAGAGCAGGTCCCTGCTGTGCCCCAGGGGCTGTGTGCCGGGGCAGGGACTCTGCCACCTGCCAGGCTCAGCACTCAGCACTCAGCACTCAGCACTCAGCACTCAGCACTCAGCACTCAGCACTCAGCCTGCTCGGGGAGCTGCCCAGGGAGCTGCGGGGAGACTGGGGGGAAGGAGCTCCCCATCAGGGCAGGGCAGTACAGGGGCCTTCTGCTGCCACAGCTGCTGCCTGGGGCACAGGCCAAACTGCACCAAAGGACACTTCTGTGGAGTCATTCCATGTTTCCATCTTTCAGATAAGAAGTTGCATAGTCTGTGCTTTTTCTTTCTTCCTAAAGGAATGTGATAATTAGTTTGAACTACTTTCTGAGACTGTGGAATCATTACGTGGAGAGATCATCAAACCTGCACGAAACCTCAGAAATTATCCCTACCCACTCCTCTGCCTACAGACAGCACCAAAATCCCTTTTCTTGTCCTTATCAGCGTGTATCTGACCTGCTCTGTGCTACCTGCAGACAGGGAGATGCTGCTGAACACTGCCCTGCTGCCAGGAGGGGTCTGAAGGGCACAGGATCTGTGATGTGGTCTATGGGTGATGCCAAGAAGGAGATGTGGGAAGCAGCTACTGCCTGGGAGAATTCCAGGCTGCAGATAGAGGGGCAGAGACAGACAGGGAACTTGTTGGATAGAAAGGTTGGATATGGGCTTCTCCCCATCTGTCCCTCCAGTACAGATGCCTTCCTGTGAGCAAGCCCCTTTCCTCCTTCCCTCCAGAGCTGGGCTGAGAAAGAGCAGTTGGACACTGGCCCTCTGCACATCCCGGGCTCTTCTCCGGAGCAACCTGTGTGTGCAGCCATCCTCCAGCTGAGCAAGGGGCAGCACTGGGCAGGTAGGAACAAGCCAGATGGAGAGAGCAGCTTGACTCTTCTCTAAGTGACAGTGAGGGGGTTTTACCTCTGTGCACTGACTTATGCTTACACCTGGAAAGCAAACATGAAGATGTTTACAATTTCACAATGCATTTTGTGGGGAATCCAAATCCAAAAATAGAAAATTTTCTTTCCTCTCATCTTCTTGAGAGCAAGGTAAGAGGTTGACTTTAATCAGTAGGAGACTGCATACAGCAAAGCTTTTGAAATCCTATTACTCATACAGGATCTGAAAAAACAGAGCATACTGCAAATTGATTTGAAGTCAGGCTCTTCCCTACCAAAGAGACAAAATGTGTAGAGGTTTCGTTCAGTGCTGCTCTCATGAGCATCCTTCTCTCCCTTGCCTAGTATGTCAGCATGAGCACTGTGATTCTGATAGTATGGACCTATCTCTGAAGGATGGAAAAGAAGGATGAGATGAATCCCATCGCCTTCCCTTACCCAGGCAGGTGGACAGTGTTCCAATATCATGTCTGACTGTGTTAAACAGAGAATATCCCCAAAGAGCCACTGGACAGAATCTGAATAATTCAAAGCAGGAATCCAAGTGCAGAAATTTCCCCACTTCAAATGTAGGAGACACTGCTGGAAACTTCCATGTCCCCAAAAGATGGGAGCAGGACTGACTGCTCTGAAGTCTTTTTTACCATCAACATGTCTTATCCTCCTTTCACAGAACCACATCCCCAGAAGAACTGCAGGTGCCCAACAGCAGCTCCATCAGCGAGTTCCTCCTGCTGGCATTGGCAGACACGCGGCAGCTGCAGCTCCTGCACTTCTGGCTCTTGCTGGGCATCTACCTGGCTGCCCTCCTGGGCAACGGCCTCATCAGCACAGCCGTAGCCTGCCACCACCGCCTGCACACCCCCATGTACTTCTTCCTGCTCAACCTCGCCCTCCTCGACCTGGGCTGCATCTCCACCACTCTCCCCAAAGTCATGGCCAATGCCCTCTGGGACACCAGGCACATCTCCTATGCAGGATGTGCTGCACAGGTCTTTTTCTTTTTGTTTTTATTTCCCACAGAGTATTGTATTCTCACCATCATGTCTTATGACCGCTACTTTGCCCTCTGCAAGCCGCTTCATTACGGGACCTTGATGGACAGCAGAGCTTGTGCCACCATGGCAGCAGCTGCCTGAGGCACTGGGCTTCTAAATGCTGTATTGCAGACTGCCAACACGTTTTCTCAGCCACTGTGTCAAGGCAATGCTGTGAATCAGTTCTTCTGTGAAGTAGCCCAGATCCTCAAGCTCTCCTGCTCAGAATCAGACTACCACAGGGAAATAGGATTTATTGTGGTTAGTGTTCTTGCCGTATTTGTGTGTTTTGTGTTTATTGTTGTGTCCTATGTGCAGATCTTCAGGGCTGTGCTGAGGATGCCCTCTGAGCAGGGACGGCACAAAGCCTTCTCCACGTGCCTCCCTCACCTGGCCATGGTCTCCCTCTTTGTCAGCACTGGCATGGTTGCCTACCTGAAGCCCCCCTCCATCTCATCTCGATCCCTGGACCTGGTGGTGTCATTTCTGTACTCGGTGGTGCCTCCAGCACTGAATCCCCTCATCTACAGCATGAGGAACCAGGATCTCAAGGATGCAGTGAGGAAAATGATGCCCTGGTCACATTTCAGCAGGCATAAACTTCACATCTGTCTCAACAGACTCAAATGACTCCCAGTCTGTCTCATAACACACCTATATTATGTATGTTTAATGTTTATATTAATAGATACATTTTTCTTTGCTATTCATATATATACGTGTGTGTAATTATCATTCGTGGTTATCATGTTCCTAAACATGTATTTGGATTCCTTCCACTTGTACTGAGGCATCACCCTGCTCTCTTTCTCCTGTAGCCCATAGGAACTCTGGGTCAGTGCTGGCTCTCTCACAGCCTCTGTGTTCCATCTCTGTATTTGCAGGCAAATGAGATGCCAGCATGCACCGTGGAGCTGAAATAGGCTTGATTAGCAAATAGGATCTATGCATTAGCCTAAGGGCCAATATATTATGTTAGCAAATGGAATTAGTGTGTGCTCATCTTAAATCTCTCCAGTGTAGCTTTGCTTGGTGTGTGAACAGCCCTGTTTTTATCAACAATCCTGTTTCACAGGAGCACTGAAATCACTTTCTTGCCTCTGCCGGGTGCAAGGACTTGTTCTTGAATTTGGTATTAACTGTTTGGAGTTACACTGCACCAAGATAGAAAGTTGTTGATTGTGGCAAAGCAAGCGATGGAAATTTGCCAAATTGGGGGGAAAGAGCGAAAAGGTGAGCCAAGGTACACTGTGATGAAGAGGAAGATGAACTAAAGAGGAGCAAGTAGGTGTTGTGAGAAGAAAGACATATGATATGAGGGGCTGTGCTGGGGGCCCATCTCTTTACCACTGCACGCATGCTGCCCCACACAGTGCCTGCACTGAGCTGCCAGGGGCTGCCTCTGGGGCGGTGGGGCCAGGCTGTCCTGCAGAGGGGAGGGCACAAGGAGCCTCATGCTGCAGGGCTGGGACCCCAAAATCACCCTGGAACTCAGCGCCCAGCTGTGCTGTGCTCACCTTACCTGGCTCCCAGGTGCCCCCTGTGCTGCTCTGTCACTGTCCCTCCTCAACAGGACAGGGGAGAAAACACATCTCAACTATTCCTGGGTTGAGGCATACATGTGCTTAAAACCCAATGACAACAAGTTGTGAGTCTTATATATCAAATGCAGGTTTTGTTTTGTTTTGTTTTGTTTTGTTTTCCCTGCACACTTTGGAACAGGTATTGCATTCAGTATCCCTTTCACCTTACTATATTATTGGCAACTACACCTAACCCACAACACATTTGACTGATATTCTATCTATTTTATTTTATGGCTCATCTTCCTCTCTGACCATGAAATACCCAGGGATATGCAGCTCTTCTTCTCTCCTGAGAACCAGGTGTCTGGAACGTTGTCGGTCCAGTGAACTGGAATATTAGCTCTTTAATTACCCGTGCTTTACATGATGTTATGATGTATAAGACCAATAAGAAAAGTATGAAACCATGAGATGGATGCAGCTAAAGGGTTGTGATCAATGGTTCCGTGTCAGGGTGGAGGCGGTCACAAGCAGTGTCCCTCAGGGGTCTGTCTTGGCTCTGCTGCTCTTCACCATCTTCATCAACAACATGAATGATGGCATCAAGTGCACCCTCAGCAGGTTTGCCAACGACACCAAGCTGAGCGGTGCAGTTGATCCATTGGAGGGAAGGAAAGTCATCCAGAGGGACCTGGACAGGCTGGAGAAGTGGGCCCATGTGAAACTAAAGATGTTCATCAAGGCAAAGCGCAAGGTGATGAACTTGGGCCTGGACAATCCCAGGTGTTTATACAAACTGGGGGAAGATCTCCTTGAGAGCAGCCTTATGGAGAAGGACTAGGGGGTTCTGGTGGACAAGAAGCTAGACATGAGCCAGCAGTGTGCGCTTGCAGCTCAGAAGGCCAACTGTGTTCTGGTCTGCATTAAAATAAGGGGTGGCCAGCAGGGAGAGGGAGGTGATTGTCCCTCTCTACTCAGCTCTTGTGAGGCCCCATCTGCAGTGCTGCGTCCAGGCCTGGCGCCCCCAGTACAGAAAGGATGTGGAACTCTTGGAGCGGGTCCAGAGGAGGGCCACTAAGGTGATCAGAGGGCTGGGACACCTCTCCTATGAGGAAAGGTTGAGGGAGCTGGGCTTGTTTAGCTTGGAGAAGAGAAGGCTTCAGGAAGACCTCATTGTGGCCTTTTTCAGTCAGAGGGTTGTGAAGTACAGGGATTGGTTGCCCAAGGAGGTTGTGGATGCCCCATCACTGGAGGCATTCAAGGCCAGGCTGGATGTGACTCTGGACAGCCTGGTCTGCTGGTTGGTGACCCTGCCGTGGCAGTGGGGTTGAAGCTAGATGATCACTGTGGTCCTTTTCAAGCCAGGCCAATCTATGAATCTATGATTCAGTGATAAACTGTGCATAAACCCTGAGTAAAGCGTGATTACACTCTGAGTACTGAGTCAGCAAACCTCGAGTAAGGTCTGAGTAAATCTGAAGTAAAGTTTGAGTAAGCCCAGAGTAAATTTTGTGTAAAGCTGAAGTCAAGTCTGAATAAACCTGACCAAACTGATTGTAAATCTGGTTACAAGAGTGAGCAAAGCCAGAGTAAAGTGTGAGTAAACCCTGAGTAAAGCATGTGTGAACATGGAGTAAAGCATGAGAACACCTGGAGTAGAGTGTGAAAAAAGAAAAAAAGACTGAGTAAACCAGAAGAAAAATGTGAGTAAACCCAAAACTGAGAGTAAGCCCAGAGTATAGAGTGAGTACACCTGGATTGAAATGTAAAATCTGGAGTAAAGTGTGAGTAAAATCCAAAGTAGGATGTGGGAACAGTATGAAGTGTGAGTACAGCCAGAGTACAGTGTGAGTAAATGTGGTGTAAAGTTAGAATAAGATCCAATGTGTGGTGTGAGAACACCCTGAGTAGTGTGTGAGTACATCCGGAGTAACATGTGAGGAAATCCAAAGAAAAGTGTGAATAACCCTAAAGAAAAAAAAAACTTAAAGTAAAAACCAGAGGAAAGTAAGAGTAAACTCGGAGTAAAGTGTGAGTTACCCAGAGTAAATTCAGGGTAAACCTAGAATAATGTTTGAGTAAAGACAGAGAAGAGTGTGAGTAAACTTGAAGAAAAGTTTGAGGAAACCTGATGTGTGTGTACACTGGGAGTGGAGTGTGAGGGATCCTGAAGTAACTGAGTAAACACAAAATAAAGTGTGAGAAAAACCATATTGTGAATGCACCCAGTGCAGAATGTGAGAAAACCAGAACTAAAGTGTGAGTAATCACAAAGAAGAGTGTGAGTAAATCTGGAGAAAAGCATGAGTAGTCTGCTCCATTGATACTCACTCTTTACTCCAGGTTTACTCTTACTTTTCTCTGTGTTTTAGTCACACTGTATGCTGAGTGTACTCACAATTTACTCTGTGTTTTACTCACACTTCACTCTGTGTTTTACTCACACTTTATTCCAGGTTTACTCAGACTTTATTTCAAGTTTACTCACACTTTTCTTCATGTTTACTCTTAGTTTTCTCCAAAATTTACTCACACCATACTCCAGGTGTACTCTCATCTTCATGTTTTACTCACAATTTACTTATTGACTCAAGAATTACTCCTGCTTTATTCTTACTTTTCTCCAGGTTTTACTCACACTGCACAACTGGTGTACTCACGCTCTATTCTGAGTGTACTCACACCTTACTTCAGGATTTATTCACACGTTACACCAGGTTTACTCACACTTTACTTCTGGTTACCTGACACTTTACTCTGGGTTTATTGATACTTTACTCCTGCTTTACTCTGACTTTTCTCCAGGTTTGATTCAGGCTCTACTCTGGGTGTATTCACAATCTTCTCCAGGTTTACTCACACTTTACTCTGGGTTTACTCACGCTTTACCTCAGGTTTACTCATACTTTGCTGAGCACTTACACTTCACCCTGCATGTACTCACAACATACTCTGAGTTTAATCACACTTTCCTTTGGGGTCACTCATACTTTACATTGGCTTTTCCTTACCCTTTACTCTGGGCTTGCTTACACTCTACTCAAGGCATATTTTACTTCAGGTTTACTCATTCTTTACTCCAGGTTTACTCATACCTTACATTGGGTTTTACTCACAATTTACTTCAGGTTTTACACACACTTTACTTCACTTTTTGCTCACATTTTACTCAGGGTTTACTAACACTTTACTCAGTCCTTTAGTCACCCTCTACTCCAGGTTTACTCCAACTTTATTTCAGATTTTACTCACACGTTATTTTGGGTTACTTCACACTTTACTCTGGGTTTACTTTTCTCTGGGTGCCCTCACACTTTACTCCGTCTGTGCCCACAACTTACTCAGGGTTTTACTTGCAATTTCCTCTGGGTTTTACTCACTCTTTACCCAAGTTTTCCTCACACGTTACCCTGAGTTTACTCTTACTTTTCTCCTGGTTTTAATGACAATTTACACTGGGTTTACACACATTTTACTCCTTTAGTCTTTTCCAACCTGAGTGATTCTACAATACTATGATTCTATATGGAGGTATATGTAGTCATAATTATTATACATTTCTTTCATCTCTCTTAGTAAAGAGCTTTATTTCAACACGTGTTGTACTTTGTTTTTTCCCAGTTCTCCTCTCCATCCCCCTGGGAAGGGGCGGTGCACAAAGCACTGTGTGGTGCTGAGCCACCTGCCGGTTTAAACCACCACAGTCAATTTGGTGCCTGATGTGGGGCTGCAATGGTTGAGATAACAGCAGATCTGTCCAGAGCAAGTTATCACAGGGCTCAGTGGTAATTGGATAACTGCTGGCCATGATGCTGATTTTGTCTCTATTTATGGAGCCCGTTGAGCCTTCTCATGACACTGCACTGCACAGCTCCTTGCTTGCTGCTTGTTTTTCCTGCTGCATTGTTTGTCAACTCTGGGGGCTGGATTAGGGTTTTTATTTTGCTGTGCTGTTTGGCCTTGGCTTACATCATGATCAAATTGTCAGCTGACAAACTGAAGTTTTGTGCGCATTCAGCTCTGCAGTCATTATTGGGTTTTGGAAGTAATACTGTTGATATGATTAGTAATTACACCCTTGGCTTTGTGTCCTCAGGGAGCCCAGCTATGGATGTGGTAAGGGAGGACACTTTCCAGTGGTTCCTCAGCCTCCCTTTCTCTTCTTCTTTCCCTAGAGCTCAAGAGCTAGTTACAATAGCTCCTAAGAATTTTGTCTATCCGTGAGATGTTCAAACCAGTGTGCTCCCATTACTGTGTGTTGTCAATGTGTTTCAGGTTACGTTTCAGATTAAACAATCATTCAAAAATATCACAGAGAGATCTGTCCCAAGGCAGGATAGCTCTGCATGGCAGGGGATGTGGGATGGTCTGGGCAGGTGCCTGGAGTGGTCAGAATCCCCCAGGGGTTTGGAACTTCATCTCCAAGCAACTGCAGAATCCCGAGAAACTGGTAGAATATTTGGGGAAGGTCTGCTGCTGCCCTGGGAATCCTAAAGAGGCACAAATCACTACAGTGTGCCAGGGCCTGGCCCACACCTACTGAGCTGTGTTCAACACTCTTCAGCATCCTCAAGGAGAAGACAGCTGGATCTGCTGACAGTGCTGCAGCCTCTCCAAGTCTTGGGACAGACCCTGCAGCAGCTCCAATTCTTGTTCCCAGTTCTTACAGGTCCCACGGTTGCTCCAAGCTTTGTGACAAACCCTGCTGTCACTCCTACCCTCACAATGAGCCCTGTGGTCACTCCAAGTACTGTGATAAGAAAAGTAAAAGAATTCCTCCCAAGGGAGGTGCACTGTGCCAAGAGGTACAGCCCCGTGGTCGCTCCAACTCCCGGGACAAACCCTGCCAAGAGCCTCTTGTTATGGTGGTGCCAGAAAGGAGACCAGCTCTGACACTGCAGTTCACATTGCCGACTACTGACTGCAACCCCTGAGTGCTGCTGTGGAGACAACAGCACTGTCGTGAGACACACAAGGCCTAAAGGTCTGCACAAATGCAAGGACTCTGGAGCGGTGTGGCAGTGTAAAGAGACCAGGAATGAAAAGAGCACGTTGTGCTGCTGTTTGTGGCTGTACCTGTCCCAGATACAGACAAGGTAGGAAGAGAGAAGAGCTAAGGAACAGTATTTTTTTGCAAGGTATTATAGTGTCTTTTAATATGGTTCCACATTTACCTGAGCTCTTTGTGTAAGAAAATGAAAAGCAGATGGGAAAGAAAAAGTGGAATAAATTGCAACATTTTTTTCAAGATCATTACACTTGAATACACAGACAAAAAGTCATATGTATGTAAAATGAAAAGAACTATCACTGGGAATGATGTGAGGATGATGTGCACTTTATTGAAGCTGGGATATTGCATATTGCAACACTTGCTGAGGGCATGCTTGAGCTCCTGGTTCCTCATGCTGTAGATAATAGGGTTGAGTGTCGGAGGAACTACCGAGTACAGAAATGCAACCATCAGATCCAGGGACCGGGAGAAGATGGAGGGGGGCTTCAGGTGGGCAAACACTACAGTGCTGAGAAAGAGGGAGACCACGGCCAGGTGAGGGAGGCACGTGGAGAAGGCTTTGTGCCATCCCTGCTCAGAGGGCATCCTCAGCACAGCTCTGAAGATTTGCACATAAGACACAACAATGAATACAAAACACCCAAGTAAAACAAAGGCACTAATCGCACTAAGACCAACTTTCCTGAGATAGGATTCTGAGCAGGAGAGCTTGAGGAGTTGGGGAATTTCACAGAAGAACTGATTGATGGCATTGCCTTGGCAGAGAGGCAGTGAAAATGTATTGGCAGTGTGCAGCAGGGAATAAAGAACCTCGGTGGCCCAGGCAGCTGCTGCCATTCTGGCACAAGCTCTGCTGTCCATCAAGGTTCCATAATGAAGGGGCTTGCAGATGGCAACGTAGCGGTCATAGGACATGATGGTGAGAAGAGAATACTCTGCTGAAAACAAAAACAAATAGAAAAAGAGCTGTGCAGCACATCCTGCATAGGAGATGGTCCTGGTGTCCCAGAGGACATTGGCCATGGCTTTGGGGAGAGTGGTGGAGATGCAGCCCAGGTCGAGGAGGGCGAGGTTGAGGAGGAAGAAGTCCATGGGGGTGTGCAGGCGGTGGTGGCAGGCTACGGCTGTGCTGATGAGGCCGTTGCCCAGGAGGGCAGCCAGGTAGATGCCCAGCAAGAGCCAGAAGTGCAGGAGCTGCAGCTGCCACGTGTCTGCCAACGCCAGCAGGAGGAACTCGCTGACGGAGCTGCTGTTGGGCATCTGCTGCCTTTTGCCACAAGAACCTGTCCAAGGAGTACAAAAGTTAAAGACAGAGATTTCAGTGTGGAAAATGTTCAGTCAACCCCAATGATGTGAGCTGCTTTACTTGATGCTGAGTTTGCCTTGAGGGCTTCTGCTCTCCAGGGACTTTTGCTCTCCAGGAAGCAGTCTTGTCCCCATAGGGACAGGGAAATGTGGTCGTGTAGGGAAAGGTTTTCTTTCCAAAATGTGTCACATCAAGTAAATTCGAATAGGGAGGTGCTTGTCAGCATCTGCGGACTCAAAGCCAAAAATATGTGGGTCACAAATGGAAGTTGCAGTGATAGTTTTTTCTGCACTCCCTCCTCTCGCTCAGTGTGTCCATGGAGTGTTTGCTGAATCGAGAAATTCGGAGCACTTCTGCCATACTCAGTATGAATGCCTATGAGACCTGAGAGGCAAAGGGATTCACCTCTGCTTAGTGTGGAGAAAGGGGAGCTGGTTGGGCTTGTTACTAATTGCTCTGAGCTTGTCGGTTTTGAAGAGGGAGAAGGATTATACTCCCAAAACATTGTGAAAAGAAGGCAGACCCAGCTGAGAGCAGAGGAATCCACTGCCCATCACGGAATATTCATCATTTCTCAACGTACTTCAGCAGTGCCTCATCACCACAAGTATTGCTAAGGAAACCTAACGTTCATTTCACCAGCCCCACAGCATTTCCTTGCATACTGCATCTCTCTGCTACTTCCCTCAAATTTGTTGTCCAGGCTATGGGAAAGATTTGCATTCTGAAGGTCGGCTCACGGCTCTGAAGGACACCTCAGGGCGATGTGTCCTACTGATGACATCTCATTAAGGGAAAGCCAGCTCCTTCCCAGCCTCACAGACTGCATTGCCCACAGCCCCAGGCAGTGGCTCCCAGCCCCTGTGCACTGCAGAGGCTGATGGACACGTGCCTGGGGAGATGCTGCTCTGCTCTGCTGGAGCTCTGCCTGCACAGGAGGTGGTTCACGCATCGGACCCCATGGCCATGTGGGCAGAGGCGTTTCTAGGTGGGAGCTTGCTCAGAGGAAGGTCCCTGCACTGAAGGGGGTAATTCCCTGATCATATCTCTGTGGTGTGCAGATTTTCATCCTGGGGGCTGTTTTCCTGTCATTTCCCTGACTGAGCATACAGACACCAGCCCAAACTCTCTGTGTTCCGAGTTGCTGTCCAGAACCCACTCCATCTGCAGGGCACTAAGTGCATGTTCATTTTTTCAAGTGAAAAAAGGACCCTAAGAGAACTCCCATGGGTTCATTGAAAGAATATATATGTTAGAGGAAAGCAGAGAGGTAAAATGCACTTTAGGATTCTCTCTTGATGTGCCCTCAGAGCTGTGCTCTAACGCTGCAGCAGGGAAGCCCTCAGCTGGAACAGCTCTTATTCCATGATAAAGAAATACAGAGTGTATGCAGCCTGATCTGCACTGGGAAGTGCCAGATTTGGTGATCCCTCTTGGAAAAGTATTTGCATTATATAATATATATTATATAAATTATATAAATAATATTTATATTTTATATATATTATATATTAGTGAGAGACTTACTGAGTCAGTGGCTGAAAGCAATGCTCCTGCAGTGAGGTCGCAGCCCGCTCACACCCCTCACATCCTGTAATCCCTCTCTCCTTTCTCTTCCATCTTCATGTCACCTCAGAACGTGCCCCTTGTGCTGATGCACAGTACACGGGAGCTGCTCTTAGAGCTGTGTCTCTGCAGTGCTGCCCACTTGTAGGAGCTCCCTGTGTCCCAGGAGCTCAGCCCAGCCCAGCAGCAGAGGATGTGATTTCTATCCTCCCAGTGATCTCCCCTGAGATGTGCCTGGGTCTCCATGGCCAACAGCTCCAGAAAGACAACAGTGTCATGATTGTACTCTGAAATATACTGCATTAACCACCAAATATCCAGTGGACAGTGACTGATTCCAGACATATGGTTAGTTCTACCAGAGAGTGTTTGCTGTAACAAAAAGAGCACACAAACAAAGACAGGGAGGGGTAGACTTGCCCTGGGCAGGGCAGTGATCCAGCTGAGGCAGTGCTGGCATCTCATCCCTGGATGGAAACCCTATGGCAGAAATAGGTTTGGGATTTCTCTGGTTCAGTTCAGATGTGCACAAGGAGTTGCCTGCATGTGAGCTCCTGCTCTGAGTCCTTGGTCCTCCAGTGGAGAGTCAGTTGCTCACACACAGAGCCTGGGTGATGACCAAGGTGCCTGGGGTGCTCCTGGATGTGTGCCAGTGCTTGTAAAGTGTGTGGGAAATCCCTGAGATAGACACCTCCTTCCTGAGCATCAGATGAGGGCCAGAGAGGGGTTAGAGCTATTCTTGGCCATCCTAAATGACAACAGACCACTGCATTTAGGGCACTGGAGTATGTCTTTTTAACTTATCTCCATGGAGCATGCAGAGTTATTCAGCTGACTAAATGGATGAGCTCCCAAAGGAAGAGGCAGATCTTCCTCTGTTCTCCATCTGCTGCCTATTCTGGAGCTCAAGGCACTACAGAGCTGGCACACATCTTTGTTCTTCACCTGAAGAAGCCTCAGTTTTCTATGTGCTCTCATGTGAATGACATCAGAAGCAGCCTAGTGTCATAAGAGTTCCCTGGGCTGTCCAGCACACCCACATGCAGCTGCAAATGCAGCACAGGGCCTTCAGGAAAGACATGTCCAGGAGTATCCACGCTGCTTGGACAACTTGGCGCCCCACAGTGGGTCCAATGATTATGTGCCACCTTCATAGATACCATGGATGCACTGAATCCAATAATGCCTCCTGAATAGGATATTTTCTTATGTGCTTTTACATGAATGAGTACACCAATATGTGCTGGGCTAGAAAGCTTTGTACACTTGCAGGTCTGAGCTCTTGTTTGGATCACAGGGACACGGTTTAATGGCTTCCACAGCTGGACTGTAGCACAAGTCTTTATGATAGATGGGAGAGGAGACAAGGAAGGGCAATTGCCCTCTGTGGGAGTGCACTGAACTCTTCCTTGGGATGGCAGAGCAGCCAGGTCAGAGTGAATGGCAATGGCAAACAGAGGAGACCAACAGTGTCTGCTCCTGGCTTCCTGATCAGGAAGAGCAAGTGGAAGGTGCCCTCTGCAGACAGATGGGAGCCTGATGTTGTCTGGCCTTGTCCCCTTTGGGGGCCTTTTCCACTCCTGTATCTGCTGCAGGGACAGCACAGCAGGGCATGCACCATCCAGAAGATCCCTGGAGAGCACAGCTGACAGTTTCTTCGCCAAAACTTAGAGGAACCAAAGAGGAGAGGTGCTCTGCTGCATCTCATACTCACCGGCAAGGAAGGGCTGGTGGAGAATTTGAAGGTTAAAGGGAACATGGGCTGCAGTGGCCAGGGGATGGTGGAGCTGTGGAGTCTGAAGGGAGGGCAAAAGTCAACTTCACGCCTTTGGGTTTCAGGAGAGCACACCTTGGCTTCTTCAAGAGTCTGTGGTGAAAGCATATATAGGAATTGGAAACAAGAAGTGGTCAGCTGGGAGCAATGCAGAGTGTTTGTCCTAGTGTACCTGCTGAGATTAATTTAGAAAGTCTAAAGCTCACACAGAGTTGAACCTGCCCAGGCATATCAAAGACAGAAGGGCTTTTAGAAATATATACACAGCAAAAGGAAATCTAGGGTGAATGTGAGCTCACAGAGAAATGGGGCATGCTACCTGGCATGAAGGGCGTGAAGCGTCCTGTGCTGCATGTGACCTTCTAAAACAAGGTCTGAGAACGTGAGAAGATCACCGTACCACAGTGTGACTCAGTGGAAACACTGAGAGCTGTCATGGACAATTCTCGGCAGGGAAATTCTGGGGAGCGCCAGGCTCTGTTCAAAACACAGATGGATTTTCTCTTATTTTTGAAGCTGTAAGTCTGAAAGATGTTCATGTCAATAAAAGTGTAGCAATTGAATTGAATTGAATTGAATTGAATTGAATTGAATTGAATTGAATCAAATGGGTTGAAGACCAAGATGGAAATCAGTGAAAATGAGTTAACACACCTCTCAAGTTCTGAAATACTCATGAGATCTGTTTTTTTAAAGTTGAAAATTCAAGTCTTTTAGGGGATTTTGTGTCCTTTCTTTTTTAATCAAAAAAGAACAACATTTTGCAGAACTGTGTTAGCAGGAAACACATGCCTTCAGGTACAGGGACACAGACGGTGTTTCATTGTTCATTCAATTGCATCATGAAGGAATTCTGTTTGTTGGAAAAAAGAGAAATCTTTCACTGCCCATGTGCAGCTGGTTCTCTGAGGAATTGGTGCCAGTGCCAATGCCCTGTGACTGATGCCCAGCATCCACCGCTGCTGTACCCTGCTGCGTATTTGATGGCCCTCATCCTCCAGGTGTCTCCAGCTCTCCTAAATCAATGACCATGGTTCAGGGCAAGTTTTCTGCAGGCCGTCTGGACACATGCACTTCCCACTGCTCTACAAATTTTTCCTTCCCTTGCTCTTTGTTCACTCAGATACCTCCCAACTATCTGCCTGATCTGTGAACTTCAGGAGATTATTGGAACTTGCTCCATCTCTGCAAAGTCTGATGGACTCTTTGATCAACTCCTTAACTGTGATTCTATCTATGTCTTCCTATCTCTGCCTAACATATTTCTTGTACAAATATTCCCAGTGAAAGACAAACGTTATTAGGTGAGGCTTTGACAAGGCACGCAGTTGATTACATTGTTCTACTGTTCATTCAGTTGCATCATGTGTACAACTATTTGTTGGAAAAAAAAAAAAAAAAAAAAGAGAGAGAAATCTTTCATTGCCCATGTGCAGCTGGTTCTCTGAGGAAAGCCAGTGGGAGTTGGTGTAAAGGAGGTTTAGCACTCAGCAGATGACTTCAGAGGAGAAGTGTGATGGGAGGAAAAGTGATGGAAGTCCCATGGGGCCAATGTGAGTCGGAATGGGGTAGGGTAGCTGAGGAGGACATTTGTCCACACAGTGACAGGGCAAAGTTCATTAGGGGACATCCTGGATCAATATCACTTACAAAGTGGTGCTGGAACTAGTTGTTTGAACTCAATTATAAATAAATAATTAAATTGTCTTCATAAATGCCCATCATTCTCTTCCAATTTTAGCTCTCCCCAGATACCTCTCCAGTTTGCTGTACAAGTTCTGAACACCTGAAGAAGATGACAGGAAGGCACAAGGCACAGGAGGGCTCTTCAGGTTGTAATGGGCCCCAGGGGGCATTTGCTGCTGAGTCCATCAACCTCCAGTGCACAGAGAAGATTGCATGAAATGCCCATGAAGACAAAGTCGGAAGGAACAGTGAAGTTTCTTGAAGTATTAATGGGCCCCACTGAGGGCCATTCACAAGCAAGCTTCCCCAGGGACTTGTTAGAGCAGATAACTGGAAGCCATGATTGCAGGCAGACCAAGGCACTGGGATGGTGGCTGTGATGCTGAGCAAAGCCTCCTTTGTCTTCTGAAGCAGAAAGGCCAAGCCCTGATCCCCAGAGCCTTGGCAGGGAGATCGTGTCCCTCATGCTGGCTCAGAGCCCTTCCTGGGGCAGTGGGATGGAGGTTTGTCTGATGTCAAATGGAAGACCAGGGGACAGCAGCTCCCAGACTCTGCATGGGGTGCAGGGATGCCGTGAGGCCCAAGAGCCATGTGGGCAGTGTGTCTCATCCCAGGATGTGGGATGTGAGAAGGGCCGAGTCTGAACAAGCTGTCAATCCCAATGAAACTTTGAACTTCAGATCTCTCAGTTCTAGTGCCCTCCATAGGATAGCCTCCCAGAGTTGTATGTTGTTTAGTTTCTTTATGTTCCGACCCATTGGCCACCGGCTCACCCATCAAATTATGTTTCTGTGTAGCCCTGTGCAGAACATGTGGCCCAGAAGGATACTGTGAGAAATAGTGTCAAACTATCCTCTCTGTACTCTATTGAAATCTTAAAGGATAACCTCAACTGGCTTCACTTGGTCAACTCAATGGGTGATGCTGTCATAAAGGGATATGAAGTTAAACAGGACCTTCCCCTCATGGACTTGTGTTGGCTGTGACCAACGATAGAGTTGTCCTTCAGGTGTTTCTCAGTAACTCTTAGAGCCATTTTCTCCATTAGTTTACCAGACATTGAAGTAAGAATGACAGCTCTGTAATTACTGATGTCCTCTTACTTCCTCGTGTTTAAAATAAGGACAACGTTTGCCATCTTTCTGTCAGCTGGGAACTGACACAACCCTAGACTTCTTCTGATGTCATTCACATGAGAGCCCAGAGCAAACTGATAAGGTGTCACCAGTGAAATAATGTAGATGTGTCATAGCTTTGTAATGCCTTGAACTCCAGAGTTTGCCACAGATGGAGCAGAGAGGAAGATCTGGCTCTTCTATTCTGAGCTCATCCATTTGGTCAGCAGAATGACACAACATGCTCCATGGGGGCAGGTGCAAAAGGAACAGTGGTGCCCTAAGCACAGGGCTGTGGTGACATTTAGGATGGCCAAACACACCTCCCTTCTGGCCCTCAGCTGATGCTCAGAAAGGAGCTGTCTGTCTCACAGATTTTCCACCACAGTTTACAAGCACGAGCACACAGCTAGGATCACCCCAGGCACCTTGGTCATCACTGAGTGTCTGTGTGTGAGCAGTGCAGTCCCTGTTGAATAAAGAGCAAGGATTCAGATGAGGGGCTCACACACAGACACCTCACTGTGCACATCTGAACTCAACTCAGAGGACTCCCGGCTCCCATGGTTCTGTGAGCAACAGAATCCCATTTCAGCCCAGGGTTTGCACCTGAAGATGAAATGCCTAAACCTAGTGTTAGCGTGGGATGGCCTGATAGAAAGAGGACAAAGGGAAATGGCTTTAAATTTAAAAGGGGAGACTGAGGTTAGATGTTAAGAAGACTTTTTTTTATACACAAGTACTGGAAAATGTTGCCAAAAGAAGCTGTATATGACCCAACCTTGGAAGCATTCAAGGTCAGAATGCATGAGAAGCTGGGCAGCCTGATCTGGTGTTTGGCAACCCTGCCCATGGCTAGGGATCAGAACTAGGTGATCTTCAAAGTCCCCTCCAGCCAAAACTTTTCTATGGTTCTGTAATGTTACGACTGCATTTACAAGTCATGAGTGGAGGTTTCCAGATTTGCCAATTGTTTCTCTCATGATCAAATTTCTTCTTGTAGGAACAACTGTGCTTTCGGAATCCAGTGGATGTTTTGATTAGTTGAGCTGACTTTGAAGTGCGTTCTGTAGCTATGACCCTACTGCGTTGCGGGAGCTCTCAGTTCAGGAGGGCCATGGATACCTCCAGGGAGAGAAGGAAATCACATTCTCTTCTGCTGAGCTGGGCTGGGCTCCTGGGACACAGGGAGCTTATAGAAGTGGGCAGCACAGCAGAGAGACAGCTGTGCCCAGGAGCAGTTCCTGTGCAGCACACAGCTGGACTGGGGGCATGATCTGCAGGTGACAGGGACAGAAGGAAAGAGCTTACAGGCTGTGAGGCACGTTAGCAGGCTGTGAGCTCGCTGGAGGAGCATTGCGCACAGCCCTTGACAAGGTAATTTCTCATTGCAGGCAACATTGTGGCTTTTTTCTGCGGGGATCACTATGCTGGGGACATCCCATTGCAGATCAGGCTGCAAACTCTGTTTCTTTATCATGGAAGAAGACCTGCTTCAGCTGAGGGCTTCCCTACTGCAGCATCAGAGCACAGCCCTGAGGGCTGCATGTCCCAGGACGGCTGTAGGCTGTGCAGCCGGGGCTGCAGCCGGGTGCCCAGGGCTGTCCTGCAGAGCAGGTCCCTGCTGTGCCCCAGAGGCTGTGTGTCGGGGCAAGGACTCTGCCGTCTGCCAGGCTCAGCACTCAGCACTCAGCACTCAGCACTCAGCACTCAGCACTCAGCCTGCCTGGGGAGCTGCCCAGGGCGCTGTGGGGAGACGTGTGGGGGGAAGGAGCCCCCCTACACAGCAGGGCCAGGCAGGGGCCTTCTGCTGCCACAGTTGCTCCCTGGGGCAGGGGGATCACAGATACAGTGCACCACAGGGCACTGCCAGGGACCTTTCTATAACGATAACAAAAGCAGAGATTTCAGGCCAACTTTTCTCTCCTGCTTCTACAGAAGGGTAAATCATTTGTCGATTTTGAGCACATCAACTGATAATCCTGAAGGAATCCTGAGGAAACCCCAGTTTCCTCATAGGAAACTTCCACCCACAAACACTTCTGTCCTTATGATCATCATGTCTGATGCATGAATCACCTCCTGTGTAGACAGAGCTGCATCAGAGCAGAGCAGCATCTCCCCAGGCACGTGTCCATCATCCTCTGCAGTGCACAGAGGCTGAAAGCAACTGCCTGGGGCTATATGGGCAATGCAGTCTGTGAGGCTGGGAAGGAGTTGGCTTTGCCTTATTTGAGATGCCATCTCCCTGAGGTATCCTTCAGAACTGTGTACTGATCTTCAGGATGCAGTGTATCTCAAATCATGGAGCTGGATGCACACGTTCCACATAGAAATTCACTGTTGCTGAATTTTGTACTCCTTGGACAGGTCCTGGTGCCCAGAAGAACGAAATGCCCAACAGCAGCTCCATCAGCGAGTTCCTCCTGCTGGCGTTGGCAGACACGCGGCAGCTGCAGCTCCTGCACTTCTGGCTCTTGCTGGGCATCTACCTGGCTGCCCTCCTGGGCAACGGCCTCATCAGCACAGCCGTAGCCTGCCACCACCGCCTGCACACCCCCATGTACTTCTTCCTCCTCAACCTCGCCCTCCTCGACCTGGGCTGCATCTCCACCACTCTCCCCAAAGCCATGGCCAATGCCCTCTGGGACACCAGGCACATCTCCTACGCAGGATGTGCTGCACAGGTCTTTTTCTTTTTGTTTTTGTTTTCAGCAGAATATTGCATTCTCACCATCATGTCCTATGACCGCTACGTTGCCATCTGCAAGCCCCTGCACTACGGGACCTTGATGGACGGCAGAGCTTGTGCCACTGTGGCAGCAGCTGCCTGGGCCACTGGGGTTCTCTATTCCCTGCTGCACACTGCCAACACATTTTCCCTGCCTCTCTGCCAAGGCAATGCCATCAATCAGTTCTTCTGTGAAATCCCCCAGATCTTCAAGCTCTCCTGCTCACAGTCCTACCTCAAAGAAATTTGGCTTCTTGTGGTCAGTGCCCCTTTAGCATTTGGGTGCTTTGTTTTCGTTCTTTTCTCCTATGTGCAGATCTTCAGGGCCGTGCTGAGGATGCCCTCTGAGCAGGGACGCCACAAAGCCTTCTCCACGTGCCTCCCTCACCTGGCCGTGGTCTCCCTCTTTCTCAGCACTGCCATGGTTGCCTACCTGAAGTCCCCCTCCATCTCATCTCGATCCCTGGACCTGGTGGTGTCATTTCTGTACTCAGTGGTGCCTCCAGCAGTGAATCCCCTCATTTACAGCTTGAGGAACCAGGAGCTCAAGGGTGCCCTCAGGAAAATCCTCCAATACACATTGTTTCTCCATCAAAACGATTTTCATCGCTCTCTCAAGGCTACAAAAACTTAGGAGAAGCCAGATTGACTTAATTGATGTTTCCACTTTTTCTTCATGTTTGTTTGTCATACCTTTGATAATTTTAATTCCAATTAAATAGTATCCATTATCAGTCTTCATCTTTTACTTTTTATTTCTATGTGATTAACATATTGCACCGAAGGAACCGGGCTCTTTGAATAGATAAAGAAATCAGCAGAAGATCATTTGCTTTGCCTTCCATCCAGTCTGGATCACCAGAAGAGGCATAGGATCTAATCAACAAATGCACACAGAGCAGCAGTGTCCCTGAGTTACATCTGCCACTGCCTGGTGGGGACTCTCTGCTGCCTTTGAGTTGTGCTGCTGCTTCCTTGGAGCCACGGCCATGGGCAGCAGCGGGACGTGCTCTTTTCACTGCTGCTCTCTTTGCACCACCTTTGCACGCTGTTCTCCTTTCTCCTTGCACTTGTGTCAGCCCTCAGGTCCTGCATTACGTAGCAGACCAACAAAAAACACTTTGCCTGCGGTGTGCCTGGAGTTGTCGCAAAGGCTTGGAAGTGCATTGCCACGTCAACAGACTGAAGGCAGGAGACTTGGGGGAGGAGGGAATCCTGTGAAAAATGAGACAGCCTTGCTCTGTCCAAAACGTTCCCATTGTGCTGTAGGAAGTTCTGACTGCAAACTTGTTTTTGATGGGCTTGTTTATTGCCAACTCACTCATAGCCGTGGATGGCACACCTGTAAACCTAGGAGCCACAGAAGGCAGAGAGATCCTTGAGGACTTTCGTGCTTCAAAACTATGGGACAAGCACGCTTACAAGTCAAGGACCCCCCACCTCGCTCGGCTGGATCAAAGCTGGAACCCAGACCTGTGATCTCTTTCTCTGCCCCTCTCTCCTCCCCACCCCCAACTCTGTCTCTCCCTTTTCTTTCTCTTCCTCTCATAGAGTTGTTAAGTAACACAAGGCTTACTTTGGTTTCTTATAACATCACAAGGTGTAGCTGCACATGGAAATAACTGTAGAAGTGCCAGTACCTTACAGATAACTGTAGTGCACAGATTCACATTAAACTGATGACTGTGTCTGGACACTGAGTGTCAGTTTCACTGTTATCCAACCAGGAGCTGCAGATCTGGGCACCCCTCCCTCCCTTTGTGTGTTGGGTGTGACATGGTTCCTACTGACAGTCCTCAGGGCAGGGGGGTTATGGGTCTCTATGGCTCTCTATGGGTCAATACGGGTCAATATGGGTCTCTATGAGTCTGTGTGGGTCTCTATGAGTCCCTATGGGTCTCTAGGGGATTTCTATGGGTCTCATTTGGTCCCTATGGCTCTCTATGGGTCTCGATAGATCTCAATGGGTCCCTAGGGGTATTTATGGGTCTCTGCGGGTCTCTGTGGGTCCCTATGGGTCTGTATGGGTCTCAATGGGTCTCTATGGGATTTCTATGGGTCCCTATGGGTCTCTATGTGTTCCTATGGGTCCCTATGGATCTCTATGGGTCTCTATGTGTTCCTATGCATTTCTATGGGTCTCTATGTGTCCCTAGGGGTCTCTCTGGGTCTCTAAGGCTCTCTATGGTTGCTTCTCCCAAAGCTGGTCTCATCAATTCACTCACAAGACTGCTCTCTGAAAAGGCCCATTGCTTTGATGAGATTCTCCGTGGATTGAGGGGACAGTTTCACAGTCCCAGGGTAACCTGAGAGGCATGAAAGCCCGACCTTTTGGCTTTAGGGTGTCATAGAGCTATCTCAATCAATCTGTGCCTGTGACGGGGGCCAGCAGGCCTGTAGGCCCCCTGGACCCAAAATGGGAAAGGAAAAGAAGAAGGGTAAGGATATGGGAGCTGAGCCCAAAAACAGAACAGCTCAACAATCTAAGGAGGAAAATTTTTACTTTTACTCAATATGATATCAGAATGCAAGATAACACAATATATAATACCATCTAATTGAAATTGAGGGGGATAAATCAAATAAAATAAGAGAGTGTCTGAAATTGAACATTCCACTTTGAACTGAAGGCGCAAGGCAGGGGAGCACCACAACACTGCCAGGCAGCGGGAGAGGGAGAGATCCCTTGACTTCCTCCCATGACTTATCTTCCTCTCTGAATGCACAGACCCTGGGATATGCAGTTCTTCTTCTCTTCTGAGAACCAGGTATCCAGAAAGTTGTCAGTCCATGGAACTGGAGCATTAACTCTTTAATTACCTGTGCTTTACATGATGTTATGATATGGAATACTGATAACAAGAATCATAAAAGCATGACATTCCACCCCTTACTCTACATCTCTACATCATGCTTAATGTATCTACATACATAGAGAAAGAAAATTAAAATGCATTACACACACACATGTCTATATATATATATACACACGGAATTACTGACTGCATTCCCCAATATCAAATTCCCTTCTAGTACACATTGAACATCCCCAACTTTCTGCATCACCCACCAGGTGGACCCAGGTCCCTGTGTAAAACCGGTTCCACAGAGGAGAGGTTTGCCCTTTCCAGAGGCTGGAAGGACCCAAAAGCTTTTCCCACCATGCACTTTACATGTACAACAGGGACTTTATCTCCCTCTACAGCATGCAGGGAGCTGGATTGGGTAGGACCATCACGATTGATAGATCCTCTGGTGTTAACCAACCAGGTGGCTTCAGCCAAAAGCTTCTCCCAATGCTTAAATATTCCAACTCCCATTGCTTTCATCATGGTTTTTAATAACCCACTGTATTGTTCAGTTTTACCAGAGGCCGGTGCATGGTAGGGAATATGATAAATCCACTCAATGCCATGATCTTTGGCCCAAGTGTTTCCAAGAGAATTTTTGTAATGAGTCCCATTATCTGACTCCATTCTTTCTGGGGTGCCATGTCTCCAAAGGACTTGTTTCTCAAGACCCAATATGGTGTTTCGGGCGGTAGCATGGGGTACCGCATATGTTTCAAGCCACCCAGTGGTTGCCTCCACCATGGTAAGTGCATAACACTTGCCATTGTGAGATCGTGGCAAGGTGATAGAATCAACCTGCCATGCCTCCCCATATTTATACTTTTGCCATCACCCTTCCTCCCAGAGAGTTTTTATCCTCTTGGTTTGTTTAATTGTGGCACATGTGTCACAGTCATGAATAACCTGTGCAATAGCATCCATTGTTAAGTCCACCCCTCGGTCTCTAGCCCACTTATATGTTGCATCTCTCCCTTAATGGCCCGAGGTCTCATGGGCCCACTGAGCGAGAAATAATTCACCCTTGTTTTCTGCCAGTCCAGGTCTATTTGAGCCACCTCAATTTTGGCTGCTTGGTCTACCTAATGGTTATTTTTCTGTTCTTCAGTAGCCTGACTCTTGGGCATATGAGCATCCACATGGTGCACCTTTGCAACCATATTCTTTATTCGGGCAGCAATATCTTTCCACAGTTCAGCAGCCCAAATAGGTTTGCCCCTTCTTTGCCAGTTATTTTGCTCCCACTGCTCCCATAGAGCACTTGCCACCATCCATGAGTCAGTGTAAAGATAAGGCATTGGCCACCTCTCCTGTTCAGCAACATCTATGGCCAGCTGGACACCCTTTACCTCTGCAAATTGGCTTGATTCTCCTTTCCCTTCAGTGGCCTCTGCAACTCATCGTGTGGGGCTCCACACAGCATCTGTGATGCTTCCCTACAATACAACACGATCTATCAGTGAACAGGGCATATTTCTTTTCATTTTCTGGTAGTTCATTCTATGGTGAGGCCTCTTTAGCACACAATACTTCTACTGCTCATGACGTTCCAATCATTTTTATGTTCAGACGAGTCCATGATCACCTCCAGGATTCCTGGATGGCTGAGGTTCCCCATCGGTGCTCATTGTGTAATCAGCGCAGTCAGCTTACTCCAAGTGGCATCAGTATCATGATGGGTGGAGGGAACCTTTCCCTTGAACATCCAGTTCAACACTGGCAGTTCAGGTGCCAGAGGAGTTGTGGTTCAGTACTGATTACTTCAGAAGGAGCCTGAACTCCCTCATATGCGGCTAAGATCTCCTTCTCAGTTGGAGTGTAGCACTCTTTTGACCCCCTGTACGCTCGACTCCAGAATCCCAGGAGTCAGCTTCGGGTCTCCCCTGAGGCTCTTTGCCACAGACTCCAAGTGGGACCTATCTCCTGTTTAACCTCTTCAAAAGCCTGCTGCTGCTCAGGACCCCATGCAAAATTATTCTTCTTCTATGTCACCTGCTACAGGGGGCTTACAGTGAGGCTACAGTTTGGAACATGCATTCTCCAAAAACCCACTACACCCAGAAAAGACTGTGTCTCTTTTTTAGACATGGGCGGAAACATGGAGATTTTGTTGATCATATCCGTTGGGATGTGACGATGTCCATCTTGCTACTTTATATCTAGGAACGGAATTTCCTGGGCAGGTCCTGAAAGGTGTAAAGGGCCCCATAAGTGAACGTAAAAATGTAAGAAAGCTTCACAGCGACTGAGAACAAGGGGAGTGAAGGGACAGTAGTTAGAGATAGTTTATAGAAGTAAGAATGTAGAGCTTGTTAGAAAAATAAGGGATGGCAGACACTGCGTCTGGGATAGTGAGGGGGATGAAGCCACACCGATAAGGTTTGAGTACAACACGGAGACATTTGTCAGAGAGGTGATGAGATGTCTACAGAGCTAGAGGAAACCAGTTTGGAGGGATTCCCCCCGAAAGGTCAGAAGTTTACAGCAAGAAAGGTCAGAAACCTTCACGAGGAAGACAACAAATCTTCATCCCCCGACCCACCGCACAACAGGGGAGGGTCTGCATGCTAATGAACTTTTGGGAGTGTAATGAGTATGTATGCAAATTCCGGGAAAACTATTGATTATGCATTAGTTTGACCTATATCTGTAGCACAATTTTTCCAGATGGTGTGCAAGTTAGGTGGATCAGTCCCCCTTGCACCCAGTGTACACACATCGCTGAATAAACCAGACCTGTCATGTAATCTTACTTGGGTTACAGAGTTTGATTCCGAACATCACAGTGACCAGTGTCATATTCTCCTCAGTTCTGCTGGTAAGGAGGAGTGGCTTGGGCACTGGACAGGTCCTGCGTGTCAGCAATTGTTTGTGCAGCGGTTATCAGCAACAGGGCTTTAGTTTCTAGGAACAGGAGACTCAATACACAGGGAGAACAAACACCCTGCATCAGTGCAGGAGGGGGATTGATTGACTGTGATCTTCCGTGCAGCTTTGTCAGAAGGAACTTGGGCTCCTTGTGGACAACAAGCTCACCATGAGCTAGCGATGTGCTGTTTCTGCAAAGGAGGTTGAAAGCTGCTGGGCAGCAGTAGGGCTAGCATAGCCAGCAGATCAAGGGAGGGGATTGTTCCTCTCTGTTCAGCACTGCTAACATCACGCACTCACCAGTACACACAGAGCACTGGCTTAGTGAAACAGGACCAGCAAAGAGCTTCAAAAAGTGGACTGGGTTCACCTTCCTAAGAGGTGAGGCTATGAGAGCAGGGCATGTCCAGTCTGGAGATGAGAAGCTCCAAGGAGACGTACCTTGACAGTCTATATAAACATCTGACGGGAGGCCAGGCTCTTCTCAGTGATGCCTAGCAAAAGGACAAGGGACAAATGGATCCAGATGAAACGCATAACATTTCGTCCAAGTCCAGGGAAGAATTTATTTACTGGGGGCTGCTGATCACTGGAACCGGCTGCCCAGAGAATTTCCTTCCCTGCAATCAAAATCAAAATCAAAAGATGTAACCAAAAGATGTGTAGACCCACTCCTGGAAATTCAAGTCAAATCTACAGCCCTATGTCCAGACGGAGGCCTGTGACGAATGTTGTCCTTGGGACAGGTGATCTGCAACATCTTTATGAATGGCAAAGACAGTGGGATCAAGTGTTCCCTTAGCAAGTTTGGTGATCACACCGAGCTGAAGGGTGCAATTGACACAGCAGAAGGAAGGGACACCATTCAGAGAGACCTGGTTGGATTTGAAAAGGTGGCCCACATGAACCTAATAAGATTCAACAAGGTTAAGCACAATGCACTGCACTTGGGTCAGGACAATCTCAGATATTTGCACAGAGTGGGAGAAGATCTCGTAGAGAGCAGCCCTGCAGAGAAGGACTTGGGAATCCTGATGAGTGAAAAGCTGGACGTGAGTCAGCAATGTGCTCTCGCAGCCAGAAGGTCAACTGTGTTCCGGGCTGCATCAGATAGGAGTGCCCAGCACTGGAGGAGGGGTTTGTCCCCATCTACTCTGCCTTTGTAATGCCCCAGCTGGAGTAGTGCATCCAGCTCTGAGGTCCCCAACACAAGAAGGATGTGGAACTGTTGGAGTGGGTCCAGAGCAGCGCCACCAGAGAGCTGGAGCACCTCTCAGATGAAGAAAGGTTGAGGTCAGTCTGGAGAGAGCTCTAGAGAAGCCTCACTGCAGCTTTTCAATAATTAAAGAGAGCTTATAAACGGGAGAGAGACCGACTTTTTGCTTAGGAAGAACGTGATAAACAATGGGGCACCATTTTAAACCAAGAGGCAAGACATTTGGATTATACAATAGCAGGAATGTAGTTACTCAGGGAGTGGGAAGGCACTGGTACAGAGAAAGAGGGCAATCTGGAGGTCTTCAGGGCCAGGCTGGATTCAGCCCTGGGCAACCTGATCTAGTGGGAGGCAACCCTTCTCTTGATGGGTAGTTAGGAAGGAATTGTTAAGGCTCCTTTCAACCCTAGACGTTCTATTGATTTATAATACCAGAATAAATGCCACCAAGGGAACTCTTGGTTCAGCACTCAATCACTTCCAGATCACCTGGGCCTCTCAGCCTGTGTCCTTCAGCGTGTGGAGAACTCCAGCAAATAAAAAAGAAAAGAGCAACTCTGCAACCACAGGACTGCCACTGTGAGATGCAACGGGACTGCTGTGAAATGACATGAGACCCGAGGGCTACCAGGAGTGTAGAGGTACAGCATGGGTACAGGAGTGTAGGAAAGCATGGGAGTGGAAAGCGCAGCACTCAAAAGACCACCTCCTGCCCCTGCCCATCGCCATGGCCCCAGCAAAGAAGCGGCCCCGGCTCAATGGGCACAGATAGCGGGAGACAACCAGGCAGTGAGGAGCATCGCCCAGGGACACCAGGGCTGCTGCTCCATTTGGCAGCTGGGCTCCTGGTCCCTGAAATCCTCCTGCATAACAACTTTGTTCCACCAGGTCCAGAGCAGAAGGAGAGAAATAGCTGCTGGAAGAAATGAACTTCTTCTGGCTCAGTTATAGCATTTATCTACAGAGGAAGCCTACTTCTGTAGGTCCATGAGATGACTGGGTCAAAATAAACAGCTAACAAGTAGGAGGCTTAAATTCAAAATCCAAGTTTTAAGAAGTAACAACAAAGAAAAATAACAAAATATTGTTCTAATAGTTTCTGAGCTACTGTGGGATTCTTCTAAGAGTCCTCAAAGCGTCCTTGAGCTCCTGGTTCCTCATGCTGTAGATGAAGGGGTTCACAGTGGGAGGTAACACTGAGTACAGAAATGAAACCATCAGGTCAAGGAATTGGGAGGAAACAGAAGAGGGCTTTAGGTAGGCAAAAATCACAGTGCTTACAAACAAGGTGACAACAGCCAGGTGAGGGAGGCACATGGAGAAGGCTTTGTGCTGTCCCTGCTCAGAGGGCATCCTCAGCACAGCCCTGAAGATCTGTGCATATGACACAACAATAAAAACAAAACATACAAGGACTACAGAAAAACTAAAAGCCATAATCCCAGTTTCCCTAAGGATGTCTGATTCTGAGCAGGAGAGCTTGAGGATCTGGGGGATTTCACAAAAAAACTGATCCACAGCATTGCCTTGGCAGAGAGGCAGTGAAAATGTATTGGCAGTGTGCAGCAGGGAATAGAGAACCCCAGTGCCCCAGGCAGCTGCTGCCATGGTGGCACAAGCTCTGCTGTCCATCAAGGTCCTGTAGTGCAGGGACTTGCAGATGGCAACGTAGCGGTCATAGGACATGATGGTGAGAATGCAATACTCTGCGGAAAACAAAAACAACAAGAAAAAGACCTGTGCAGCACATCCTGCGTAGGAGATGTGCCTGGTGTCCCAGAGGACATTGGCCATGGCTTTGGGGAGAGTGGTGGAGATGCAGCCCAGGTCGAGGAGGGCGAGGTTGAGGAGGAAGAAGTACATGGGGGTGTGCAGGCGGTGGTGGCAGGCTACGGCTGTGCTGATGAGGCCGTTGCCCAGGAGGGCAGCCAGGTAGATGCCCAGCAAGAGCCAGAAGTGCAGAAGCTGCAGCTGCCGTGTGCCTGCCAACGCCAGCAGGAGGAACTCGCTGATGGAGCTGCTGTTGGGCATCTGCAGTTCCTGGGCATGGAGTCCTGTGCACAGTGCAAAAGATAATGAGGAGACAAGGTCATTCTCAGGGATTCTTCCCTCAACAATCTATAAATGTTTTTCTTTCCCTTTGGAAAATGTTTAACTCCCTAACTTGAATTTATTTTCATGAGCTTCACAATCCCTTCGGAAGGAGAAGTTGAAGGAGCTCTTACTTTCCTCTCATTTTCTAATCATATCCCAGCGTCCTGGATATTTTCCTCCTTTGAGCAATTTACTTGACTCATATTTTTACCCTGTGCACTGTGTGGAGTCGCCATCCCACCTTCTGTGCACATCAAATTCTGTTAGAGAAAGATGCCTGTTTACAGGATAAGTGCATTTTTCATGTCTACATATTCAGTAGTACTGTTCCTGTCTTTCAGGAAAGGTGAAGAAAGGTGAAGCTGAAACCACTTTCCATGTGACAGTTCCCCCCCCCCCCCCCCCCCCCGCAAAAAAAAAAAAAAAGATAAAAGTACAATTCAGGAGTCTAAGAGATGTTTTCAAAGTTGACAGCCCCTTGTAGATTTCAGCTTCCAATCCTCTTCCCTTCCTTATGAACAGAGAAATGGAAATGGAAAATCCCTGCCTTGTCTCTCCTCTTGCAAAGCATCTTTGAAAACACTCTGGGCTTCACTGTATCTGCAATCCCCTGCCCAGGCAGCAGCTGTGGCAGCAGAAGGCACATGCCCTGTCCAGCCTTGCTGGGGGGCTCCTTCCCCCCACACATCTCCCCACAGCACAGTGGGCAGCTCCCTGGGCAGGCTGAGTGCTGAGTGCTGAGTGCTGAGTGCTGAGTGCTGAGTGCTGAGTGCTGAGCCTGGCAGGCGGCAGAGTCCCTGCCCCAGCACACAGCCCTTGGGGCACAGCAGGGACCTGCTCTGCAGGACAGCCCTGGGCACCCGGCTGCAGCCCTGGCTGCACAGCCTGCAGCTGTCCTGGGACACGCAGCCCTCAGGGCTGTGCTCTGATGCTGCAGCACGGAAGCCTTCAGCTAGAGCAGGTCTTTTTGCATGAGAAAGAAACTGAGTGTTTGCAGCCTGTTTTGCAATGGGATGTCCCTGATTTAGTGATCCCTGCAGTAAAAGCCACTACACTGCCTGCAATGAGAAACTTACCTTGTCAAGGGCTCTGAGAAATGCTCCTCCAGTGAGCTCTCAGCCGGCTAAGATGCCACACAGCCTGTAAGCTCTCTTCCTTCTTCTCTCTGTCACGTGCAGATCGTGCCCCCAGCCCTGCAGTGTGTTGCACAGGAGCTGCTCCTGGGCACAGCTGCCTCCCTGCTATGCTGCCCACTTGTATGAGCTCCCTTGTCCCTGGAGCCCTGAACAGCTCAGCAGCAGAGGATGTCATTTCTATCCTCCCAATGATCTCCCCTGAGATGTCCCTGGATCTCCATGGCCAATAGCTCCTGAAAGACAACAGCATCATAACTGCACTTTGAAATCTGCTGAATTAACCACCAAACGTCCACTGGACACTGACCAATACCAGACATATGGATAGCCATACAAGAGAGTGTTTGCTGAATCAGAAAGGACACACAGACAACAACAGGGAGGGGTGGACTTCCTCTGGGCAGGGCAGTGGTCCAGCTGAAGCAGTGCAGGCATCTCATCCCTAGATGGAAACCCTGCAGCTGAAACGGGATTCAGCTCTCCATGGACCCACAGGAGCTGGGATTCTTCTGATTGAGTTCAGGCATGCACAAGGAGTTGCCTGCATGTGAGCACCTGCTCTGAGTCCTTGGTCCTTCAGCAGGGAGTCAGTTGCTCGCACACAGACCTTGGGTGATGACCAAGGTGCCTGGGGTGCTCCTGGATGTGTGCCAGTGCTTGTAAAGTGTGTGGGAAATCCCTGACTTAGCACGTCCTTCCTGAGCATCAGAAGAGGGCAGAAAGGGGATGGAGATATACTTGGCCATCCTGTACAACAACAGACCCCTTTTGTTTTGCACTATTGAAAACACCAAAATATGATGAGCCAGAAATTTTTGTGCAGTTTCAGGCTTGAGCTCTTGTTTGGACCACAGAGACACAATTATATGACTTCCACAACTGGACTGCAGCACAAGGAGGATACAGAGTCTTTACAGTGGATGGGTGAGGAGAGAAGGAAGGGCGACTGCTCTCTGTGAGAGTGCACTGAGCTCTTCCTGGGGATGGCAGAGCAGGTCAGAGCGAATGGAAATGGCAAACAGAGGAACCACAGAATCACAGAATTACCAAGGTTGGATAAGACCTTTGAGATCATCTAGTCCAACCATCCACCTATCACCAATAGTACTCACTAAACCGTGTCTCTCAACACAACATCCAGACGTTCCTTGAACACCTCCAGGGTTGGTGACTCCACCACCTCCCTGGCAGCCCATTCCAGTGCCTGACCACTATTTCAGAAAAGTAGTATTTCCTAACGTCAGGCTTAAATCTCCCCTGGCACTGCTTGAAGCCATTCCCTCTAGTCCTATCACCAGTTACACGAGAGAAGAGGCCTTAGCCCAGCTCACTACAACTTCCCTTCAGGTAGTTATAGAGAGCAGTGAGGTCTCCCCTGAGCCTCCTCTTCTCCAGACTGAACAATCCCAGCTCCTTCAGCCTCTCCTCATCAGACCTGTGCTCTAGACCCCTCACCAGCTTTGTTGCCCTTCTTTGAACTCTCTCCAGGGCCTCTATGTCTTTCTTGCAGCAAGGGGCCCAAAACTGGACCCAGTACTCAAGGTGCGGCCTCACCGGAGCCCTCCATGAACCCATGCTGACTAACTATGGTTATCTATGGAGACTAGATCTTGCTGTGGTGAGCCTTAAACAGTTAAGTAAAATTAGGTTAGAGTTTATTTTTCTGTTGTGGTTTGCAAAAGGCTTTAGTGAGCCTTAAGCAATGGGAAAAATTTAACCCCCTTCCATCAGTGTGTCGTCGTGAGAGCCCATCCTGCAACCCTAGAAACCCAGAATGCTGGAATACTAGAGAAACCTTAGAAACTTACAGTTCTAGAGATCTAAAAGCCTTGAACCTAGAATCCTATAAATCCTAGAAACCTAGAAATCTATAAACTGAAGAAACCTAGAATCCTAGCATCATGGAATCTTAGAAACCTAAGATACCTAGCATTCAAAAAACCTAAATCCTGGAAACATAGAATCCTATAATACTTTAATCCTGGAAACGTGGAATCCTGCTGTCATAGAAATCTAGAAATCTAAGAAAGCTCTAATCCTACCATCCTGCAAACCTAAGAAAAGTAGAAATTTAGAATCCTACAGAACAAGAATCCTATGTGCTTAAATTACTACACTCCTACAATTTCAGAATCCTAGAAGCGTAGAATCCTAGAAATGTAGAATCCTGTAAAAGTAGAAACCTAGAATCCTAGCATGCTAGAATGTGAATGTCCTAGAATCTCAGAATCATCCAGGTTGGAGAAGACCTCTGAAGTCATCGAGCCCAACCAAGGACGTGCCGTGCCATGGAAGTCCCTCACCTGCTCCCCAGTAGCACAGGCTCAGGGCCCAGCAGGGTGACACAGCACAGATCTGGTGACAGGTCACAGCTGTGGGTTTAGCGGTGGACTTGATGGTGCTGAGTTAACAGTTGGATGACCTGAGAGGTCATTTCTAACCTAAATGATGCCATGATGCTATGATGGGGAGATTGTTGCAGGGGGAGATCACAGCCTGAGAACTCAGACCTCATCACATTTTACTTGTTCAGTGTTGTGCTGTTACAAAAGCCTGAGTATTTCTTTGTAGATGTCCTCAAACCAGCCAAGGGGTTTTCCTGAGGAGAACCTTTCACGTGAAATTGCAATCAAGTGTCATCCACCTGCTTTGTGTTTCTCACAAAAACAGTCCGTTCCTGACCTCGGTCAATATTCCTCAGTGATGGCAGCACGGACAGTTCATTGGTTCTTTCCAAAAGAACTCCAGAGTAGGAATAATGCCACGCTGTATTTAAATATAGTGAACAAGGCAGCACTGCTAAGCTCTGACAAACACTGCGCAGAGCAGAATCAGCCCAAAGGAAGCTCTTCCAGCTGGCTGCTCTCTGGGCAATTTCCAAAGCAAACACTGAACTGCTCTTTTCAGAGAGGACCCACAACAGCTCTCTTATTTATGGGAAATGCTCCGTGAAACTCTGACAAGTTGGCTATTCTGTCGGATGGAGCACTTCACATTGGCTTATCATGTTTCCTTGAAGAATCCTTGAGGTGTTTGCAGTTCTAAGCCATTTATCAGTGTTCTATTATTTCTTTCCTTTCATCTGGATAAAACAAGCTTCACTTACAGCCATGACAGGAGGCTGCATCGTTACAGGAACAAAACCCATAGGACACCTTTGTTCTGCTGAAGCTCAGGCACACAGCCCAGTGACTTCAGAACCTAACACCAATTTTCACCCCCAGCCTTGGATTCCCTGCCTGTGTGTCCCCATGACAATCTGTCCTCACGGCCAGAGGAAGCACGACTGCCATGTCAGACACATGGAACAGATTTCTGGATGTAACGTGGGGACTTCTGAGGCTGGTTATTTAAGAGAGCAGAAAATACATGACACATCTCCTGACGTGACCTTAGGGATCTCAGCCCTCCTAAATGATCCCATGATTCTGTAATTCTTTGGTACTGTGAATCTGTGGTTCTGTGATTCCGTGACTCATTGATTCTATGAGTCTGTGACTTCTGTGGTTCAGGTATTCCGTGATTCCGAGATTCCATGATTCCAAAAGTCATGGTCTTTAGGTTTGGTAAGGAGGAAACGTGTCTGCCATAGCCCAGGTCTGTTATTCACTCCTGACCTCCTGCATGACCACAGAGGCATTGAGTGGACACTGCCAGCCTCCCTATGCTTATGTGTCCCCATCACCCGCCTGTCCTCACAGACTTCCAGGTCCCTGTCACCAACCAGTTCCCATTTGGCTGCATGTCCCCATGTCCCCATATCTTCATGATTTCCCCATATTGCCATGATATTCTCATGTCCCCATGATGTCCCCATTTCCCCATGATGCTCCCATATCTTCGTGTCCCCATATCCCTATGTCTCCTTGCTTTCCAAATATCTCCATAATTTCCTCACTGCCCACATCCCAGTTGCCCTCTCCCCTCCCAGTGTCCCCAAATGCTGTGTCCCCAGTTCCCCAAACTATCAGCCCAACACCTTGCATCACAGGACTCAAGAGAAGTCAGGGATGAGTTCTTGGACAAAGCCTTGATATGGGGACGGTGGTCTTGGGGACAGAAAGGCTGGGGTGTGCTAGGTGCTGGTATTTGGGAGTTTTGGGCTCAATGCCATGGGGATCCCAGCACTCAGTGTTCTTCCTCTGATCCCTGGCTCCCTCCTGTGCCCTGGGGCTGGGGCAGGCAATGGCTGCATTGCAGGTCAGTCTGTGCCAAGGGAACCTGCCAAACCCAGAAGCACTCAGGGGCTGTGGGAGCGACAGTGAGAGGATAAAAGCAGCCCTTGCCTCCTGCAGCCTCACCCAGCTCCCAGAACACAGAGGAAGATGAAGGCAGCTGTGCTCAGCCTCATGATGCTCCTCGCTGCCCTGTGCTGCACAGTGGAAGCTCAGGTGAAGCATCCATGGGGGATGTGGGCTGGGGATGGAGGGGATTGGCCATGGCGGTCCCCGAAGCCAAGGTCTCTCTCACTCCCTCTCCTACTCTTCTCCCCACAGCCACTTGTGCCAGCACTGAAAATTGTTGTGGTGAGTGCCCGGGTAGCCACGCTGATTGTGTCCAAGGATCTCCCTGCAGGGAGCTCTGCAGGGACAGGTGGAGTCTGTCCCTGCCTGGCAGAGGCCACCCCTCAACTTGGAACATCCAAATTCCTTCCATTTGCACTCTAGTCCCCTTTTCTTTGGGTCCCCAAATCCCTTCTCTTTGGGGCTCCAAATGCCCTCTCTTTCGGTCCCCATATCCCATCCTTTTGGCACCAAGTCTCCTTTCTTTGGATTCTCATCTCTTTAGGTCCCCTATCCCCTCCGTTTCATTTTCCCCCATTTACCACTCTTTGAGATCCTCGTTCCTCTCCATCTGGAACTCCCAAGTCTCATCTGTCATTCCTATTCCCCTTGCTTTGGGCCCCCCAAGCTCCTGTCCTGTCCCTATGTCCTACCCCAACCCTGGGTTACTCCATGGGCAGAAGTGCACACAGACCTTGGCAGCCACAAGTGTGGGGGCAGGCCTAGGGCCAAACAAGGGGACTTGGGTGGGGACATCCAGTCCCACAGTTCCCTTATGGCTGCCCCTTGGCTCTTCTTCCCCAGGAACCATTACCTGTCGTTGTTGAAATTCCTGGTCCTGTAAGTTGAGGGGTGACCCTGTGATAAGAATGGGGGTGGGATATGTTGCTGTCCTCTGTTTTCCTGAGACTTGGAGACCCTCCTGGGCCCCAAACCCTCTGTTTGTCTCCCTCCTGCTGTGGGTGGTTAATGGGCACAGGAAGGAGGCAATGTGGGGCAGTTGGGGCTGAGCAGGCTACAGGACCTTGCCTTGGCCATGGTGTTCTAGTGCCCACAATGGGTCTCTGCACCTTCAGGGCATCTCAGGGTGTCCCGTTTTCCTTGGTGTTCCCAGTGTGTCCCAGTGTTTCCCATTGCCCCTTGGTGTGTCCCTACACCTCCTTTCTCCCCAGGTTGTGCTCAGCAGAGCAGAGGAGAATCCCCCACGTGAGAAACGCGCGGTCCTGGATCTGCATGTCTAGGTGAGCAGCACGGGGACACCTGCAACCCCACAGGGCACTTGGGGACCTTGGGTGTCCTGTAGCCCTGAGGACCAGGCATCAGGGGCTGGGGATGAATGGTATGGAGGGGACTGTCCCTGGCCTGCTCCAGGGGGACCTGGGCACTGTCACCTCCATACCTTCCCTTGCACTCTATGGGGCAGTGCAGAGGAAGGGATTTGGAAGGGGCAAGCTCAGGGTGCCCTATGGATAGCCAAGGGTCACTGTGCAGGTGGGACAGGGGCTGTGGCTGCTGTCCCAAGGGGACCCACATCCTGCCCTGGGCCTGTTGGCTGCTTCCAGTCCTTCTTCTTCTGCCCTAAGTCCCTGGGGACAAACCCTGCAGGGATGAGGATTCTCCTCACCTCTGATGCCCTTTGACATCCTCTGATGACCAGCGCTGCCCTCTGATGACCAGTGTTGCCCTCTGATGACCAGTGAAGACCCTGATGATTACTGACACCCTCTGATGATCAATAAATCCCTCAGCAAAGCTACACTCTGTGTGTCTGTGTCCTTGTTTTCATGCTCAGCAGGGACTGCTTGGACCTGTCCCTGCCTGGCAGTGGCCACTCTGAAGTGCTGGGAGGGGTCCCCAGCTCCATGCCATGCACAACATGTCCTACACCCCTGTGGGCTTCCCCACTCTCTCATCATCTGCTCCAAAGTCCTGAAGGATGGAGCTCCTCATGCGGCCAAGAAGCCTCAATGCCCTCCCTCTGTTTTCTCCCAGATCCTCCTTCCAGTTTCTCCAAACTCTTCACCCTTTGCTCTACCTCTGTATGGCCACAGTGTGACCACGTCACCCTCCTTTAGCCCCCTCTTTTACTGCAGCTACCTGTCCCTCCTTTGGGTCTGCTTCATTCCTCTTCCTTCAGTCCCCCTACCCCCTACCCTGTCACCCAAAACAAGGTCTGCATATCCCCACCCATGGACTCCTCAAATATCCTGATGATCAGTGAAGCCCTCTGATGACCAATGACACCCTCTCTTGATTAATGAAGCCTTCTGATGGTTAATGAACACCTCTGACAATCAGTGGAACACTCTGACAACCAACAAAGCCTTCAGATGACCACAGACACCTTCTGATGGCAAAAGAAGCCCTCTGACGATCAGCAGATTGCTGCTTCACGTGCAGGGAAGGGAACGGTGGGAAAGAAAGATTCTGACATCATACTGGGAGATAGCATGGTTTGCTCATCACAGCTTAATGGTTTGCTTCTGATTTAATCAGAGAATCTGGAGAGGAGTGTGGGGCTGCATCTGACTTCCCTGAGAGACAGTACTCCAGTTGAAGAGATGAGGCAGGTGATAATCTGCAGACAAAGCAGTACTGCCTGATGTTGGTCAGGGTG
Source organism: Lophura swinhoii (assembly GCA_030408155.1). Lineage (NCBI taxonomy): Eukaryota > Metazoa > Chordata > Aves > Galliformes > Phasianidae > Lophura > Lophura swinhoii. The sequence goes on from CM059485.1 coordinate 1,615,297, forward strand.
AGCTCCTTCTGCCAGTTTGATGACCATGGGTCTGGAGATCATAGAATCACAGAATCACCAAGGTTGGAAAAGACCTACCAGATCATCCAGCCCAACCATCCACCAATTACCAATAGTTCTCACTAAACCATGTCTCTCAATACAAAATCCAAACGTCCCTTGCACACCTCCAGGGTCAGTGACTCCACCACCTCCCTGGGCTGCCCATTCCAGTGCCTGACCACTACTTCAGAGAAGTAGTATTTCCTAAAGTCCAGCCTGAATTTCACCTGGCTTAGCTTGAAGCCATTCCCTCTACTCCTATCACCAGTTACATGAGAGAAGAGGCCCAGCTCACTGCAACCTCCCTTCAGGTAGTTACAGAGAGCAATAATGTCTCCCCTGAGCCTCCTCTTCTCCATACAAACAATCCCAGCTCCCTCAGCTGCTCCTCATAAGACTTGTGCTCCAGACCCCTTACCAGCTTTGTTACCCTTCTGTGGACATGCTCCAGGGCCTCAATGTCCTCCCTGCAGTGAGGAGCCAAAAAGGGAATGCAGCACTGAAGTTACAGCCTCACCAGTGCACAGTACAGACGGACAATGACTCCTGCTAGCAATGTTTTTTCTGATACAAGCCAAGATGCCATTGACCTTCTTGGCCACCTGGGTCACACTGCTGGTTCATGTTCCTATGAGCATCAATCAATACCCCCAGGTCCATTTCCTCTACAGTCTTCCAGCCCCTCTGCCCCACACCTGTAGCATTGCCTGGGGTTGCTGTGGCCAAAGCCCAGAACCCAGCATTTGGTCTTGTTGAAACTCATCACATTGGGTTCAGCCTGTTAGATCCCTCTGTATGGCCATGCAACCCCCAGGCAGATCGACACTTCCTGCCAACTGGGTGTCATCTGCAAGCCATGGATGTTCAAGGAACGTTTGGATTTTGTGTTGAGGGAAATGGTCTAGTGAGAACTATTGGTGATGGGTGGATTGTTGGACTGGATGATCTTGTAGGTCCTTTCCAACCTCGGTGATTCTGTGATTCTGTGATGATGACAAATGCCTTGTGGGGGTGGTTATAGCAGTGGGAACAAAATAACTGTTGGAAATACCCAAATAATTTTTCAGGACAGTATCTCTGATAAAGCAGAGATCTCTATCCTGCCCCATAGATCTCCTGCAAGCATGAGAGCACACAGAAAACAGCGTTACATCTTTTATGCCTTATATTACTTGACGCTTATCTCTTTCTCCCCTGGTTGCAAATTGGCTGAGTACTTTGGCTTCACAATCTTCCCAACGCTCAGCTAAACATACGGATACTGGCTAAACATCAATTGTTGCCAGCTAAGCATATATTGCTAATTAATTAACTTTTCACATTTGCTCATTCAACACTCGGTCATTGTTTCTGGACATCTGCTCGTCCTTGCATAGAGATAAGCTTGGAAGGAGGATAAGGGGGAGTATCTCGATGCCTGCTGTTGCATCTCAACCTCCCCACAGAGCAAGGCAATCCAGCCTTGCATGGAGGCCCTGGCTTTTTTGATGTTTGTTAAGTCTGTTTTTCTTTTGCTGAGGGTCTCTTATCCAAATAGAATAGCCCTACTATATGCTTTCTAGTCCATAATACTGTACCTACTCTATTTGGAACATTTAACAACTATGGCAGTTTTGCAAGCAAGAATTAATCACACAATTCAGCAACTATATTTCTTAAGCATGTTGCTAACATAGATGGTATTTCTACTTTTTCACATCAGCTATTTCTAAGGACAAGTTGCAAAATACAAATACACTGTGCTCTACTTCTTCAGATCAATTTCCCCTTTTTAATATCTAATGCAAAAACAACATTCCATTCCTACATAACTGGCAGCAGAGGGCTAAACCTATTTGGGCTGCTGAGCTGTGAAAAGACACTGCTGCCCAAATAAAGGATGTGGTCCTAACGGTGCACCATGTAGATGCTCATGTGCCCAAGAGGCGCGCTGCTGAAGAACAACAAAATAACCATCAGGTAAGCTGAGCAGCCAAAGCTGAGGTGGCTCAAATAGACCTGGACTGGCAGAAAACAAGGGTGAATTATTTCTAGCTCAATGGGCCCATGAGACCTCGGGCCATCAAGGAAGAGATGCAACATATGAGTGGGCTGGAGTCCGAGGGGTGGACTTAACTGTGGATGCTATTGCACAGGTTATTCATGATTGTGACACAAGTTCCATAAAAAAAAAAAAAAAAAAAAAAAAAAAAAAAAAAAAAAAAACAAGCCAAGAGGATGAAAACTCTCTGGGAGGATGGGCAATGGCAAAAGTATAAGTATGGGAAGTGTGGCAGGTTGATTCTCTCACCTTGCCATGATCTCGCAGTGGTAAGTGGCATACCATGGTGGAGGCAACCACTGGGTGGCTTGAAACATATGCTGTACCCCATGCTACCTCCCAAAACACCTTATTGGGTGTGGAGAAACAAGTCCTTTGGTGACATGGCACCCCAGAAAGAATTGAGTCAGATAATGGGACTCATTTCAAAAATTCTCTTGTAAACACTTGGGCCAAAGATCATGGCATTGAGTGGATTTACCATATTCCCTACCATGCACCAGCCTCTGGTAAAATTGAACGATACAATGGGTTGTTAAAAACTGTGCTGAAAGCAATGGGTGTAGGAACATTTAAGCACTGGGAGAAGCATTTGACAGAAGCCACCTGGTTGGTCAATACCAGAGGATCTATCAATCGTGATGGTCCTACCCAATCCAGCTCCCTACATGCTGTAGAGGAAGATAAGGTCCCTGTAGTAATTGTAAAGTGCATGGTGGGAAAAGAGTTTGGGTCCTTCCAGCCTCAGAAAGGGCAAACCTCTCCTCTGTGGAACTGTTTTTGCACAGAGACCAGGGTCCACCTGGTGGGTGATGGAGAAAGATGGGCATGTTCAGTGTGTACCAGAAGGGAATTTGATGTTGGGGAATGGAGTCAGTATTTCCATGTGTATATATGTATATAGACATGTGTGTGTGTAATTCTTTTTGTATATACGTAGATATATTGAGCATGATGTAGTGATGTAGAGTAAGGGGTGGAATGTCATGCTTTTATGATTCTTGTTATCAGTATTCCACATCATAACATCATGTAAAGCACAGGTAATTAAAGAGTTAATGCTCCAGTTCCATGGACTGACAACTTTCTGGATACCTGGTTCTCAGAAGAGAAGAAGAACTGCATATCCCAGGGGACTGTGCATTCAGAGACGAAGATAAGTCATGGGAGGAAGTCAAGGAATATCTCCTTCTCCCGCTGCCTGGCAGTGTTGTGGTGCTCCCCAGCCTTGCGCCTTCAGTTCAAAGTGGAATGTTCAATTGCAGACACTCTCTTATTTTATTTATCCCCGTCGATTTCAATTAGATGGTATTATATATTGTGTTATCTTGCATTCCGATATCATATTGAGTAAAATTAAGTTTTCCTCCTTAGATTGTTGCAGCTGTTCTGTTTTTGGGCCCAGCTCCCATATCCCTACCCTTCTTCTTTTCCCTTCCCATTTTGGGTCCAGGGGGCCTACAGGCCTGCTGCCCCCTGTCACAGGCACAGATTGATCTAGGCAGTTCTATGACACCCTGAAAGCGAAAAGGTAGGACGTTCATGCCTCTCAGGTTATCCTGGGACTGTGAAACTGTCCCTTCAATCCATGGAGAATCCCATCAAAGCAATGGGTCTTTACAGAGAGCAGTCCTGTGAGAGAATTGCTGCGATCAGGTTTGGAAGAAGCAACAATAGAGAGCCATAGGGATCCACAGAGACCCATAGAGACTCCTAGGGACCCACAGAGACCCATAGAGATGCATAGCAACGCATAGAGACCCATAGAGATCCATAGGGACCCCTAGGAACAGATAGAGACACATTGGGACCCATAGAAATCCCACAGAGACCCATTGAGACACACTGAGAGCCATAGGGACCTACAGAGACCCATGGAGACCCGTAACGACCCCTAGGGACACATTGAGATCTATGGAGACCCATAAAAAGCCATAGGGACACATTGAGACCCATAGAAATCCCATGGAGACCCATCGGGACTCTTAGGGACTCATAGAGACCCACACAGACTCATAGAGACCCATATTGACCCGTATTGACCCATAGAGACCCATACAGACCCATAACGCCCCTGCCCTGAGGATTGTCAGTAGGAACCATGTCACACCCAACACACAAAGGAAGGGAGGGGTGCCCAGATCTGCAGCTCCTGGTTGGATAACAGTGAAACTGACACTCAGTGTCCAGACACAGGCATCAGTTTTAATGCGAATCTGTGCACTACAGTTATCTGTAAGGTACTGGCACTTCTACAGTTATTTCCATGTGCAGCTGCACCTTGTGATGTTATAAGAAACCAAAGTAAGCCTTAGTTAAGTGTTACTTAACAACTCTATGAGAGGAAGAGAAAGAAAAGAGAGAGACAGAGTTGGGGGTGGGGAGGAGAGAGGGGCAGAGAAAGAGATCACAGGTCCAGGTTCCTGCTTTGATCCAGCCAAGAGAGGTGGGGGGTCCTTGACTTGTAACCATGCTTGTCCCATAGTTTTGAAGCATGAAAGTCTCCAAACAGGACCTCAAGGATCTCTCTGGCATCCCTCTGTGGCTCCTAGGTTTACAGGTGTGCCATCCAGGGCTGTGAGTGAGCTGGCAATAAACAAGCCCATCAGAAACAAGTTTGCAGTCAGAACTTCCTACAGCACAATGGGAACGTTTTGGACAGAGCAAGGCTGTCTCATTTCTCACAGGATTCCCTCCGCCCCCAACTCCCCAGCCTTCAGTCTGTTGACATGGCAATGCACTTCCGAGCCTTTGAGACAACTCCAGGCACACCGCAGGCAAAGTGTTTTTTGTTGGTCTGCTACGTAATGCAGGGCCTGAGGGCTGACACAAGTGCAAGGAGAAAGGAGAACAGCGTGCAAAGGTGGTGCAAAGAGAGCAGCACTGAAAAGAGCACGTCCTGCTGCTGCCCATGGCCGTGGCTCCAGGGAAGCAGCAGCACAACTCAAAGGCGGCAGAGAGTCCCCACCAGGCAGTGGCAGATGTAACTCAGGGACACTGCTGCTCTGTGTGCATTTGTTGATTAGATCCTGAGCCTCTTCTGATGATCCAGACTGGATGGAAGGCAAAGCAAATGATCTTCTGCTGATTTCTTTATCTATTCAAAGAGCCCGGTTCCTTCAGCGCAATATGTTAATCACATAGAAATAAAAAGTAAAAGATAAAGACGAATAATGGATACTATTTAATTGGAATTAAAATTATCATAGGTATGACAAACAAACATGAAGAGAAAGTGGAAACATCAATTAAGTCAATCTGGCTTCTCCTAAGTTTTTGTAGTCTTGAGAGAGTGATGAAAATCATTTTGATGGAGAAACAATGTGTATTGGAGGATTTTCCTGATGGCACCCTTGAGCTCCTGGTTCCTCAAGCTGTAAATGAGGGGATTCACTGCTGGAGGCACCACTGAGTACAGAAATGACACCACCAGGTCCAGGGATCGAGATGAGATGGAGCGGGGCTTCAGGTAGGCAAACATGCCAGTGCTGAGAAACAGGGAGACCACGGCCAGGTGAGGGAGGCACGTGGAGAAGGCTTTGTGCCGTCCCTGCTCAGAGGGCATCCTCAGCACGGCCCTGAAGATCTGCACATAGGAGAAAAGAATTAAAGCAAAGCACCCAAATGCTAAAGGGGCACTGACCACAAGAAGACAAATTTCTCTGAGGTAGAAGACTGAGCAGGAGAGCTTGAGGATCTGGGGGATTTCACAGAAGAACTGATCCACAGCATTGCCTTGGCAGAGAGGCAGTGAAAATGTATTGGCAGTGTGCAGCAGGGAATAGAGAACCCCAGTGCCCCAGGCAGCTGCTGCCATGGTGGCACAAGCTCTGCTGTCCATCAAGGTCCCGTAGTGCAGGGGCTTGCAGATGGCAACGTAGCGGTCATAGGACATGACAGTGAGGAGAGAATACTCTGCTGATAGCAGAAAGACAAATAGAAATGTCTGGGCAACACATCCAGCATAGGAGATGTGCCTGGTGTCCCAGAGGGCATTGGCCATGGCTTTGGGGAGAGTGGTGGAGATGCAGCCCAGGTCGAGGAGGGCGAGGTTGAGGAGGAAGAAGTACATGGGGGTGTGCAGGCGGTGGTGGCAGGCTACGGCTGTGCTGATGAGGCCGTTGCCCAGGAGGGCAGCCAGGTAGATGCCCAGCAAGAGCCAGAAGTGCAGGAGCTGCAGCTGCCGCGTGTCTGCCAACGCCAGCAGGAGGAACTCGCTGATGGAGCTGCTGTTGGGCATCTGCAGTTCTGGGCCTGGAGTCCTGTGCAGAGTGCAGAAGATAATGACAAGACATTTTTCAGCGACACTCCTCCCTCCCTACTACAACAGTTTTTCTTTCTCTTTGGAAAATGTTCATTTAACTTCATAACTTGGATTTACGTGAGCTTCACCATCCCTTAAGTACTAGCTGAAAGAGCTCTTACTTTCTTCTCATTTCCTACTCATATTCCAGCCTCCTGGATATTTTCCTCCTATGACCAATTTCCATGCCTCGTATCTTTACCCCATCTGTACTCACAGTGCCCATCCCAAATTCTGTGCACTTAAATTTCTGTTAGGGAAAGCTGCCTGTTTGCAGGATAAGTGCATTATTCATGTCTGCAGAGAACTATGGTAATTTTGCTGGTGCTGTCCTTTGGGAGATGAGAGGCTGAAAGCACATGAAGACGTTGATCATATAACTGCAGCCTGAGAAACTTACAGGTCAGGATTCTCAGATGTGTTCATATTTCACATCTCCTTTTAGAATTCTGCCTCCAACTCATTCTCCTTCCCTATGGACAGGAAATGTAAAATCCCTGCCCTGTCTCTCCTCCTGCACAGTGCCCTTAGAAACACTCTGGCATGCACTGAATCTGTGATGCCCCTGCCCCAGGCAGCAGCTGTGTTAACAGAAGGCCCCTGCCTTGCCCTACTGTGTATGGGGGCTCCTTCCCCCCACACGTCTCCCCGCAGCGCCCTGGGCAGCTCCCCGGGCAGGCTGAGTGCTGAGTGCTGAGTGCTGAGTGCTGAGTGCTGAGTGCTGAGCCTGGCAGGCAGCAGAGTCAAAGCCTGCAGGGAGACTTACCTTGCCAAAGGCTGTGAGCAGTGCTCCTGCAGTGAGCTCAACACCTGCTCACACCGTACACATCCTATAAGCTCTCTGCCCTTTCTCTCCTCTCCTCCTGTCCCCTGCAGGCTGTGCTGTGCAGAAGAGCTGCTCCTGGGCACAGCTGTCTCTCTGCAGCACTGCCCACTTGTAGGAGCTCCCTGTGTCCCAGGAGCCCGGCCCAGCTCAGCAGCAGATGTCATTTTTTCCTCACTTCTCCCCTGGAGATGACCTTGGGGCTGCAGCGCTGGCAGCTCCTGATAGACAACAGGGTCATCTCTGCAAAACGTACTTTGAAGTCAGACGAATTAATCACGAGTAGACAGGCTGATTCCTGAAGCACTGTTTGTCCTAACAGATTGTGCGTGCCTAGCAAAGCTGCAAATGCCTGATCTGGTGTCATGGTTTTATGATTCTTGTTATCAGTATTCCACATCATAACATCATGTAAAGCACGGGGAATTAAAGAGTCAATACTCCAGTTCTGTGGATGGACAACTTTCTGGATATTTGTTTCTCAGAAGAGAAGAACAATTGCATATCCCAGGGGACTCAGAGTTCAGAGGGGAAGATAAGCCATGGGAGGAAGTCCCGGGATCTCTCACTTGCTCGCTGCCTGGCAGTGTGTGGCTGCGCTCCCCAGCAGTGAGCCTTCAGTTCAGTGTAAGGCTTTTGGTCTCAGACACTCGCTCTCTCATTATATTTCATTTATTACCCTAAATTCCAATTTTATTTTATAACATTGTGTTATCTTAGGTTCCAATATCATATTTACTAAAAATAAGTTTCCTCCTTATTGCAGTGATGTCAGAGTCACTGTGCTGGAAAGGGGAGACAAGCTCAGTGATTTCAGCTCCACTGTGTTGTCACAGCTGATATGAGCACGGTGGTGTTGCAGTCAGACAGGAGCTCTGCATGTGGGTGAGCATCAAACACGGCATCCCCAGAACCAAATGCTACCAGTGAGGAAATGGTGCCTCCACCTTGGGCCTGAGAGATCTCATGTTCAAAGTTCCATTGCAGTTGAATAATTTGTCCAGACTGGGCCCTTCTCACATCCCACATCCTGGGATGAGACACACTGCCCACATGGCACTTGGGCCTCACGGCATCCTTGCACCCCATGCAGAGTCTGGCAGCTGCTGTCCCACAGTCTTTCATTTGACATCAGACAAACCTCCATCCCACTGCCCCAGGAAGGGCCCTGAGCCAGCAGGAGGGACACGATCTCCCTGCCAAGGCCCTGCAGATCAGGGCTTGGCCTTTCTGCTTCAGAAGACAAAGGAGGCTTTGCTCAGCATCACAGCCACCATCCCAGTGCCTTGGTCTGCCTGCAATCATGGCTTCCAATTATCTGCTCTAACAAGTCCCTGGGGAAGCTTGCTTGTCCATGGCCCTCAGTGGGGCCCATTAATACTCCAGGAAACTTCACTGTTCCTTCCGACTTTGTCTTCTTGAGCACTTCATGCAATCTTCTCTGTGCACTGGAGGTTGATGGACTCAGCAGCAAATGCCCCCTGGGGCCCATTACAACCTGAAGAGCCCTCCTGTGCCTTGTGCCTTCCTGTCATCTTCTTCAGGTGTTCAGAACCTGTGCAGCAAATTGGACAGGTATCTGAAGGGAGCTTAAAGAGGAAGAGCCAAATGGGCATTTAAGAATTCAATTTATTTATTTATTAATAGTTCAGTTTAAACAAGAATCTAAACCAGCACTTTGGAATTGATATTGATCCAGGATGTCCGCTAATGAGCTTTGCTCTGTCATGTGTAGACAAATGTCCTCCTCAACCTCCCCACCCCATTTCTATTCACATTGGCCCCATGGGACTTGCATCACTTTTCCTCCCACATAGAATGATGTCATTCTATGACAAGGTGACCCGCTCAGTGGATGAAGGTAAGGCTGCTGATGTGGTCTACCTGGACTTCAGGAAAGCCTTTGACACTGTCCCCCACAACATTCCCATGGAGAAGCTGGCTGCCCACTGTTTGCATGGGCGCACGCTCTGCTGGTGAAACACTGGCTGGATGGCCGGGCCCAAAGAGTTGTGGTCAGTGGACAGTCGGCTGAATGTGAGCCAGCAGTGTGCCCAGGTGGCCAAGAAGGCCAATGGCATCCTGGCTTGGATCAGGAATGCAGTGGTGAGCAGGACCAGGGAAGTGATTCTGCCCCTGTACTCGGCACTGGTGAGGCCTCACCTCGAGTGCTGCGTTCAGCTGTGGGCACCTCAGTACAGAAAGGACATGGAGGTGCTGGAGCAGGGCAACAAGGCTGGGGAAGGGCTTGGAGAATATGGCCTACGAGGAGAGACTGAAGGAACTGGGGCCGTTCGGTCTGGGGAAAAGGAGGCTGAGGGCAGACCTTATTGCTCTCTTCCAGTATCTGAAAGGTGCTTACAGCAGAGCAGGACTGGTCTCTTCTCACTGCTGACAGGTGACAGGACGAGGGGAAATGGCCTCAAGTTGCACCAGGGGAGGTTTAGGCTGGATATCAGGAAACACTTCTTTACAGAAAGGGTTGTGAAGCACTGGAATGGGCTCCCAGGGAGGTGGTTGAGTCACCATCCCTGAACGTGTTCAAAAACGCTTTGGACGTGGTGCTCAGGGACATGATTTAGCTGAGGGTTGTTAGTTAGGGTAGGATGGTTAGGTGGTGGTTGGACTCGATGATCTTGAAGGTCTTTTCCAGCCTGAGTGATTCTATGATGCTATGGAAGGGGCCCCCTTCCCCGCTCACCCTTCAACCTGTCACCGCCCAGCAGCTCTGCAGCCAGCAGTGCGCTCCCAGCCACCTCCACAGCCACGTGCCTCCTGCGGGCCCACGAGGCTCGGAGGCAGAGCTGCTGCACCCGTGCATGCACACGCACTTGTATCTACACACCTGCACACACCCCGTGTGCAAACGCACGCACGTGTGCAAGGACACCTGTAATGAAGGCACTGGGGCACAGCTGCAGCCCCATCCTGAGATGCGGGTTGCTGCGGGATTCCTCGTTTGCACGCTGCGGGGTTAACCCGGAGCCACAGTCTGAGGGACACTCCTCATGTGCTCTGCAGATGGAAGATGTGCCAGGAGCCAAGAAAACTTTCACAGACAGGGGGTGAAGGGGTGCAGCAGGCGTGGTGTTCCTGGGCTGGGTGGGGACGTGCAGAGCAGCGCCCACTGCCCTGGGATCTGCAGCACTGCACAAGGGCTCAGGGTGCAGCACTGCGGCACAGCTCACTGAGGATGCCGGGTTCAGCACCAGAGCCCCGGGTGGGCTATGGGGGGCCTGGGACGGTGATGGGGGTCCTGTCAGGGACTTTGTGGGTCTGTGAGATCCCAGCGGGGAGCTGGAATGGGTAAGGGAGGTCCGAGGGAGGAAACAGGGGGGTTGAAAGGGAGCCCAGTGGGGGAAATGAGGTGCTGCTGGGGACTGTGGGGCTCTGTGAGGTACCAGGCAGACTTTGGGGGAGGTGTACTGGGTCTGAGAAAGTCCTTGAGGAGATCTGGGGCTCTGTGGGGTGCTATGGGGGATATAGGGACATGGGCTGGATATGAAAACAGCCTGTGGGAGCAGAATGCTGCTCTCAAGAAGGCAGGGTGTTGGCTGCAGGTAGGACACGGGGGTATGGGGTTGTATGGGGACACGGGGAATGGGGGGAAGTGGGGAGCATTTTTGGGTAAAAAGGGGGGATGTGGGGCAGTGTTGGAGTGCATTTCTTTCTTTGTGGGACTGGACTGGGGGCCCTGAGCCATAACCCCCACATGACCCTGTGACTCCTTGACCCTACCTGCTTCATCACACTGCAACCCCATGCCATGTGCCCCCAGAACTCTGGGATCCCTGCCCCCACCTAACCCCCACCATATAACCCCATCTAGCCCATAACTCCATGTCACCCCAACTTGACTCTACCATCCCATCTGACCCCATCACTGTGACCCAGAACCCCATCTGACCCCATAACTCTGTGCCACCCCATAACCCCAAATAAACCTGCACAACCCCTGCACAACCTCTATGTGACCCACGACCCCGTGTCCTCACCCCATGTGGCCACAGAACCAGCTGTGTATGAGGAAAAGGCATCTCCTCCTTCCTCGGGGTGGGGCTGCCCCAGAGCTGCCCCAAAGAAGACACAGGGTGGGCTGCAGCTGTGCACCACAGTATGGAGAGCTGGGAACTGGACAAAGGGGTCACAAGGACAGGAGTGCTTCTGCAGGGAAATACCTGTCACAAGGGTTGGTAGCTTCTGTTTTTTGAAGCGGACGAGTACAGAACAAACTGATGCCACTGAGACTGGGGAAAGGACTGGAGCTTGGCTGCTGCAGTGCTGTGTGGCAATGAGGGAGACTTGAACCAGGAATGGAGCTGGGATGGACTGAAGCAAATCAACTCCTCCACCGGACAGTGGGAGAAGAAATCCAAGTCAGCTGCAGAACAAACAGCAGAACTCCTTACAAAAAAGTTATCCCAGATTGGGGCTGCTGGAACAGGAATGGACAAAGAACTCTGATGGCAGCGCAGCACGAGGAGGACCTGTGTGCTGCTGGAAATCATCTGAGCAATAAGAAATGAGCTTTGCTGCTGCACCGAGAACCGTGCCTAATGGAACATCAGATGAGAGCGTTTCTTGCACATCCCAAAGGCACTTGGGGGGATCTGCTGGGATGTAGGTAAGTCGTACAGGGTTGTGGGGCAGTTAAAGGACACCTATGGGAGGGCTGTAGGGGCACTCTGGGGCAGATATGGGGCAGAACCACACCTAGGAGCTGCCTTTACCCAACACACCACTGTGGTGGAACTGCTGCTGGCCACGGGCCGTGGGCAGTGATGGGGCTGTTCTGGGGCTGCTCTAGGATGGCTCTGGAGCTGCTATGGGGCAGCTATGGGACACACCCACAGCTCAGTGGGGCTGATGTTCCCCCACACGCAGCTGGTGGTGAATCTGCTCCCATGATGGGACTTCCCCCATAACCCCCCACTACCCTTTTGACCCCCATCTTGCCCCCCAAGATGTGGGCAAGATAAGGGTCAGGGGCAGATAGAGACTGCTGTTCTACAGCAACCCCACAGCCACCCTCCAGTACCCCCTGAACAACCCATTGTTCTATGGTTATGGGGTCATGTTCTATGGGGTTATGGGGTCATGGGGGGTTATGGATCAGGGCTCCACCATTGGGCCACAGGGAACCCCAGTCCCCTCTCAGGAAGAAATCAATACATGCACTCCAACACTGCCCCACATCCCCCATTCTGACCCCAAACCCCTCCCCACATGCCCCCAGACCCGATACGTCCCCATGCCACCCCATGTCCCCACACCCACAAGTCCCACCTTTACCTCACACGTTGCCTTCTCCTGTGCAGCACTCCTATATCCCCATATCCTCCCATGTTCCTGTGCCCCCATATCCCCAGTGCCCCACACGTCACTTTTACTCACATCTGTACCCTACCCCTTCTCCAGCTCCAAATTCCTCTCCTGCAGCAGGCAGCCCTGACCCAGTATCGTGTGGTTGTATGGGATATAGGGAGACATGGGAGTGAGGAGGGGCCCCAGGTGTGCTGTGCAGGTCCTGGAATAGTGACAGGGGTTCTGTCAGGGACTGTGGGGATCTGTGAGATCCCAGGGGGGTCCTGGAGGTGGCAAGTGAGATCTGAGGGAGAAATAAGGGGGTTTGGTAAGAGTCCAGTAAGGGACATGGGGTGCTGCTGAGGACTATGGAGGTTTGTGATGTTTCCAGCCAGCTATGGGGGAGGAGTACCAGATCTGAGGAGGTCCTGAAGGGGCTATGGGGCTCTGTGGGGGGCTGTGGGGTGCCTACAGGGATCTTGCTGGGGAAATAGTGAAGGGGTTATTGGGGCTCTGAGGGAATTATGGGTGGGCTGTCATGGGAAAGGAAAAGGCAAGCTTGGGGAAAACAAGGGGCAGCCAGGGGGATGGAAGGGAAACCTACAGGAATGCAAGGGGAAGTCAGGCTGAGGCAAGGGGACAGCTAGGGGAAGAACAGGGGAACGTCCCAGGAACTGAGTTCTTCTTTCAAATCCACATCTTCTGCTTCCCAACTTAGCTGCAAAGCTGCCAGAGGAGCTGCAGTACCGCTGCCCGCCTCCTGCCTGTGTCAGAAAGAGCTGCACATTAGCAGGGTGTAGCTGCCATTAAAAAGCCAACTCCATAATTGCAGTAACAAAACCATCACCTTCAGTATCTGGTACAGGCAGACGACCATGGCCTTGCACAGGAACCATTCCTACACAGCAAGGGAAGTCCTTCACTGCCTTAGGATGCGAGTAACACGGAGTAAGGGCCCCAAAACCTGGCTATCAAGCCACCGACTGGAAGCTAAACACACCTTCTAGTTCAAGAATAAGCAAGACAAACCAGTGCACCTTGCTGCTGGAGAGGGCTGCGCTGCATCTCCTGCTGCCATCCTTGGGCTGTCATCGTGCTGACCATCCACAGCGCACTTTGAAGGGCCGCAGCCTTGCAAGAAAGAACAGAGAGCAGAGAGCTCTGCCTTGCATTTCCTGGGAGAACACAGAGATGAGCCGCACAGCCCTTGTTCTCAGAACACACAACTCTTCTCTTACCAGCTTCTTTCATGCCTGCACACCGCTGTTCAAACCCCTCCTCCATCTCTCCCTTCACAATGCAATGCACAGCCTCTCCCCAGCGACGAGCTCTGGGCTGTTTAATGCCTGTGCCATCATCAGGACCTGCAGAACAAACCTTGCAGTTAAGAGGTTGGATTAGACAAGCGCTCTGTCTAGCAAAATTCACCATCTTAAACACTTCCAATAAGAGACTTCTTCAAACTGGCTGGAGGGGGAGCAAAGACGCACAGAGATCTGAGATCTTTGAACAAAGGCAGGGCCACAAACACTGAGAAATACAAACACGGGGCCATTCTGCATGCACACAGATCAAATGGCATTACACACCAACACCGCTTTACCTCCTCCGCACCAACAGGCTCTGCAGTGCCCCAGCGTCTGTCAGTGGCAGTCTGTGAGGAACGGCCCTGCAGAACACGCAGAGTCACGCAGGCTCTCCTCCTCCTGCTCCTCCAGGCGCCGCGTTCCTTCCTCTGGCACATGGAGCTCAGCTGCTGCTGCTGCAGGCAGTGCTTCCCGTGTCTGCCCAGCCTAAAGCCACCAGACAACGTCAGCGCATGCCTGGTGCTCACAGACAAGCAGAAGTGCTGGTGGAAAATCACCGCACAGCACAGACTGAGTCGCTGGTACCTTGCAGCGAGGAAAGGCTGAGATGCACAACGTCCTCACCTGCTTGCTGGTTGCAAGTGAGGTTCAGCAGCAACTCCACTCGTGATTAAGTCCTCCAAAAACATTCCTCTTTCTTCCTGATCAGGAGACTTCATACTGAAACCTTCTCCAAAGTCCTTATTAAACAATGCCTGCATCTAAAGCACAAGGAGAAAACACGTTTCAGATTTAAGGCCACAAAACAATCATATTCCATTCCAATACAACTTCAATTCTGATTTAAGTTTCATGACCAGCATTTCACCCACCTGCTACGGAAGGGGGAAAGGGAGGAGGCAAAGGTAGGGGGGCAAAGATAGGGAGAGCCTTTTAGCCCCACATCCCCTTATAGCCCACCCTACAGCCCTGTATCACCCTACGGACCCACACAACCCCCTATAGATCCATATCCCTCATATACCTCCTATAGCCCCATTCTCCCTATATCCACTAATAAACTCCCACTGCCACCCTATATCCCCCCCACAACCCCCCTCAAGACCCCTTATAGCACAACATCCCTCTCTATAGCCCCCTGCCTCCTATCACCCCAAACCCTCCCACAGCCCACCACAAACCCTTATAACCCTATACCCCCCTATAACATGCCTTATAACTCTGTATCCCCCTATAACAACCCCCCCATGACCCCATATCTCCCTATATCCCTCCACAACCCCCTGTACATCCGCAGCAGAATTGTATAGCCCCTTACAGCCCCATTTCGCCCCTATAGCCCCTTGAGATCCCAACAGCCCCCTATAGAGCCCCTATAGCCCTAAAACCCTCCCTACAGCCCCCACCCCTTATAGCCACCCACAGCCCCACATCGGCCCTATACCCCCCCACATCCCCCACAGTCCCCTATATCACCCCCACAGCCCCCTCTTGTTCCATACCCTCTTATACCCCTTCTATAGTCCCCCACAGCTTTCTATACCCCCATATCCCCCAGAGCCCCCGACAGCCCCCATCATCCCCCACATTCCGCTCAGAACTTCCTGTTTCCTCACAGCCCCCGATATCCCCCCATATCCACCCCTACAGACCCCCCACAGCCCCAATATCCCCACATTACTCCATGCCCCCCCTGTAGCCCCACAGTACCCCACATCCCCCAACATCCCCCAATATCCCCACAGCCCCTAACCTCCCACATCCCCCCGGATCTCCCCCACCGCCCCCTGCACCCACAGCCCACCTCAGCCCCGGGGGGCACCGCGAGCAGCGCTGCCGGCTCCTCTCCCCGGCCCCGGCCCGGAGCCGTTCTCCCGCGCACCTCCGGCGCCGCTGTCCTCAGCACCGCTCCCGTCGCGCCGCGGTTCCGTCTCGGTGCTGCCCGGACAGCTCCGGCGCGCAGCGGCTGTGGGACCGGCACCGTCCGAGGGGAGAGCCGGCTGCCGACGGCCGTTCCCGCGCGCTGCGCCTCAGCCAATCGGAGCCGGCGGCGCTGCCGCTGACCAATGAGAGGCACGAATGAGCCGGAACTGCCTCTAACTAGTGAGAGGCGGGGGCGGGACAGAGCTGTTCTTGACCAATGAGACGCTGCGACAAGCCGGAAGTGTCCCTGACCAATGAGAGCCCAGGGGCGGGACGGAGCTGCCGCTGACCAATGAGATGCTGAGACAAGCCGGAACTGCCCCTGACCAATGAGAGGCCGGAGGCGGGACGGAGCTGCGGTGGGGGCGGGGCTCGGAGTGTTCCCTATTGCTGTAGGGGATGGGATGTGGGATTGGGATCGGGATTTGGGATGAGGGATTGGGATTGACAGGTGTGAGATGGGCTTGGGATGAGGGATGGGGAATGAGATTTGGAATTGGGATTGGGATGTGGGATATAGGATGTGGGGTTGGGATGTTAGATACAGGATGTGGGGTTGAAATGTGGGATATAGGAAATGGGGTTGGGATGTGGGGTTGGGATGTTGGATGTGGGATTGGGATGTGGGATATAGGATGTGGGATATAGGATGTGGGGTTGGGATATGGGATATAGGATGTGGGATTGGGGTGTGGGGTTGGGATGTTGGATGTTGGATTGGGATGTAGGGTGTGGGAATATGGATATGGGATGGATACGGGATGGGACATCGGGAAATGGGATATATATGGGCTGGGCTCCGGATACGGGATGGACTTGGAATGGATATGGCAGCATAGAAGCGTAGAAGCACAGAACTGCTCAGGTTGGCAGAGCAGCGCTCCCTCTGAACTCGGTGCCGTCTGTGAACGCACTGAGGGTGCACTCAATGCCCTGCTCAAGGTCATTGATAAAGGTGTTCAGTAGGAGCGGCCCCAGTCCCCAGCCCTGGGGGATGGCACTCGTGAGCGGCCGCCGGCTGGAAAATGCTGCTCTGGGTGTACAGACTTGGCCGGGTCCCCGTCTGCAGACAAAACTGCCAGGAGCCGAACAGCGTGGGGGCAGAAGAGCCGTGACGTGGGAGGCGTCTTGACGCCTGTCTGTCTGTCTGCACGGCAGGCCCAGCTGCCCCTGCTTCCCCCCTCCATGGGAACCGCCCCTGCTGCCGCTGCCGGAGTCTCTGCTGGCCACGGTGACCCGATGCGATCCCCCTCCATCCGCCCGTGCCCTGCCTGCTGCCCATCCCCACGGCAATTCACGGCGCCGAGCAGCGCAGGCGAGCTGTGTGAAACGCCCTCTGCATCCCGCTGCACAAAGGACTGCGGGGAGAGATGAGGGCTGGGGCTGCTGGTGGCAGCTGAGGGACACCGTGGCCATCTGTGGTGCCCCATCCTGCCCCGGAGGTGGGGAGCTGGGGGGCTATGACACGGCACAAATGACTGCAGGCAGAGGGACGTAGCAAAACACAAACACAGAGCTTTTAATAACCTATCCGAGAATACAACGAGAAAGAGAAACGACAGTAATCCTAAAGTTCCCATCCCACCACAGCTGAGCGCCCAGACAACGTCCCATCCCACCGCACTGCTGACTGTGGAGGACGGCTGGGTTCAGGAGGGGAGGGATGAGGCCGCTGGTGGTGCCCCTGGAACGCTGCGGCTGCCGCCTGGTGCCGCGGGGCCGGCGAGGAGCGCGGGGTTACGGGTAGCCGTACCGGTCGGCTATGGCCATGTCTATCTCCCGCTGCAGCAGGAACTGCACGGGGCCGATCTTCATCTGCCGGGCCGCCCGCTGCCGCTCCTCCTGGGCCAGCTTCTTCAAGCGCTCCCGCTCGGGCCGCTGCTCGGCTGTGATGGGCAGCGACTCCTCCAGCGCTGTGGGTGCCGCGCCGCCACGCAGCCGGGGCCCCGTGCAGGGCACAAATTCCACGGGGCGCCGCGGCCGAGGCTGCGGTTTGTGCCGCTGTGCCGGTGGGTCCCTCGGCGGCGGTGAGCTCCTCCACGAGGACGGGCGCGGGCAGCTTGGCGCCGTCTTCTTGGCGGTGCCCTCCTCTCGTGCCGTGCCGCCTGGAGGTGCCGGCGCTGCCCGGTCCGTGCCGCCAGCTTGGGGCCGGGGGGCGGCGGGGCCAGCGCCGGCCGTAGGCTGGGGCTGCACAGAGGGTGGCTGGCGCACCGGCCCCACCGCAGTCACCCTCTGCCCCAGCGGGTGCACGGCCCGGATGGATTCGCACAAGTGCACGCGCAGCTCGCTGGCAGTGCCCGCTTGCCCGCTGCCGCTGGCTCCTGCGCTGGCCCCACACAGCTTCGCTTGGCCCAGGTGTTTGCGGCCTTGTCTTTCTCTTCTTTCTTTGCACGGCGGCAGCTTCCTTTTCTTGGCTGGGGCGCTGCTGCTGGGCTGCTCCTGCTGGGAGCTCTCCCCTTTCTGGGAGGTGCCAGCAGGCGCAGGGCGCTTGGCCCGCTTGGTGCTGCCCCTGTTCTTCTTTTCTGCCGGAACCTCCTGGGGCTGCCTGTGCTGCACCTCCCTGATGGGCTGTGTGCTTTGGGCTGCTTTGGGAGGTGTGCTAACAGCCAGAGTGGTCGGCTGAGGGCTGAGCCGGGCACTCGCTGGTGGCACGACGGGGTGCAGCTGTGACAACCCACATTGCAGCTCAAGCAGGAACCCAGGGGATGGTGGAAGCCCCCAGAAGGGGTCGGTGGGGGTCCCGGTGGCAGCCTGTGCCTCCGTGCTGAGCTCTCTGCTGTCCCTGGGCTCGTCAGGGAGCTCAGCGATGAGGCATTCTGGGGCAGGGCTGCTGCGCTTCTCATGGGGGACCTCAACAGCTCTTGCCACCTCTGGAAAAGCAAGAACATCCCCCAGAATGGTGATGAAAACTTCCCACACCCACTCGGTGCAAACACGTGCCTGCGGGCTCTGCAGCCCCCAAACTCACCATTGATCCAAGAGAGCAAATCCTGAATGTCCGTGATGTCCTCCGGCACATCCGTCACTGCTGGGAAAAGCAAGAAAATCCCAAAGGCTCAATGCCAGCTCTCCTGTACCATGTTCACAGTAAGGGATCTCGGGTGAACGTTGGGTTCCCATTACAAATCAGGACAGGAAAGGTAACTGCAAAGCCCAGGGATTAAGACCCAAAGCAACACGCAATGAGATCAGTCCCAGGAAAGAACAGGCAGAAAGCCTAACTAGAAATGCAGCGCACCAAACCCAGATGCCTGCTGTGTGTCTGTACCTCTCTTGGGTGCTGTGCCACACTCTGTGCTCCTCCCCTGGCTTTCCACATGGCTGCGCTTTGCTGGAAGGCAGCTTGCATCAGCTTCTGACAGAAAGGAGACAACAAAGACATGAAGAGCATCTCCGTGGAGGAAGGTTTGAGCACAGCCAACCACAAACTGCTGGTCTTCGAGAGCAGGTTCTTCAAGTTGCCTTTCCGCTGCTCCAATGTTGTGCCAGTTCTGCAGTCAGCACAGAACTGCCCTTTCCTCTCCCCTCCCTCACACACACTGCCCTTCACGCAGCCCTATTTAGAGGCAGGTACCCACACCACAGCTCACAAGAGCTTCTTACCAGCAGAGGCTTTCCATTTCCCTCCTTGCCCTGCACCATTCCATGGACGCGCAGGCTCCGTCCCTACAACAACAGACTGTGTGTTGATTTCACAGACACCAGCAAGCAGCAGAAGTATTGTCCAGTAAGCCCACGTCCCCCCAGAAAACAGAAAGATGCTACTTTGACAGCCAAAACACACACTGATCGTTCACTTCTCACTGCTCCTTCCTGCATCCAAATGGGTGGTTGCTTGACATCACCTGCAGCACTGCACCCGCCCAGAAGCAATTCTCAAAATTCATCCTTCCATCCTTCATGACAGAGGACTGAAGAAACTCACTCTTGCATGGCAGGAAGGACGGTCCGTCCCCATCGCGTCCCTCTGTGCGCTGCAAGGCGCAGTTGGATCTCTGGCAGCCTGCTGGCTGCTGTTCCCAAATGCAGGGAATCGCGCCGCGCTGCTTCTGAAGAGAGAAAGGAAGAAACGTTGGAGGGAACGGCAGCCAAGGTTTGCAGAGAGCTTCCAGATCGTGCCAGAGATGGGATATCAGAGTGCTGAGATGTTAATTATCACTAAGGGAAAATACAGCCTGAGCCATGTCCACATCATTAGCTCAGTGAGCGCAGAATCCAACCGCTTGTTGAGGTCACAAAGGACCAGAAGGGCTCCTCCTGCCCCAGTCCTTCCCTTACAAATGAGAAAAAAAGAAGACATACCAAGCAAAAGACACCCAGCCATACCTTTCCACTCACGAGGCAGAAATAGGAATAGCAGTCCTCTCCTCGCTGAGACATGACCAGTGAAGTGTCAGAGGAAGCTGAAGTTCCGAGGGCTCACTCCACAGGAACTTCCCCCGCTCTTGGAAGGAGCTGGCTTCACTCTTCCTCAGACTGCCTCGATCCCCAAACTCTCCTTTTGGACAGGAACCCTGCAGAAAGTACCAACAAGTGACTAATCGTGAGGAAGAAGCATTTTCCCACCTTTCTTCTGCCACGCCATTCAGTCTCTTGAGGAGGGCAATGCATGGAAATCAGCTGGCTGCAAGAGCTGCCCAACCCTAGCTCCAGCTTGTGTCTGACTGCATGGCTTGTGTCAGCAAGTGCTCTTCTCCATCTCCTCAGCAGCTCTGCACCCAGCCATCCGTGGGGCAGCAAGGCACGACTTGAACTCTACGATGTCTGTGCTCTCCTTCCTTGTCATGGTCTGACATGAAGGCGGGGGCCCGGCAGCAATTGATCGGGGGAGGAATGACATTTCATCATCCTCACCGAAACGTGGGATGGAATCGCAACAAGAACCCATTTCCCCTGGAAACAGCCGTGCCGAGGGGCACTGCTGGAGCTGGGAACTCCTCCCCAGCCCGGCTTTCCTGCCGAGACACCTCCCGGCAAGCAGCCGGCACCAAACCCAGCTCACCCGGTCACCGCTCAGCCGGAGCTGCGCCCAGCTCACACACACGCCGCAGCGCTGCTTCTGACGGGCTCTCACAGGTGATCTGCTCCAAGGAAGGCTCACAGCTCAGTCTGCGTGCAGCACGCTCACCAGAGCACCAGCTCTGCTCACCAGCTGTGGCACAAACGCTCCCAGCCCAGCAGCCACTGTGACCTCAGCGAGTGCCCGCATCGCTTCCGTGCCTTCATCACAAGTGAAGGAAACGGACGCCTCCCAGATCCAGCTTTTGGGAAATAAACACCGGGGTCACCCAATGGGGTTATGTGCAGTAAAGCAATGGAGAAGCGAGGATGACTTTGTGCAGCCCAATAAAAGCAGTGAAGACCAATACGGCCTCATGGTGGTCAATGGAGTCCCAGGGAACCAGCAGCAGCACTAGGAATGCACATCTGTATGCCCCAGGGCCGGTGCCGGCCTCTCGAGCTGTGGCTGTGGCTTCAGGCCCTTGGCCTGGCTCCGGCCTCCTGTGCTGTGCTCTGGGCCCCAGGGCTGGTGCTGCTCTCCCTGGCTGTGGCTTCAGGCCCCAGGCTCACTGCCGGCCTCTCAGGCTGTGGCTGTGGCTCCAGGCCCCACGGCCGCCATCAGCGTCCCTGGCTGTGGCTTCAGGCCCTGGTTTCGGTACCTTCCCTTGGCACTTAGCTTACAGAGTTCTCCTATGCCACGTGCTGGTGCCATACCTCTAAGCCACAGCACTGATGGGTTCAGCAAAGCTCACGGCAGCAGGCTTTGGTCATCCTCAGATCTTCATGATGAGAGAGACAAAAAGAAACAAGTACAAGGTAACAGTCATATTTTTTTCTCCCGGTCAGCATGCCATAACTAAACCTTCCATGCTAAGACTTGTATCTTGATAGGGATGTTCCCTTACCCTCACACCTTTAGCACAACCCCTTCTGTTGAGATTCCCACCAGTGAAGAAGTATTAGTGCCACTCCTTGCTGCTAGGATGGGCTGTTTGAAGACTGACGCACGTGCCGCGATCAAATCCCTCTTGCAGGAATAAAGTGCAGAGCAAAAGGAACGTTTGGGCCAGGTGGCCTCAGAAGTCTGGCTGTTCTGGATGATGGCTGCTGATGGAAACAGGTATTCTTGTGCTATTCAGCTTTTAACATGAGCCAGGTGTGCTGTAGCAAGAACCATTAGGCTCTAAAATGCCTTTAAACACGCACACTACCTATTTCTGTCCTGCATGCCATCTTTGCTGCTTTTTGGTGCAGGAATTTTTACTAGCATGCATTGGGCTTGTTTGCTTGTGGAAGGAACAATATGTGTAGTTTTCACAGAGAACTTCTGTTATGATTTCTTTGTACATTTAATCCTAAATATCAGAAGGAGTGCTGCAAGAAAGGGCCCTGCCAGTGCCAGTAAGTTCCTGCCCAGCTCTGTGTCACAGACCCCACTGTGGAGGGAAGCGTAAAGGATGGCAGTTCAGAATCCTCTCTTGCCAGCTTGACGTGCTGGATTTTGAGCTTATGAAGTGTGCTCCGTCTTTCTAAGGTGTTCCCTTGTGCTTTAAAGGAGAAGGCTGCAGGGTGATATTTCCCTTTTGTCTTGCAGATGCACTCCTTGGCACAGACCTCTCTCAGCCTTCAGCATTGTTTCCTAGTGGCAGACTATTTTGCAGACTGTGGGTGTCCCAGATTCAGCCTTCTATTTCTCTAGCCTGACAAATATTTTATTTGCAGGAGGAAAGAAAGAAAGTAGTTTAATGAGAAGAACATTTGAGTGCTAACGCAGTGAGGTGAATGAGGGCCTCAGAGGCAACTTGGTGCTGCTGAAGCACTGCCCAGTGACAAGGTCGGGGGTAACAGCTGCTGCCAGATGAGGATAATGCTTTTGGACCGAGTGAGGAGAGAAAAAAACACGATGACTGAGCTGCCTGCAAAGAGCTGCTGGGGGAAGCTTGGTGCCAACTTGGAATTTGATCTGATAACCTCCTGTGCATGTTCTACGTTTATTCCACCCTCCATCTTTCCCACAGCCATACACGGGGCTCTGGGCAGCGGACGTTTCCGTTGCTGGGGGTCCTGCTGCCACCTCGAGGTGCTGAGCCAAACTGCCACCTTCTGTGTGAAACATGAGGAAAAAATGCAATTCTGAACCCACAGCACCTCAAAGTCCCTTCAAGAGCCCCCCCTATAGCCCTCAGCCCTCCGGTTTTCCCTGCTGTCCCTTAGAAGCCTCAGGAATGCCAGCAGCACCTCGTGCCTTAGGATGCCTGGTGGATTTTACGAGGATGCACTCATCTCCTGCATCCTCCATCAAAAGAGGGGTGGCCAGCAGGGACAGGGAGGTGATTGGTCCCCTCTACTCTGCTCTTGTGAGGCCCCATCTGCAGCACTGCGTCCAAGTGTGGAGCCCCCAGTACAGGAAAGACAGGGAACTGTTGGAGAGGGTCCAGAGGAGAGCCACAAAGATGATCAGGGGGCTGCAGCACCTCCCCTATGAGGACAGGCTGAAGGAGCTGGGCTTGTTCAGTCTGGAGAAGAGAAGGCTGCGGGGTGACCTCATTGCAGCCTTTCAGTATCTAAAGGGAGCCTACAAACAGGGGGGGAATCAATTCTTTGAAAGGGTGAGTGACAGCAGGACAAGGGGAAATGGTTTTAAGTTGAGGGAAGGGAGATTTAGGTTGGACATCAGGGGGAAATTCTTTACAGAGAGAGTGGTGAGGTACTGGAACAGCTGCCCAGAGAGGCTGTGGATGCCCCATCCCTGGAGGTGTTCAAGGCCAGATTGGATGGGGCCCTGGGCAGCCTGGGCTGGTATTAGGTGGGAAGGTTGGTGGCCCTGCATATGGCAGGGGGGTTGCAGATTCATGATCCTTGAGGTCCCTTCCAACCCTGGCAATTCTGCGTGTGATTCTGTGTGATCCTGATCATGGGCAAAAATATCGAACAGTGCTGACCCGAGCTGGGGGCTCAGTGGTGACATACAGGGAAACCTGCTGTGCTGCAGTGCGAGCCTCCGGTCCTGCTGCTGGGCACTGCTGGGTGCAGCCCGGCTCCGTCCTCTCCGCACCTCCCTGCAGGGACTGATGGCCGTGCCCGGGATCCCCCCAGCCTCTTCTGCAGGCTGAGCCGCCCCAGCTCTCCCAGAATCCCACCCCAACCATTCCCCATCCCTATGTTCCCAGGCAGTGCTGACTGAGGGGGAGAAGGGATTTTGGAGGGGTGGGATGGGGCCGGTGGGGGCAGCCCTGGGACACGGCCCTTTGTGCTGCCCCATCCTGCCCCACAGGTGTCTGCAGGGGCCCTGGGGGGGCTTTGGTGCTGCATGAACAACTGCAGGTGGAGGCGTAGGAAAGTGAATGCAAAACATTTAATAACATAACGTAATGTAAAGTAACGTAATTGATCATAACTGAACAGAATCTAACAGGATTTAACACAACGTAATTTAACACAGTCCCACATCGTCCTAGTCCAAGATGACGTTGGTGGACAGCCCAGGTTTGGAGGGGTAGGGCTGGGGCCGGTGCTGGTGCCCCTGGAGCACTGCTGCTGCTCTCTGTGTGCCACTGGGGCTGGCGAGGAGCCCAGGGCTACAGGTAGCCTTGTTTGTTGGCTATGGCCGTGCCTCCTGCTGCACCACGTGGGCCGGTTTCTGCGGACGCTCCCGCTCGTGCTGAGCCCACCCAGCTTCACCTAGCGCCGGCGTTTCTGTGCTGGAGCGTCCTGGCCCAGGGGCAGCTTCCTCTTCCTGGTTGGGACGCTGCCAGAGCGCTGCTCATGCCCTCTGCTCTTGTCTTTCCCGGTGGTGCAGGCGGGCGCCGGGCACTCGGCCGGCTCGGTGCCATCCCCGTGGGGGTCGTCTGGCACGTGGCAGGAGATGCAGCCGGGTGGCAGTGCCAGGTGGGTGAGAACCACCCGGGGCTGCCTCTGCCGCGCCTCTTCCGTCAGATGCCCAAAGGGCAGAGACTCGGAGAGCTGCCCACAGCATGCTGGCTGCCTCCAGAACAGGTCGCTGATGGGCCTGGCATCAGCCTCTGCCTCTCCGCTGAGCTCCGTGCCGGCCCAGGGAAAGTCAGGGAGCGCTGCGATGAAAGGAGTGCTGTCGAGGCTGCTGGGGACAGCTGGGCTCGGTGGCTGCGTGGCATCGATCCACCGCAGCAGCTCTGCCCTTTCCTGGGCGTTCAGTTCTGGCAGCAGCTCATCGTGACCGTTTCCCACAGCCTCAGTGCAATCGGTCCCCTCTGCTTGGACGTCAACCAGGTCCTGGCTCTGCTGGGGGACCTCCAGAGGACTCGTCACTTCTGAAAAAGCAAGAACCAGAGTGATGATCACAGCATTTCCACAGCCACTCAGTTCAGACACCCTCCCACCAGCTCTGCAGCCCCCAGACTCACCGTTGTTGACCCACGCCAGGAGGTCATCCATGTCCGGGATGTCGTCCGGGATCTCTGTGTTGGATTCCACTTCTGGAAAAGGGAAGAAAATCCCCACACGGGTAATGCCAGCTTTCCCACACCCGCTCAATGCGAACACCTCCCTGCCAGCTCTGCTGCCCCCAAACTCACCATTGTTCATCCATGTCAGGAGCTCATCGATGTCCATGGTGTCTTGCGAGATGTCTGCGCCCATTGTCGCTGCTGGAAAAGCAAGAAAATCCCCAGAGGGGCAATGCCAGCTTTCCCACAGCCAGCCGGTGCGGACAGCCTGCCGCCCGCTCTGCAGCCCCCAAACTCACCACCTGATTCCAGCGCTGCGGTGCTGCAGGCGAGCGGAGCCGTGGTGGGATGGGGGCACACGTCGGTGGGCGCTGGGTGCCCCTGCTCCTCCGTGAGCACCACGGCACCTCCAAAGGGCCCCACCGCCTGCTCCCAGCTGGCGGGCAGCGTGCAGGGCACGGGGAGCACCTGCTGCTGCACTGAAGGTGCTGGCAGAAGGACGGGGCTGTCGGAGGCCTGCAGCGGGCAGCTGCCTGCGGGCTGCGGGGGCTCCCCATGGAACACGGCCCCAGGCCACAGCCCCATCGGCTGCTGGGGCTGCGGCGTCCCTGCCAGCAGGGGATGTCCCCAGCAGTGGGCAGGGGCCGTGGGGGGAGCCATGCCTGGGTGCAGCTCCCAAGGTAGCAGCTGCAGCAGCGGTAAGTGCTGCCCCCCGGGTGGCAGCTGAACCACGGCTGGAGGCAGCCCCCCAGGCGGGAGCTGCGCTCCCTGTCCCTGGACACCTGGGAGCCCAGGCCAGACGGAAGCCTGAGGCACCACGTGGGTGACACTGGGGACAGGGAGGGGTTGCGGTGACACCGGCACTGCTCCGCCGATGCTGGGCTGCATTGCGGCGGTGGCCGGTGGTGGCACAAAGGATCCAAAGAAAGCGGCGTCGGGTGTCGGAAGCACCGTCAGCGTCCCTGAAGGGATTCTCTCTGTGGGGAAATGCCCAAATGGGCGCCGGGCTGAGATCTGGGGCACTGGGATCACCCGGAGGACTGCAGTGCCAGGAGCAGAGCAGCCTGCTGCCTTACCTGCCGCGGGAGCTCGAGAATGGCAGCGGGGGGTTCCGTGACCGCTGAGGTCAGCCCCTCTCCCCTGAGCTCACAAGGATTCTCTGTGACGCTGTCACAGGCATTGCTCTCTGCCTGCCCCGTCACCAACACTCGCTGTGGCCGCTCATTGTGGCCTTCCATTGTTTCAGTGGAGATGATAAACATGATGGAAATGAACTTTTTACGTGTCGAGATGGTGATGGGACAAAGGGGAATGGTTTTAACGTAAAGGGGGGAGATTTGGATTAGATGTCAGGGAAGTTCATCCCAGAGGCAGCCGAGGCCCTGGCACTGCTGCCCAGACGGGCCGTGGGTGCCCCAGCCCTGCAGCTGCACTCGACTCAGCTCCCATTGCAGCGAATGGAGACAAAGGGAGGGACGTGGCTGATGACGCTCAAACACGCGGTGGCATCGCAGGCTGCGGCGGTCTGACTCTGCAAAGCCACCAAACTTCCACCTGCTGGCCGTCTCCCTTCACACATCCGCCTGTCACAGAAGCACAGGGGCTGGAAGGGACCTCTGGAGATGAGCGCAGTACAACCTCCCCCAGAGCAGCTTCCCTGCAGCGCTTGCACAGGAGAGGCTGCCTGGAGCTGCGGAGCCCAGAACTGACCCAGAGCTCCACACGTGCCCAGCGCTTCCTGCGGCCCTCCACAGCCTCCCAGGGCCACCAGTCCTGCCCAATGCCCCCACTGGGGCCAACAGACCCGACGCTCAGTACGTGACCATCTCCTTCCCCGGGCACAAAGCGGGGCGACGGGGGCACTGGCGGCAGCAGCAAGGAGGAGCTGAGGAGCCGCAGCTCTCGGCCCGCTGCAACCACCCCAACATCCCCCACTGCTGGACGCGCTCTATGGCACGGCCACCTCTGGCTGTGCGCCGTCTGCACGGGCTGTGCAGCCTGCCTGGTGCAAGCAGGGGGAAGCGGCGCGGCGGCGGCCGCGCCGCGGGGAAACCCGCTGTGCTGCAGTGCGAGCCTCCGGTCCTGCCGCTGGGCACCGCCGGGCGCGGCCCGGCTCCGTCCTCTCCGCGCCTCCCTGCGGGGACCGACGGCCGTGCCCGGGATCCCCCCGAGCTCCTCTTCTGCGGGCTGAGCCGCCCCGGCTCTCCCAGAATCCCAGCCCAGCCATTTCCCACGCGGTGCCGAGGAGGGCAGGGGATGCGGGGGGAGCGGCGGGGCCGGCGCTCGCATCCTATGACGCGGCCGTTCGCGCCGCCCCGTCCTCACCCGGCGCCGGGCGCGGGGACGGGGCGGGTTATCGGAGCCGCGGAAACGACCGCGGGCAGAAGCGCCGGGAAACGAAGGTTCCACGTTTAATCGACGAACGCGCGGAGCGATCGACGGAAACGACCGCGTTCCCGACCGGCTCCCGTCCGAACGGCGGCTCCGGAGGACGGCTCGGCGCCGACGGGGGACGGACGGCCCCGCGCCGCCTTCCCCTGACCGCCCGGCGTCCCCGAGGCACGGGGCGGGCGGCGGCGGGGACGCGGGGCGACGGAGCGCCGCTTTCCTCCCGCGGAGCCCCGCGCTCCGCCGGCGCCGTCGCGGCCGCGGCCGCCATTGGCGGAGAGCCCGCGCTCGGCCCGCCCCCGCCGCGCTGCCATTGGTCGGTCCGCGGAACGGGGCGGGCGCTGCGCGCGGGGTCCTTTCTGTGGGCTGTCGCGCGGTTTTTGCGTCATCACCGCGCGCGTCCCGGCTGGCCCCGGCCCGGCTGCCCGCGGCGATGCCTGTCGCCGTGCGCCCGCTCCGCTTCCACGGCCCCTGGCAGCGTCTGAACGCGCGTGTGTGCAGAACCGTGCACACGAGTGCAAAGAGGCACTCACACGCACCCCTCTGCATTCACACACGCGTGCACATGGGTGCACGAGCGTGCAGCTGTGTGCAAAGCCACGCAGCCACGTGCAAAGACCCCGATGCTCCCAGCCGTGGTTATGCAGGCACACACGCGCGTGCAGACACGTGTGCAACGCAGCCCTTTTGCACGCTCAGACGCAGATGCCGTCGAGAAAACATCCTCGTGCGCGTGCACGTGTGCAATCCCACCGCTGTGCACCGC
The DNA here is from genome assembly GCA_030408155.1 of Lophura swinhoii. NCBI lineage: Eukaryota > Metazoa > Chordata > Aves > Galliformes > Phasianidae > Lophura > Lophura swinhoii. The sequence continues at coordinate 1,643,619 of CM059485.1, forward strand.
CTTTGGCTGTCTGTCCGTCTGTCCGTCCCAGGGTACGTTTGCAGCTGACAGACAGGCTGTCTCAGGAGCAGAGGCGAGCAAACCACGCACCCAGAGCAGCACACGGCCTCGTGAGTTTCGTTCAGCACGCTCACACGGACACACACACAGGCAGCCCTTGCAGGTGCTGGAAACATCCCGGTGATTTCTGTCAGGACGGGATCTCTGAGAAAAGCAGATTTTAGTCGCGATTGCGACGGCGGGCGTCCCACAGGCAGGAGCACCTCTGGACACAACGTGACAGTCTGCATACCCTGTTCTTCCCCCCCTTGCCTCCCCGTTTCCCCACTGGCTGGGTACCCCAGGTTCACGATCGCATCAAAGGTTCACATTTGTTAATTACTCGTTAATTTGTTTGTTATCTGGTGTCAGCCCTGAAGATGCCTCAACACTCTTCTTGTTCATACTGATGTGGTGATTTTCTTCAGAGTCCTTGTTAAACAAAGGGTACGGAGGGGAGGTGCCCCATCTTCCTCAGTACCTTCTTCAGGCACTCCCTGAGCCATGCAACAAATTGTCCTTTTAATTTGGGCGGGATACTCTTGCAGTGTGTGACATCTATTTTCAGTGTTGGCTATACATAAGCTGTTACTGGCCTATATGTATGTTTTTAATTATTTAACTTCTCCTCCTTGAATTCTCTATTACTCAGGTCCTGTCTGTCCTGGACAAAAGCTAGGAGTTTTCCAACATTGAGGGGTTTCTGATTTGTCCAGATATTTCTTACATCTAGCTTGCCTTGGGTACTGTGACAGATAAGGTTTCTTGGTCAAATCAAAACTCAATGGAGCTTTCTCAGGTGTCTGGGAATGTAAATAATGTTGTAAACGACAGAAACGAAGAACTTGCAGCCTGGGGCACATGAGCTGCTTGAAAATAACCAAAGAAAAATGGAGAAGACCGCTGGCTTTCAGCCCCACAACCATCAGGAGGCTGGAAAATGGATCCCCCAGCAAAACGGCTGTGAACACAGCAACAACCTGTGTGGCTGCTGGGACGTCTGCAGGAGATGGGAGTTGTATCGATGCAGGAATGGCTGAATGTCTGCAGGAGATGAGAACTGTATCAATGCAGGAATGGCTGAATGTCTGCAGGAGATGAGAACTGAATCAATGCAGGAATGGCTGAATGTCTGCAGGAGATGAGAGTTGTATCGATGCCGGAATGGCTGAATGTCTGCAGGAGATGAGAGTTGCATCAATGCAGGAATGGCTGAATGTCTGCAGGAGATGAGAGTTGTGTCAATGCAGGAATGTCTGCAGGAGATGGGAGTTGTGTCAATGCAGGAATGGCTGAATGTCTGCAGGAGATGAGAGTTGTGTCAATGAAGAATGGCTGAATGTCTGCAGGAGATGAGAGTTGTGTCAATGCAGGAATGGCTGAATGTCTGCAGGAGATGAGAACTGTATCAATGCAGGAATGGCTGAATGTCTGCAGGAGATGAGAGTTGTGTCAATGCAGGAATGGCTGAATGTCTGCAGGAGATGAGAACTGTCTCAATGCAGGAATGGCTGAATGTCTGCAGGAGATGAGAGTTGTGTCAATGCAGGAATGGCTGAATGTCTGCAGGAGATGAGAGTTGCGTCAATGCAGGAATGGCTGAATGTCTGCAGGAGATGAGAGTTGTGTCAATGCAGGAATGGCTGAATGTCTGCAGGAGATGAGAGTTGTATCAACGCAGGAATGGCTGGATGTCTGCAGGAGATGAGAGCTGTATCAATGCAGGAATGGCTGAATGTCTGCAGGAGATGAGAACTGTATAAATGCAGGAATGGCTGAATGTCTGCAGGAGTTGAGAGTTGTGTCAATGCAGGAATGGCTGAATGTCTGCTGGAGATGAGAACTGTGTCAATGCAGGAGTGGCTGAATGTCTGCAGGAGATGAGAACTGTATCAATGCAGGAATGGCCGAATGTCTGCAGGAGATGAGAACTGTATCAATGCAGGAATGTCTGCAGGAGATGAGAACTGTATCAATGCAGGAATGGCTGAATGTCTGCAGGAGATGAGAACTGAATCAATGCAGGAATGGCTGAATGTCTGCAGGAGATGAGAACTGTATCAGTGCAGGAATGGCTGAATGTCTGCAGGAGATGAGAACTGAATCAATGCAGGAATGGCTGAATGTCTGCAGGAGATGAGAACTGAATCAATGCAGGAATGGCTGAATGTCTGCAGGAGATGAGAACTGTATCAATGCAGGAATGGCTGAATGTCTGCAGGAGATGAGAGTTGCATCAATGCAGGAATGGCTGAATGTCTGCAGGAGATGAGAGTTGTGTCAATGCAGGAATGGCTGAATGTCTGCAGGAGATGAGAGTTGCATCAGTGCAGGAATGGCTGAATGTCTGCAGGAGATGAGAACTGTATCAATGCAGGAATGTCTGCAGGAGATGAGAGTTGTGTCAATGCAGGAATGGCTGAATGTCTGCAGGAGATGAGAGTTGCATCAATGCAGGAATGTCTGCAGGAGATGAGAACTGTATCAATGCAGGAATGGCTGAATGTCTGCAGGAGATGAGAACTGTATCAATGCAGGACTGGCTGAATGTCTGCAGGAGATGAGAACTGAATCAATGCAGGAATGGCTGAATGTCTGCAGGAGATGAGAACTGAATCAATGCAGGAATGGCTGAATGTCTGCAGGAGATGAGAACTGTATCAATGCAGGAATGGCTGAATGTCTGCAGGAGATGAGAACTGAATCAATGCAGGAATGGCTGAATGTCTGCAGGAGATGAGAACTGAATCAATGCAGGAATGGCTGAATGTCTGCAGGAGATGAGAACTGAATCAATGCAGGAATGGCTGAATGTCTGCAGGAGATGAGAACTGTATCAATGCAGGAATGGCTGAATGTCTGCAGGAGATGAGAACTGAATCAATGCAGGAATGGCTGAATGTCTGCAGGAGATGAGAGTTGTATCAAAGCAGGAATGGCTGAATGTCTGAAGGAGATGAGAACTGTATCAAAGCAGGAATGGCTGAATGTCTGCAGGAGATGGGAGTTGTGTCAATGCAGGTATGGCTGAATGTCTGCAGGAGATGAGAACTGTATCAAAGCAGGAATGGCTGAATGTCTGCAGGAGATGGGAGTTGTGTCAATGCAGGTATGGCTGAATGTCTGCAGGAGATGGGAGTTGTGTCAATGCAGGAATGGCTGAATGTCTGCAGGAGATGAGAGTTGTGTCAATGCAGGAATGGCTGAATGTCTGCAGGAGATGAGAGTTGTGTCAATGCAGGAATGGCTGAATGTCTGCAGGAGATGAGAACTGTATCAATGCAGGAATGGCTGAATGTCTGCAGGAGATGAGAGTTGTGTCAATGCAGGAATGGCTGAATGTCTGCAGGAGATGAGAACTGTATCAAAGCAGGAATGGCTGAATGTCTGCAGGAGATGAGAACTGTATCAGTGCAGGAATGGCCGAATGTCTGCAGGAGATGAGAGTTGTGTCAACGCAGGAATGGCTGAATGTCTGCAGGAGATGAGAGTTGCATCAATGCAGGAATGGCTGAATGTCTGCAGGAGATGAGAGTTGTGTCAATGCAGGAATGGCTGAATGTCTGCAGGAGATGAGAACTGTATCAATGCAGGAATGGCTGAATGTCTGCAGGAGATGAGAACTGTATCAATGCAGGAATGTCTGAATGTCTGCAGGAGATGAGAGTTGTGTCTATGCAGGAATGGCTGAGTGCCTGCAGGAGATGAGAGTTGAGTCAATGCAGGAATGGCTGAACGTCTGCAGGAGATGAGAACTGAATCAATGCAGGAATGTCTGCAGGAGATGAGAACTGTATCAGTGCAGGAATGGCTGAATGTCTGCAGGAGATGAGAACTGTATCAAAGCAGGAATGGCTGAATGTCTGCAGGAGATGAGAACTGTATCAATGCAGGAATGTCTGCAGGAGATGAGAACTTTATCAATGCAGGAATGTCTGCAGGAGATGAGAACTGTATCAATGCAGGACTGGCTGAATGTCTGCAGGAGATGAGAGTTGTGTCAATGCCGGAATGGCTGAATGTCTGCAGGAGATGAGAGTTGCATCAATGCAGGAATGGCTGAACGTCTGCAGGAGATGAGAACTGTATCAATGCAGGAGTGGCTGAATGTCTGCAGGAGATGAGAGTTGTGTCAATGCAGGACTGGCTGAATGTCTGCAGGATATGAGAACTGTATCAATGCAGGAATGGCTGAATGTCTGCAGGAGATGAGAACTGAATCAGTGCAGGAATGGCTGAATGTCTGCAGGAGATGAGAACTGTATCAATGCAGGAATGGCTGAATGTCTGCAGGAGATGAGAACTGTATCAATGCAGGAATGGCTGAATGTCTGCAGGAGATGAGAACTGAATCAGTGCAGGAATGGCTGAATGTCTGCAGGAGATGAGAACTGAATCAATGCAGGAATGGCTGAATGTCTGCAGGAGATGAGAACTGTGTCAATGCAGGAATGGCTGAATGTCTGCAGGAGATGAGAACTGTATCAATGCAGGAATGGCTGAATGTCTGCAGGAGTTGAGAGTTGTGTCAATGCAGGAATGGCTGAATGTCTGCAGGAGATGAGAGTTGTGTCAATGCAGGAATGGCTGAATGTCTGCAGGAGATGAGAGTTGTGTCAATGCAGGAATGGCTGAATGTCTGCAGGAGATGAGAACTGTATCAATGCAGGAATGGCTGCAGGAGATGAGAGTTGTGTCAATGCAGGACTGGCTGAATGTCTGCAGGAGATGAGAGTTGTGTCAATGCAGGAATGGCTGAATGTCTGCAGGAGATGAGAACTGTATCAATGCAGGAATGGCTGAATGTCTGCAGGAGATGAGAGCTGTATCAATGCAGGAATGGCTGAATGTCTGCAGGAGATGAGAACTGTATCAATGCCGGAATGGCTGAATGTCTGCAGGAGATGAGAGTTGAGTCAATGCAGGAATGTCTGCAGGAGATGAGAACTGTATCAAAGCAGGAATGGCTGAATGTCTGTAGGAGATGGGAGTTGTGTCAATGCAGGTATGGCTGAATGTCTGCAGGAGATGAGAACTGTATCAATGCAGGAATGGCTGAATGTCTGCAGGAGATGGGAGTTGTGTCAATGCAGGAATGGCTGAATGTCTGCAGGAGATGAGAGTTGTGTCAATGCAGGAATGGCTGAATGTCTGCAGGAGATGAGAGTTGTGTCAATGCAGGAATGGCTGAATGTCTGCAGGAGATGAGAACTGTATCAATGCAGGAATGTCTGCAGGAGATGAGAGTTGTGTCAATGCAGGACTGGCTGAATGTCTGCAGGAGATGAGAGTTGTATCAATGCAGGAATGGCTGAATGTCTGCAGGAGATGAGAACTGTATCAATGCAGGAATGGCTGAATGTCTGCAGGAGATGAGAACTGTATCAATGCAGGAATGGCTGAATGTCTGCAGGAGATGAGAACTGTATCAATGCAGGAATGGCTGAATGTCTGCAGGAGATGAGAGTTGTGTCAATGCAGGAATGGCTGAATGTCTGCAGGAGATGAGAACTGTATCAATGCAGGAATGGCTGAATGTCTGCAGGAGATGAGAGCTGTATCAATGCAGGAATGGCTGAATGTCTGCAGGAGATGAGAACTGTATCAATGCCGGAATGGCTGAATGTCTGCAGGAGATGAGAGTTGTATCAATGCAGGAATGTCTGCAGGAGATGAGAACTGTATCAAAGCAGGAATGGCTGAATGTCTGCAGGAGATCAGAAATGTATCACTGCTGGAATGGCTGAATGTCTGCAGGAGATGAGAACTGTATAAATGCAGGAATGGCTGAATGTCTGCAGGAGTTGAGAGTTGTGTCAATGCAGGAATGCCTGAATGTCTGCTGGAGATGAGAACTGAATCAATGCAGGAGTGGCTGAATGTCTGCAGGAGATGAGAACTGTATCAATGCAGGAATGGCTGAACGTCTGCAGGAGATGAGAGTTGTGTCAATGCAGGAATGGCTGAATGTCTGCAGGAGATGAGAACTGTATCAATGCAGGAATGGCTGCAGGAGATGAGAACTATATCAATGCAGGAATGGCTGAATGGCTGCAGGAGATGAGAGTTGCATCATTGCAGGAATGGCTGAACGTCTGCAGGAGATGAGAACTGTATCAATGCAGGAATGGATGAATGTCTGCAGGAGATGAGAACTGTATCAATGCAGGAATGGCTGAACGTCTGCAGGAGATGAGAGTTGTGTCAATGCAGGAATGGCTGAATGTCTGCAGCAGATGAGAGTTGTGTCAATGCAGGACTGGCTGAATGTCTGCAGGAGATGAGAGTTGTGTCAATGCAGGAATGGCTGAATGTCTGCAGGAGATGAGAACTGTATCAATGCAGGAATGTCTGCAGTAGATGAGAACTGTATAAATGCAGGAATGGCTGAATGTCTGCAGGAGATGGGAGTTGTGTCAATGCAGGAATGGCTGAATGTCTGCTGGAGATGAGAGTTGCATCAATGCAGGAATGGCTGAATGCCTGCAGGAGATGAGAACTGTATCAATGCAGGAATGGCTGAATGTCTACAGGATTTGAAAGTTGTGTCAATGCAGGAATGGCTGAACGTCTGCAGGAGATGAGAACTGTATCAATGCAGGAATGGCTGAATGTCTGCAGGAGATGAGAACTGTATCAATGCAGGAATGGCTGAATGTCTGCAGGAGATGAGAACTGTATCAATGCAGGAATGGCTGAATGTCTGCAGGAGATGAGAGTTGTGTCTATGCAGGAATGGCTGAGTGCCTGCAGGAGATGAGAGTTGAGTCAATGCAGGAATGGCTGAACGTCTGCAGGAGATGAGAACTGAATCAATGCAGGAATGTCTGCAGGAGATGAGAACTGTATCAATGCAGGAATGGCTGAATGTCTGCAGGAAATGAGAACTGTATCAAAGCAGGAATGGCTGAATGTCTGCAGGAGATGAGAACTGTATCAATGCAGGAATGTCTGCAGGAGATGAGAACTTTATCAATGCAGGAATGTCTGCAGGAGATGAGAACTGTATCAATGCAGGACTGGCTGAATGTCTGCAGGAGATGAGAGTTGCATCCATGCAGGAATGGCTGAATGTCTGCAGGAGATGAGAACTGTATCAATGCAGGAATGTCTGCAGGAGATGAGAACTGTATCAATGCAGGAATGGCTGAATGTCTGCAGGAGATGAGAACTGTATCAATGCAGGAATGTCTGCAGGAGATGAGAACTGTATCAATGCAGGAATGTCTGCAGGAGATGAGAGTTGTGTCAATGCAGGAATGGCTGAATGTCTGCAGGAGATGAGAACTGTATCAATGCAGGAATGGCTGAATGTCTGCAGGAGATGAGAACTATATCAGTGCAGGAATGGCTGAATGTCTGCAGGAGATGAAAGTTGTATCACTGCAGGAATGGCTGAATGTCTGCAGGAGATGAGAACTGTATCAATGCAGGAATGGCTGAATGTCTGCAGGAGATGAGAGTTGTGTCAATGCAGGAATGGCTGAATGTCTGCAGGAGATGAGAACTGTATCAATGCAGGAATGGCTGAATGTCTGCAGGAGATGAGAACTATATCAGTGCAGGAATGGCTGAATGTCTGCAGGAGATGAGAGTTGCATCCATGCAGGAATGGCTGAATGTCTGCAGGAGATGAGAACTGTATCAATGCAGGAATGTCTGCAGGAGATGATAACTGTATCAATGCAGGAATGTCTGCAGGAGATGAGAACTGTATCAATGCAGGAATGGCTGAATGTCTACAGGAGATGAGAGCTGTGTCAATGCAGGAATGGCTGAATGTCTGCAGGAGATGAGAGTTGTGTCAATGCAGGAATGGCTGCATGTCTGTAGGAGATGAGAACTGTGTCAATGCAGGAATGGCTGAATGTCTGCAGGAGATGAGAGCTGTATCAATGCAGGAATGGCTGAATGTCTGCAGGAGATGAGAACTGTATCAAAGCAGGAATGGCTGAATGTCTGCAGGAGATGAGAACTGTATCAATGCAGGAATGGCTGAATGTCTGCAGGAGATGAGAACTGTATCAAAGCAGGAATGGTTGAATGTCTGCAGGAGATGAGAACTGTATCAATGCCGGAATGGCTGAATGTCTGCTGGAGATGAGAACTGAATCAATGCAGGAATGGCTGAATGTCTGCAGGAGATCAGAACTGAATCAACGCAGGAATGGCTGAAGGTCTGCAGTAGATGAGAACTGTATTAATGCAGGAATGGCTGAATGTCTGCAGGAGATGAGAGTTGTATCAACGCAGGAATGGCTGAATGTCTGCAGGAGATGAGAGTTGTGTCAATGCAGGACTGGCTGAATGTCTGCAGGAGATGAGACCTGTATCAATGCAGGAATGTCTGCAGGAGATGAGAACTGTATCAATGCAGGAATGGCTGAACGTCTGCAGGAGATGAGAGCTGTATCACTGCTGGAATGGCTGAATGTCTGCAGGAGATGAGAACAGTATAAATGCAGGAATGGCTGAATGTCTGCAGGAGTTGAGAGTTGTGTCAATGCAGGAATGGCTGAATGTCTGCAGAAGATGAGAACTGTATCAATGCAGGAATGGCTGAATGTCTGCAGGAGATGAGAACTGTATCAATGCAGGAATGTCTGCAGGAGATGAGAACTGTATCAATGCAGGAATGGCTGAATGTCTGCAGGAGATGAGAACTGAATCAATGCAGGAATGGCTGAATGTCTGCAGGAGATGAGAACTGAATCAATGCAGGAATGGCTGAATGTCTGCAGGAGATGAGAACTGTATCAGTGCAGGAATGGCTGAATGTCTGCAGGAGATGAGAACTGAATCAATGCAGGAATGGCTTTATGTCTGCAGGAGATCAGAACAGAATCAATGCAGGAATGGCTGAATGTCTGCAGGAGATGAGAACTGAATCAGTGCAGGAATGGCTGAATGTCTGCAGGAGATCGGAGTTGTGTCAATGCAGGAATGGCTGAATGTCTGCAGTAGATGAGAGTTGTGTCAATGCAGGAATGGCTGAATGTCTGCAGGAGATGAGAGTTGTATCAATGCAGGAATGGCTGAATGTCTGCAGGAGATGAGAGTTGTGTCAATGCAGGACTGGCTGAATGTCTGCAGGAGATGAGAACTGAATCAATGCAGGAATGGCTGAATGTCTGCAGGAGATGAGAACTGTATCAATGCAGGAATGGCTGAATGTCTGCAGGAGATGAGAGTTGTGTCTATGCAGGAATGGCTGAGTGCCTGCAGGAGATGAGAGTTGAGTCAATGCAGGAATGGCTGAACGTCTGCAGGAGATGAGAACTGAATCAATGCAGGAATGTCTGCAGGAGATGAGAACTGTATCAGTGCAGGAATGGCTGAATGTCTGCAGGAGATGAGAACTGTATCAAAGCAGGAATGGCTGAATGTCTGCAGGAGATGAGAACTGTATCAATGCAGGAATGTCTGCAGGAGATGAGAACTTTATCAATGCAGGAATGTCTGCAGGAGATGAGAACTGTATCAATGCAGGACTGGCTGAATGTCTGCAGGAGATGAGAGTTGTGTCAATGCCGGAATGGCTGAATGTCTGCAGGAGATGAGAGTTGCATCAATGCAGGAATGGCTGAACGTCTGCAGGAGATGAGAACTGTATCAATGCAGGAGTGGCTGAATGTCTGCAGGAGATGAGAGTTGTGTCTATGCAGGAATGGCTGAATGTCTGCAGGATATGAGAACTGTATCAATGCAGGAATGGCTGAATGTCTGCAGGAGATGAGAACTGAATCAGTGCAGGAATGGCTGAATGTCTGCAGGAGATGAGAACTGTATCAATGCAGGAATGGCTGAATGTCTGCAGGAGATGAGAACTGTATCAATGCAGGAATGGCTGAATGTCTGCAGGAGATGAGAACTGAATCAGTGCAGGAATGGCTGAATGTCTGCAGGAGATGAGAACTGAATCAATGCAGGAATGGCTGAATGTCTGCAGGAGATGAGAACTGTGTCAATGCAGGAATGGCTGAATGTCTGCAGGAGATGAGAACTGTATCAATGCAGGAATGGCTGAATGTCTGCAGGAGTTGAGAGTTGTGTCAATGCAGGAATGGCTGAATGTCTGCAGGAGATGAGAGTTGTGTCAATGCAGGAATGGCTGAATGTCTGCAGGAGATGAGAGTTGTGTCAATGCAGGAATGGCTGAATGTCTGCAGGAGATGAGAACTGTATCAATGCAGGAATGGCTGCAGGAGATGAGAGTTGTGTCAATGCAGGACTGGCTGAATGTCTGCAGGATATTAGAGTTGTATCAATGCAGGAATGGCTGAATGTCTGCAGGAGATGAGAGTTGTGTCAATGCAGGAATGGCTGAATGTCTGCAGGAGATGAGAACTGTATCAATGCAGGAATGGCTGAATGTCTGCAGGAGATGAGAGCTGTATCAATGCAGGAATGGCTGAATGTCTGCAGGAGATGAGAACTGTATCAATGCCGGAATGGCTGAATGTCTGCAGGAGATGAGAGTTGAGTCAATGCAGGAATGTCTGCAGGAGATGAGAACTGTATCAAAGCAGGAATGGCTGAATGTCTGTAGGAGATGGGAGTTGTGTCAATGCAGGTATGGCTGAATGTCTGCAGGAGATGAGAACTGTATCAATGCAGGACTGGCTGAATGTCTGCAGGAGATGGGAGTTGTGTCAATGCAGGAATGGCTGAATGTCTGCAGGAGATGAGAGTTGTGTCAATGCAGGAATGGCTGAATGTCTGCAGGAGATGAGAGTTGTGTCAATGCAGGAATGGCTGAATGTCTGCAGGAGATGAGAACTGTATCAATGCAGGAATGTCTGCAGGAGATGAGAGTTGTGTCAATGCAGGACTGGCTGAATGTCTGCAGGAGATGAGAGTTGTATCAATGCAGGAATGGCTGAATGTCTGCAGGAGATGAGAACTGTATCAATGCAGGAATGGCTGAGTGTCTGCAGGAGATGAGAACTGTATCAATGCAGGAATGGCTGAATGTCTGCAGGAGATGAGAACTGTATCAATGCAGGAATGGCTGAATGTCTGCAGGAGATGAGAGTTGTGTCAATGCAGGAATGGCTGAATGTCTGCAGGAGATGAGAACTGTATCAATGCAGGAATGGCTGAATGTCTGCAGGAGATGAGAGCTGTATCAATGCAGGAATGGCTGAATGTCTGCAGGAGATGAGAACTGTATCAATGCCGGAATGGCTGAATGTCTGCAGGAGATGAGAGTTGTATCAATGCAGGAATGTCTGCAGGAGATGAGAATTGTATCAAAGCAGGAATGGCTGAATGTCTGCAGGAGATCAGAAATGTATCACTGCTGGAATGGCTGAATGTCTGCAGGAGATGAGAACTGTATAAATGCAGGAATGGCTGAATGTCTGCAGGAGTTGAGAGTTGTGTCAATGCAGGAATGCCTGAATGTCTGCTGGAGATGAGAACTGAATCAATGCAGGAGTGGCTGAATGTCTGCAGGAGATGAGAACTGTATCAATGCAGGAATGGCTGAACGTCTGCAGGAGATGAGAGTTGTGTCAATGCAGGAATGGCTGAATGTCTGCAGGAGATGAGAACTGTATCAATGCAGGAATGGCTGCAGGAGATGAGAACTATATCAATGCAGGAATGGCTGAATGGCTGCAGGAGATGAGAGTTGCATCATTGCAGGAATGGCTGAACGTCTGCAGGAGATGAGAACTGTATCAATGCAGGAATGGATGAATGTCTGCAGGAGATGAGAACTGTATCAATGCAGGAATGGCTGAACGTCTGCAGGAGATGAGAGTTGTGTCAATGCAGGAATGGCTGAATGTCTGCAGCAGATGAGAGTTGTGTCAATGCAGGACTGGCTGAATGTCTGCAGGAGATGAGAGTTGTGTCAATGCAGGAATGGCTGAATGTCTGCAGGAGATGAGAACTGTATCAATGCAGGAATGTCTGCAGTAGATGAGAACTGTATAAATGCAGGAATGGCTGAATGTCTGCAGGAGATGGGAGTTGTGTCAATGCAGGAATGGCTGAATGTCTGCTGGAGATGAGAGTTGCATCAATGCAGGAATGGCTGAATGCCTGCAGGAGATGAGAACTGTATCAATGCAGGAATGGCTGAATGTCTACAGGATTTGACAGTTGTGTCAATGCAGGAATGGCTGAACGTCTGCAGGAGATGAGAACTGTATCAATGCAGGAATGGCTGAATGTCTGCAGGAGATGAGAACTGTATCAATGCAGGAATGGCTGAATGTCTGCAGGAGATGAGAACTGTATCAATGCAGGAATGGCTGAATGTCTGCAGGAGATGAGAGTTGTGTCTATGCAGGAATGGCTGAGTGCCTGCAGGAGATGAGAGTTGAGTCAATGCAGGAATGGCTGAACGTCTGCAGGAGATGAGAACTGAATCAATGCAGGAATGTCTGCAGGAGATGAGAACTGTATCAATGCAGGAATGGCTGAATGTCTGCAGGAAATGAGAACTGTATCAAAGCAGGAATGGCTGAATGTCTGCAGGAGATGAGAACTGTATCAATGCAGGAATGTCTGCAGGAGATGAGAACTTTATCAATGCAGGAATGTCTGCAGGAGATGAGAACTGTATCAATGCAGGACTGGCTGAATGTCTGCAGGAGATGAGAGTTGCATCCATGCAGGAATGGCTGAATGTCTGCAGGAGATGAGAACTGTATCAATGCAGGAATGTCTGCAGGAGATGAGAACTGTATCAATGCAGGAATGGCTGAATGTCTGCAGGAGATGAGAACTGTATCAATGCAGGAATGTCTGCAGGAGATGAGAACTGTATCAATGCAGGAATGTCTGCAGGAGATGAGAGTTGTGTCAATGCAGGAATGGCTGAATGTCTGCAGGAGATGAGAACTGTATCAGTGCAGGAATGGCTGAATGTCTGCAGGAGATGAGAACTATATCAGTGCAGGAATGGCTGAATGTCTGCAGGAGATGAAAGTTGTATCACTGCAGGAATGGCTGAATGTCTGCAGGAGATGAGAACTGTATCAATGCAGGAATGGCTGAATGTCTGCAGGAGATGAGAGTTGTGTCAATGCAGGAATGGCTGAATGTCTGCAGGAGATGAGAACTGTATCAATGCAGGAATGGCTGAATGTCTGCAGGAGATGAGAACTATATCAGTGCAGGAATGGCTGAATGTCTGCAGGAGATGAGAGTTGCATCCATGCAGGAATGGCTGAATGTCTGCAGGAGATGAGAACTGTATCAATGCAGGAATGTCTGCAGGAGATGAGAACTGTATCAATGCAGGAATGTCTGCAGGAGATGAGAACTGTATCAATGCAGGAATGGCTGAATGTCTACAGGAGATGAGAGCTGTGTCAATGCAGGAATGGCTGAATGTCTGCAGGAGATGAGAGTTGTGTCAATGCAGGAATGGCTGCATGTCTGTAGGAGATGAGAACTGTGTCAATGCAGGAATGGCTGAATGTCTGCAGGAGATGAGAGCTGTATCAATGCAGGAATGGCTGAATGTCTGCAGGAGATGAGAACTGTATCAAAGCAGGAATGGCTGAATGTCTGCAGGAGATGAGAACTGTATCAATGCAGGAATGGCTGAATGTCTGCAGGAGATGAGAACTGTATCAAAGCAGGAATGGTTGAATGTCTGCAGGAGATGAGAACTGTATCAATGCCGGAATGGCTGAATGTCTGCTGGAGATGAGAACTGAATCAATGCAGGAATGGCTGAATGTCTGCAGGAGATCAGAACTGAATCAACGCAGGAATGGCTGAAGGTCTGCAGTAGATGAGAACTGTATTAATGCAGGAATGGCTGAATGTCTGCAGGAGATGAGAGTTGTATCAACGCAGGAATGGCTGAATGTCTGCAGGAGATGAGAGTTGTGTCAATGCAGGACTGGCTGAATGTCTGCAGGAGATGAGACCTGTATCAATGCAGGAATGTCTGCAGGAGATGAGAACTGTATCAATGCAGGAATGGCTGAACGTCTGCAGGAGATGAGAGCTGTATCACTGCTGGAATGGCTGAATGTCTGCAGGAGATGAGAACAGTATAAATGCAGGAATGGCTGAATGTCTGCAGGAGTTGAGAGTTGTGTCAATGCAGGAATGGCTGAATGTCTGCAGAAGATGAGAACTGTATCAATGCAGGAATGGCTGAATGTCTGCAGGAGATGAGAACTGTATCAATGCAGGAATGTCTGCAGGAGATGAGAACTGTATCAATGCAGGAATGGCTGAATGTCTGCAGGAGATGAGAACTGAATCAATGCAGGAATGGCTGAATGTCTGCAGGAGATGAGAACTGAATCAATTCAGGAATGGCTGAATGTCTGCAGGAGATGAGAACTGTATCAGTGCAGGAATGGCTGAATGTCTGCAGGAGATGAGAACTGAATCAATGCAGGAATGGCTGAATGTCTGCAGGAGATGAGAACTGTATCAATGCAGGAATGGCTGAATGTCTGCAGGAGATCAGAACAGAATCAATGCAGGAATGGCTGAATGTCTGCAGGAGATGAGAACTGAATCAATGCAGGAATGGCTGAATGTCTGCAGGAGATCGGAGTTGTGTCAATGCAGGAATGGCTGAATGTCTGCAGTAGATGAGAGTTGTGTCAATGCAGGAATGGCTGAATGTCTGCAGGAGATGAGAGTTGTATCAATGCAGGAATGGCTGAATGTCTGCAGGAGATGAGAGTTGTGTCAATGCAGGACTGGCTGAATGTCTGCAGGAGATGAGAACTGAATCAATGCAGGAATGGCTGAATGTCTGCAGGAGATGAGAACTGTATCAATGCAGGAATGGCTGAATGTCTGCAGGAGATGGGAGTTGTGTCAATGCAGGAATGGCTGAATGTCTGCAGGAGATGAGAGTTGTGTCAATGCAGGAATGGCTGAATGTCTGCAGGAGATCAGAGTTGTGTCAATGCAGGAATGGCTGAATGTCTGCAGGAGATGAGAACTGTATCAATGCAGGAATGGCTGAATATCTGCAGGAGATGAGAACTGTATCAATGCCGGAATGGCTGAATGTCTGCAGGAGATCAGAGTTGTGTCAATGCAGGAATGGCTGAATGTCTGCAGGAGATTAGAACTGTATCAATACAGGAATGGCTGAATGTCTGCAGGAGATGAGAACTGTATCAATGCAGGAATGGCTGAATGTCTGCAGGAGATGAGAGTTTCATCAATGCAGGAATGGCTGAACGTCTGCAGGAGATGAGAACTGTATCAATGCAGGAATGGCTGAATGTCTGCAGGAGATGAGAATTGTATCAATGCAGGAATGGCTGAATGTCTGCAGGAGATGAGAGTTGTGTCAATGCAGGAATGGCTGAATGTCTGCAGGAGATGAGAACTGTATCAACGCAGGAATGGCTGGATGTCTGCAGGATATTAGAGCTGTATCAATGCAGGAATGGCTGAATGTCTGCAGGAGATGAGAACTGTATCAATGCAGGAATGGCTACAGGAGATGAGAACTGTATCAATGTAGGAATGGCTGAATGTCTGCAGGAGATGAGAGTTTTGTCAATGCAGGAATGGCTGAATGTCTGCAGGAGATGAGAGTTGTATCAATGCAGGAATGGCTGAATGTCTGCAGGAGATGAGAGTTGTGTCAATGCAGGACTGGCTGAATGTCTGCAGGAGATGAGAGTTGCATCAATGCAGGAATGTCTGCAGGAGATGAGAACTGTATCAATGCAGGAATGGCTGCGTGTTTGCAGGAGATTAGAGCTGTATCACTGCAGGAATGGCTGAATGTCTGCAGGAGATCAGAGTTGTGTCAATGCAGGAATGGCTGAATGTCTGCAGGAGATGAGAACTGTATCAATGCAGGAATGGCTGAATGTCTGCAGGAGATCAGAGTTGTGTCAATGCAGGAATGGCTGAATGTCTGCAGGAGATGAGAACTGTATCAATACAGGAATGGCTGAATGTCTGCAGGAGATGAGAGCTGTATCACTGCAGGAATGGCTGAATGTCTGCAGGAGATGAGAGTTGTGTCAATGCAGGAATGGCTGAATGTCTGCAGGAGATGAGAGTTGTGTCAATGCAGGAATGGCTGAATGTCTGCAGGAGATGAGAACTGTATCAATGCAGGAATGGCTGAATATCTGCAGGAGATGAGAACTGTATCAATGCCGGAATGGCTGAATGTCTGCAGGAGATCAGAGTTGTGTCAATGCAGGAATGGCTGAATGTCTGCAGGAGATTAGAACTGTATCAATACAGGAATGACTGAATGTCTGCAGGAGATGAGAACTGTATCAATGCAGGAATGGCTGAATGTCTGCAGGAGATGAGAGTTTCATCAATGCAGGAATGGCTGAACGTCTGCAGGAGATGAGAACTGTATCAATGCAGGAATGGCTGAATGTCTGCAGGAGATGAGAATTGTATCAATGCAGGAATGGCTGAATGTCTGCAGGAGATGAGAGTTGTGTCAATGCAGGAATGGCTGAATGTCTGCAGGAGATGAGAACTGTATCAACGCAGGAATGGCTGAATGTCTGCAGGAGATGGGAACTGTATCAATGCCGGAATGGCTGAATGTCTGCAGGAGATGAGAGTTGTATCAATGCAGGAATGTCTGCAGGAGATGAGAACTGTATCAATGCAGGAATGGCTGCATGTTTGCAGGAGATTTGAGCTGTATCACTGCTGGAATGGCTGAATGTCTGCAGGAGATGAGAACTGTATAAATGCAGGAATGGCTGAATGTCTGCAGGAGATGAGAACTGTATCAATACAGGAATGGCTGAATGTCTGCAGGAGATGAGAACTGTATCAATGCAGGAATGGCTGAATGTCTGCAGGAGATGAGAGTTGTGTCTATGCAGGAATGGCCGAGTGTCTGCAGGAGATGAGAGTTGAGTCAGTGCAGGAATGGCTGAATGTCTGCAGGAGATGAGAACTGTATCAATACAGGAATGGCTGAATGTCTGCAGGAGATGAGAACTGTATCAATGCAGGAATGGCTGAATGTCTGCAGGAGATGAGAGTTGTGTCTATGCAGGAATGGCTGAGTGTCTGCAGGAGATGAGAGTTGAGTCAGTGCAGGAATGGCTGAATGTCTGCAGGAGATGAGAACTGTATCAATGCAGGAATGGCTGAATGTCTGCAGGAGATGAGAACTGTATCAATGCAGGAATGGCTGAACGTCTGCAGGAGATGAGAACTGAATCAATGCAGGAATGTCTGCAGGAGATGAGAACTGTATCAATGCAGGAATGGCTGAACGTCTGCAGGAGATGAGAACTGTATCAATGCAGGAATGTCTGCAGGAGATGAGAGTTGAGTCAGTGCAGGAATGGCTGAATGTCTGCAGGAGATTAGAACTGTATCAATACAGGAATGGCTGAATGTCTGCAGGAGATGAGAACTGTATCAATGCAGGAATGGCTGAATGTCTGCAGGAGATGAGAGTTTCATCAATGCAGGAATGGCTGAACGTCTGCAGGAGATGAGAGTTGAGTCAGTGCAGGAATGGCTGAATGTCTGCAGGAGATGAGAACTGTATCAATACAGGAATGGCTGAATGTCTGCAGGAGATGAGAACTGTATCAATGCAGGAATGGCTGAATGTCTGCAGGTGATGAGAGTTGTGTCTATGCAGGAATGGCTGAGTGTCTGCAGGAGATCAGAGTTCTGTCAATGCAGGAATGGCTGAATGTCTGCAGGAGATGAGAACTGTATCAATACAGGAATGGCTGAATGTCTGCAGGAGATGAGAACTGTATCAATGCAGGAATGGCTGAATGTCTGCAGGAGATGAGAACTGTATCAATGCAGGAATGGCTGAATGTCTGCAGGAGATGAGAGTTGTGTCTATGCAGGAATGGCTGAGTGTCTGCAGGAGATGAGAGTTGAGTCAATGCAGGAATGGCTGAACGTCTGCAGGAGATGAGAACTGAATCAATGCAGGAATGTCTGCAGGAGATGAGAACTTTATCAATGCAGGAATGTCTGCAGGAGATGAGAACTGTATCAATGCAGGACTGGCTGAATGTCTGCAGGAGATGAGAGTTGCATCCATGCAGGAATGGCTGAATGTCTGCAGGAGATGAGAACTGTATCAATGCAGGAATGGCTGCAGGAGATGAGAACTGTATCAATGCAGGAATGGCTGAACGTCTGCAGGAGATGAGAACTGTATCAATGCAGGAATGTCTGCAGGAGATGAGAACTTTATCAAAGCAGGAATGTCTGCAGGAGATGAGAGTTGTGTCAATGCAGGAATGGCTGAATGTCTGCAGGAGATGAGAGTTGTATCAATGCAGGAATGGCTGAATGTCTGCAGGAGATGAGAGTTGTGTCAATGCAGGACTGGCTGAATGTCTGCAGGAGATGAGAACTGAATCAATGCAGGAATGGCTGAATGTCTGCAGGAGATGAGAACTGTATCAATGCAGGAATGGCTGAATGTCTGCAGGAGATGAGAGTTGTGTCAATGCAGGAATGGCTGAATGTCTGCAGGAGATGAGAGTTGTGTCAATGCAGGAATGGCTGAATGTCTGCAGGAGATCAGAGTTGTGTCAATGCAGGAATGGCTGAATGTCTGCAGGAGATGAGAACTGTATCAATGCAGGAATGGCTGAATATCTGCAGGAGATGAGAACTGTATCAATGCCGGAATGGCTGAATGTCTGCAGGAGATCAGAGTTGTGTCAATGCAGGAATGGCTGAATGTCTGCAGGAGATGAGAGTTGTGTCAATACAGGAATGGCTGAATGTCTGCAGGAGATGAGAACTGTATCAATGCAGGAATGGCTGAATGTCTGCAGGAGATGAGAGTTTCATCAATGCAGGAATGGCTGAACGTCTGCAGGAGATGAGAACTGTATCAATGCAGGAATGGCTGAATGTCTGCAGGAGATCAGAATTGTATCAATGCAGGAATGGCTGAATGTCTGCAGGAGATGAGAGCTGTATCACTGCAGGAATGGCTGAATGTCTGCAGGAGATGAGAGTTTCATCAATGCAGGAATGGCTGAACGTCTGCAGGAGATGAGAACTGTATCAATGCCGGAATGGCTGAATGTCTGCAGGAGATGAGAGTTGTGTCAATGCAGGAATGGCTGAATGTCTGCAGGAGATCAGAGTTGTGTCAATGCAGGAATGGCAGAATGTCTGCCGGAGATGAGAGTTCTATCAATGCAGGAATGGCTGAATGTCTGCAGGAGATGAGAACTGTATCAATGCAGGAATGGCTGAATGTCTGCAGGAGATGAGAGTTGTGTCAATGCAGGAATGGCTGAATGTTTGCAGGAGATGAGAGCTGTATCACTGCTGGAATGGCTGAATGTCTGCAGGAGATGAGAACTGTATAAATGCAGGAGTGGCTGAATGTCTGCAGGAGTTGAGAACTGTATAAATGCAGGAATGGCTGAATGTCTGCAGGAGTTGAGAGTTGTGTCAATGCAGGAATGGCTGAATTGGCTGAACGTCTGCAGGAGATGAGAACTGTATCAATGCAGGAATGGCTGAATGTCTGCAGGAGATCAGAGTTGTGTCAATGCAGGAATGGCTGAATGTCTGCAGGAGATGAGAGTTGCATCAATGCAGGAATGTCTGCAGGAGATGAGAACTGTATGAATGCAGGAATGGCTGAATGTCTGCAGGAGATCAGAGTTGTGTCAATGCAGGAATGGCTGAATGTCTGCAGGAGATGAGAACTGTATCAATACAGGAATGGCTGAATGTCTGCAGGAGATGAGAGCTGTATCACTGCAGGAATGGCTGAATGTCTGCAGGAGATCAGAGTTGTGTCAATGCAGGAATGGCTGAATGTCTGCAGGAGATTAGAACTGTATCAATACAGGAATGGCTGAATGTCTGCAGGAGATGAGAACTGTATCAATTCAGGAATGGCTGAATGTCTGCAGGAGATGAGAGTTGTGTCTATGCAGGAATGGCTGAGTGTCTGCAGGAGATGAGAGTTGAGTCAGTGCAGGAATGGCTGAATGTCTGCAGGAGATGAGAACTGTATCAATACAGGAATGGCTGAATGTCTGCAGGAGATGAGAACTGTATCAATGCAGGAATGGCTGAGTGTCTGCAGGAGATCAGAGTTGTGTCAATGCAGGAATGGCTGAATGTCTGCAGGAGATGAGAACTGTATCAATACAGGAATGGCTGAATGTCTGCAGGAGATGAGAACTGTATCAATGCAGGAATGGCTGAATGTCTGCAGGAGATGAGAGTTGTGTCTATGCAGGAATGGCTGAGTGTCTGCAGGAGATGAGAGTTGAGTCAATGCAGGAATGGCTGAATGTCTGCAGGAGATGAGAACTGTATCAATGCAGGTATGGCTGAACGTCTGCAGGAGATGAGAACTGTATCAATGCAGGAATGGCTGAATGTCTGCAGGAGATGAGATCTGTATCAATGCAGGAATGTCTGCAGGAGATGAGAACTGTATCAATGCAGGAATGGCTGAACGTCTGCAGGAGATGAGAACTGTATCAATGCAGGAATGTCTGCAGGAGATGAGAACTTTATCAATGCAGGAATGTCTGCAGGAGATGAGAACTGTATCAATGCAGGACTGGCTGAATGTCTGCAGGAGATGAGAGTTGCAACCATGCAGGAATGGCTGAATGTCTGCAGGAGATGAGATCTGTATCAATGCAGGAATGTCTGCAGGAGATGAGAACTATATCAATGCAGGAATGGCTGCAGGAGATGAGAACTGTATCAATGCAGGAATGGCTGAATGTCTGCAGGAGATGAGTGTTGTGTCAATGCAGGAATGGCTGAATGTCTGCAGGAGATGAGAGTTGCATCAATGCAGGAATGGCTGAATGTCTGCAGGAGATGAGAACTGTATCAATGCAGGAATGTCTGCAGGAGATGAGAGTTGTGTCAATGCAGGAATGGCTGAATGTCTGCAGGAGATGAGAGTTGTGTCAATGCAGGAATGGCTGAATGTCTGCAGGAGATGAGAGTTGTGTCAATGCCGGAATGGCTGAATGTCTGCAGGAGATGAGAGTAGCATCAATGCAGGAATGGCTGAACGTCTGCAGGAGATGAGAACTGTATCAATGCAGGAGTGGCTGAATGTCTGCAGGAGATGAGAGTTGTGTCAATGCAGGACTGGCTGAATGTCTGCAGGATATGAGAACTGTATCAATGCAGGAATGGCTGAATGTCTGCAGGAGATGAGAACTGAATCAATGCAGGAATGGCTGAATGTCTGCAGGAGATGAGAACTGAATCAATGCAGGAATGGCTGAATGTCTGCAGGAGATGAGAGTTGTATCAATGCAGGAATGGCTGAATGTCTGCAGGAGATGAGAACTGAATCAATGCAGGAATGGCTGAATGTCTGCAGGAGATGAGAACTGAATCAATGCAGGAATTGCTAAATGTCTGCAGGAGATGAGAGTTGTGTCAATGCAGGAATGGCTGAATGTCTGCAGGAGATGAGAGTTGTGTCAATGCAGGAATGGCTGAATGTCTGCAGGAGATGAGAGTTGTGTCAATGCAGGAATGGCTGAATGTCTGCAGGAGATGAGAGTTGTATCAATGCAGGAATGGCTGAATGTCTGCAGGAGATGAGAACTGTATCAAAGCAGGAATGGCTGAATGTCTGCAGGAGATGGGAGTTGTGTCAATGCAGGTATGGCTGAATGTCTGCAGGAGATGAGAACTGTATCAATGCAGGAATGGCTGAATGTCTGCAGGAGATGGGAGTTGTGTCAATGCAGGAATGGCTGAATGTCTGCAGGAGATGAGAGTTGTGTCAATGCAGGAATGGCTGAATGTCTGCAGGAGATGAGAGTTGTGTCAATGCAGGAATGGCTGAATGTCTGCAGGAGATGAGAACTGTATCAATGCAGGAATGGCTGAATGTCTGCAGGAGATGAGAGTTGTGTCAATGCAGGAATGGCTGAATGTCTGCAGGAGATGAGAACTGTATCAATGCAGGAATGGCTGAATGTCTGCAGGAGATGAGAACTGTATCAGTGCAGGAATGGCTGAATGTCTGCAGGAGATGAGAACTGTATCAATGCAGGAATGGCTGAATGTCTGCAGGAGATGAGAGTTGTGTCAATGCAGGAATGGCTGAATGTCTACAGGAGATGAGAGTTGCATCAATGCAGGAATGGCTGAATGTCTGCAGGAGATGAGAACTGTATCAATGCAGGAATGTCTGCAGGAGATGAGAGTTGTGTCAATGCAGGAATGGCTGAATGTCTGCAGGAGATGAGAGTTGTGTCAATGCAGGACTGGCTGAATGTCTGCAGGAGATGAGAACTGTGTCAATGCAGGAGTGGCTGAATGGCTGCAGGAGATGAGAACTGTATCAATGCAGGAATGGCTGAATATCTGCAGGAGATGAGAACTGTATCAATGCCGGAATGGCTGAATGTCTGCAGGAGATGAGAGTTGCATCAATGCAGGAATGGCTGAACGTCTGCAGGAGATGAGAACTGTATCAATGCAGGAATGGATGAATGTCTGCAGGAGATGAGAACTGTATCAATGCAGGAATGGCTGAATGTCTGCAGGAGATGAGTGTTGTGTCAATGCAGGAATGGCTGAATGTCTGCAGCAGATGAGAGTTGTGTCAATGCAGGACTGGCTGAATGTCTGCAGGAGATGAGAGTTGCATCAATGCAGGAATGTCTGCAGGAGATGTGAACTGTATCAATACAGGAATGGTTGAATGTCTGCAGGAGATGAGAACTGTATCAATGCAGGAATGGCTGAATGTCTGCAGGAGATGAGAGTTGTGTCTATGCAGGAATGGCTGAGTGTCTGCAGGAGATGAGAGTTGTGTCAATGCAGGAATGGCTGAATGTCTGCAGGAGATGAGAACTGTATCAATAGAGGAATGGCTGAACGTCTGCAGGAGATGAGAACTGTATCAATGCAGGAATGGCTGAATGTCTGCAGGAGATGAGAACTGTATCAATGCAGGAATGGCTGAGTGTCTGCAGGAGATGAGAGTTGAGTCAATGCAGGAATGGCTGAACGTCTGCAGGAGATGAGAACTGAATCAATGCAGGAATGTCTGCAGGAGATGAGAACTGTATCAATGCAGGAATGGCTGAATGTCTGCAGGTGATGAGAGTTGTGTCTATGCAGGAATGGCTGAGTGTCTGCAGGAGATCAGAGTTGTGTCAATGCAGGAATGGCTGAATGTCTGCAGGAGATGAGAACTGTATCAATACAGGAATGGCTGAATGTCTGCAGGAGATGAGAACTGTATCAATGCAGGAATGGCTGAATGTCTGCAGGAGATGAGAACTGTATCAATGCAGGAATGGCTGAGTGTCTGCAGGAGATGAGAGTTGAGTCAATGCAGGAATGGCTGAACGTCTGCAGGAGATGAGAACTGAATCAATGCAGGAATGTCTGCAGGAGATGAGAACTTTATCAATGCAGGAATGTCTGCAGGAGATGAGAACTGTATCAATGCAGGACTGGCTGAATGTCTGCAGGAGATGAGAGTTGCATCCATGCAGGAATGGCTGAATGTCTGCAGGAGATGAGAACTGTATCAATGCAGGAATGGCTGCAGGAGATGAGAACTGTATCAATGCAGGAATGGCTGAACGTCTGCAGGAGATGAGAACTGTATCAATGCAGGAATGTCTGCAGGAGATGAGAACTTTATCAAAGCAGGAATGTCTGCAGGAGATGAGAGTTGTGTCAATGCAGGAATGGCTGAATGTCTGCAGGAGATGAGAACTGTATCAATGCAGGAATGGCTGAATGTCTGCAGGAGATGAGAGTTTCATCAATGCAGGAATGGCTGAACGTCTGCAGGAGATGAGAACTGTATCAATGCAGGAATGGCTGAATGTCTGCAGGAGATGAGAATTGTATCAATGCAGGAATGGCTGAATGTCTGCAGGAGATGAGAACTGTATCAATGCAGGAATGGCTGAATGTCTGCAGGAGATGAGAATTGTATCAATGCAGGAATGGCTGAATGTCTGCAGGAGATGAGAACTGTATCAATGCAGGAATGGCTGAATGTCTGCAGGAGATGAGAACTGTATCAATGCCGGAATGGCTGAATGTCTGCAGGAGATGAGAGTTGTGTCAATGCAGGAATGGCTGAATGTCTGCAGGAGATCAGAGTTGTGTCAATGCAGGAATGGCAGAATGTCTGCCGGAGATGAGAGTTGTATCAATGCAGGAATGGCTGAATGTCTGCAGGAGATGAGAACTGTATCAATGCAGGAATGGCTGAATGTCTGCAGGAGATGAGAGTTGTGTCAATGCAGGAATGGCTGAATGTTTGCAGGAGATGAGAGCTGTATCACTGCTGGAATGGCTGAATGTCTGCAGGAGATGAGAACTGTATAAATGCAGGAATGGCTGAATGTCTGCAGGAGTTGAGAACTGTATAAATGCAGGAATGGCTGAATGTCTGCAGGAGTTGAGAGTTGTGTCAATGCAGGAATGGCTGAACGTCTGCAGGAGATGAGAACTGTATCAATGCAGGAATGGCTGAATGTCTGCAGGAGATCAGAGTTGTGTCAATGCAGGACTGGCTGAATGTCTGCAGGAGATGAGAGTTGCATCAATGCAGGAATGTCTGCAGGAGATGAGAACTGTATGAATGCAGGAATGGCTGAATGTCTGCAGGAGATCAGAGTTGTGTCAATGCAGGAATGGCTGAATGTCTGCAGGAGATGTGAACTGTATCAATACAGGAATGGCTGAATGTCTGCAGGAGATGAGAGCTGTATCACTGCAGGAATGGCTGAATGTCTGCAGGAGATCAGAGTTGTGTCAATGCAGGAATGGCTGAATGTCTGCAGGAGATTAGAACTGTCTCAATACAGGAATGGCTGAATGTCTGCAGGAGATGAGAACTGTATCAATGCAGGAATGGCTGAATGTCTGCAGGAGATGAGAGTTGTGTCTATGCAGGAATGGCTGAGTGTCTGCAGGAGATGAGAGTTGAGTCAGTGCAGGAATGGCTGAATGTCTGCAGGAGATGAGAACTGTATCAATACAGGAATGGCTGAATGTCTGCAGGAGATGAGAACTGTATCAATGCAGGAATGGCTGAGTGTCTGCAGGAGATCAGAGTTGTGTCAATGCAGGAATGGCTGAATGTCTGCAGGAGATGAGAACTGTATCAATACAGGAATGGCTGAATGTCTGCAGGAGATGAGAACTGTATCAATGCAGGAATGGCTGAATGTCTGCAGGAGATGAGAGTTGTGTCTATGCAGGAATGGCTGAGTGTCTACAGGAGATGAGAGTTGAGTCAATGCAGGAATGGCTGAATGTCTGCAGGAGATGAGAACTGAATCAATGCAGGAATGTCTGCAGGAGATGAGAACTGTATCAATGCAGGAATGGCTGAACGTCTGCAGGAGATGAGAACTGTATCAATGCAGGAATGGCTGAATGTCTGCAGGAGATGAGAACTGAATCAATGCAGGAATGTCTGCAGGAGATGAGAACTGTATCAATGCAGGAATGGCTGAACGTCTGCAGGAGATGAGAACTGTATCAATGCAGGAATGTCTGCAGGAGATGAGAACTTTATCAATGCAGGAATGTCTGCAGGAGATGAGAACTGTATCAATGCAGGACTGGATGAATGTCTGCAGGAGATGAGAGTTGCAACCATGCAGGAATGGCTGAATGTCTGCAGGAGATGAGATCTGTATCAATGCAGGAATGTCTGCAGGAGATGAGAACTGTATCAATGCAGGAATGGCTGCAGGAGATGAGAACTGTATCAATGCAGGAATGGCTGAATGTCTGCAGGAGATGAGTGTTGTGTCAATGCAGGAATGGCTGAATGTCTGCAGGAGATGAGAGTTGCATCAATGCAGGAATGGCTGAATGTCTGCAGGAGATGAGAACTGTATCAATGCAGGAATGTCTGCAGGAGATGAGAGTTGTGTCAATGCAGGAATGGCTGAATGTCTGCAGGAGATGAGAGTTGTGTCAATGCAGGAATGGCTGAATGTCTGCAGGAGATGAGAGTTGTGTCAATGCCGGAATGGCTGAATGTCTGCAGGAGATGAGAGTAGCATCAATGAAGGAATGGCTGAACGTCTGCAGGAGATGAGAACTGTATCAATGCAGGAGTGGCTGAATGTCTGCAGGAGATGAGAGTTGTGTCAATGCAGGACTGGCTGAATGTCTGCAGGATATGAGAACTGTATCAATGCAGGAATGGCTGAATGTCTGCAGGAGATGAGAACTGAATCAATGCAGGAATGGCTGAATGTCTGCAGGAGATGAGAACTGAATCAATGCAGGAATGGCTGAATGTCTGCAGGAGATGAGAACTGTATCAATGCAGGAATGGCTGAATGTCTGCAGGAGATGAGAACTGAATCAATGCAGGAATGGCTGAATGTCTGCAGGAGATGAGAACTGAATCAATGCAGGAATGGCTAAATGTCTGCAGGAGATGAGAACTGTGTCAATGCAGGAATGGCTGAATGTCTGCAGGAGATGAGAGTTGTGTCAATGCAGGAATGGCTGAATGTCTGCAGGAGATGAGAGTTGTGTCAATGCAGGAATGGCTGAATGTCTGCAGGAGATGAGAGTTGTATCAATGCAGGAATGGCTGAATGTCTGCAGGAGATGAGAACTGTATCAAAGCAGGAATGGCTGAATGTCTGCAGGAGATGGGAGTTGTGTCAATGCAGGTATGGCTGAATGTCTGCAGGAGATGAGAACTGTATCAATGCAGGAATGGCTGAATGTCTGCAGGAGATGGGAGTTGTGTCAATGCAGGAATGGCTGAATGTCTGCAGGAGATGAGAGTTGTGTCAATGCAGGAATGGCTGAATGTCTGCAGGAGATGAGAGTTGTGTCAATGCAGGAATGGCTGAATGTCTGCAGGAGATGAGAACTGTATCAATGCAGGAATGTCTGCAGGAGATGAGAGTTGTGTCAATGCAGGAATGGCTGAATGTCTGCAGGAGATGAGAACTGTATCAATGCAGGAATGGCTGAATGTCTGCAGGAGATGAGAACTGTATCAGTGCAGGAATGGCTGAATGTCTGCAGGAGATGAGAACTGTATCAATGCAGGAATGGCTGAATATCTGCAGGAGATGAGAACTGTATCAATGCCGGAATGGCTGAATGTCTGCAGGAGATGAGAGTTGCATCAATGCAGGAATGGCTGAACGTCTGCAGGAGATGAGAACTGTATTACTGCAGGAATGGCTGAATGTCTGCAGGAGATGAGAGTTGTGTCAATGCAGGAATGGCTGAATGTCTGCAGGAGATGAGAACTGTATAAATGCAGGAATGGCTGAATGTCTGCAGGAGTTGAGAGTTGTGTCAATGCAGGAATGGCTGAATGTCTGCTGGAGATGAGAACTGTGTCAATGCAGGAGTGGCTGAATGTCTGCAGGAGAAGAGAGTTGTGTCAATGCAGGAATGGCTGAATGTCTGCAGGAGATGAGAACTGTATCAATGCAGGAATGTCTGCAGGAGATGAGAACTGTATCAATGCAGGAATGTCTGCAGGAGATGAGAACTGTATCAATGCAGGAATGGCTGAATGTCTGCAGGAGATGAGAGTTGCATCAATGCAGGAATGGCTGAACGTCTGCAGGAGATGAGAACTGTATCAATGCAGGAATGGATGAATGTCTGCAGGAGATGAGAACTGTATCAATGCAGGAATGGCTGAATGTCTGCAGGAGATGAGAGTTGTGTCAATGCAGGAATGGCTGAATGTCTGCAGCAGATGAGAGTTGTGTCAATGCAGGACTGGCTGAATGTCTGCAGGAGATGAGAGTTGCATCAATGCAGGAATGTCTGCAGGAGATGAGAACTGTATCAATGCAGGAATGGCTGATTGTCTGCAGGAGATCAGAGTTGTGTCAATGCAGGAATGGCTGAATGTCTGCAGGAGATGAGAACTGTATCAATGCAGGACTGGCTGAATGTCTGCAGGAGATGTGAACTGTATCAATACAGGAATGGCTGAATGTCTGCAGGAGATGAGAACTGTATCAATGCAGGAATGGCTGAATGTCTGCAGGAGATGAGAGTTGTGTCTATGCAGGAATGGCTGAGTGTCTGCAGGAGATGAGAGTTGTGTCAATGCAGGAATGGCTGAATGTCTGCAGGAGATGAGAACTGTATCAATACAGGAATGGCTGAACGTCTGCAGGAGATGAGAACTGTATCAATGCAGGAATGGCTGAATGTCTGCAGGAGATGAGAGTTGTGTCTATGCAGGAATGGCTGAGTGTCTGCAGGAGATGAGAGTTGAGTCAATGCAGGAATGGCTGAACGTCTGCAGGAGATGAGAACTGAATCAATGCAGGAATGTCTGCAGGAGAAGAGAACTGTATCAATGCAGGAATGGCTGAACGTCTGCAGGAGATGAGAACTGTATCAATGCAGGAATGTCTGCAGGAGATGAGAACTGTATCAATTCAGGAATGGCTGCAGGAGATGAGAACTGTATAAATGCAGGAATGGCTGAATGTCTGCAGGAGATGAGAGTTGTATCACTGCTGGAATGGCTGAATGTCTGCAGAAGATGAGAACTGTATCAATACAGGAATGGCTGAATGTCTGCAGGAGATGAGAACTGTATCAATGCAGGAATGGCTGAATGTCTGCAGGAGATGGGAGTTGTGTCAATGCAGGAATGGCTGAATGTCTGCAGGAGATGAGAGTTGTGTCAATGCAGGACTGGCTGAATGTCTGCAGGAGATGAGAGTTGCATCAATGCAGGAATGTCTGCAGGAGATGAGAACTGTATCAATGCAGGAATGGCTGCGTGTTTGCAGGAGATGAGAGCTGTATCACTGCAGGAATGGCTGAATGTCTGCAGGAGATCAGAGTTGTGTCAATGCAGGAATGGCTGAATGTCTGCAGGAGATGAGAACTGTATCAATGCAGGAATGGCTGAATATCTGCAGGAGATGAGAACTGTATCAATGCCGGAATGGCTGAATGTCTGCAGGAGATCAGAGTTGTGTTAATGCAGGAATGGCTGAATGTCTGCAGGAGATTAGAATTGTATCAATACAGGAATGGCTGAATGTCTGCAGGAGATGAGAACTGTATCAATGCAGGAATGGCTGAATGTCTGCAGGAGATGAGAGTTTCATCAATGCAGGAATGGCTGAACATCTGCAGGAGATGAGAACTGTATCAATGCAGGAATGGCTGAATGTCTGCAGGAGATGAGAACTGTATCAATGCAGGAATGGCTGAATGTCTGCAGGAGATGAGAGTTGTGTCAATGCAGGAATGGCTGAATGTTTGCAGGAGATGAGAACTGTATCAACGCAGGAATGGCTGGATGTCTGCAGGAGATGAGAGCTGTATCAATGCAGGAATGGCTGAATGTCTGCAGGAGATGAGAACTGTATCAATGCCGGAATGGCTGAATGTCTGCAGGAGATGAGAGTTGTATCAATGCAGGAATGTCTGCAGGAGATGAGAACTGTATCAATGCAGGAATGGCTGCATGTTTGCAGGAGATGTGAGCTGTATCACTGCTGGAATGGCTGAATGTCTGCAGGAGATGAGAGTTGTGTCAATGCAGGAATGGCTGAATGTCTGCAGAAGATGAGAACTGTATCAATACAGGAATGGCTGAATGTCTGCAGGAGATGAGAAGTGTATCAATGCAGGAATGGCTGAATGTCTGCAGGAGATGAGAGTTGTGTCTATGCAGGAATGGCTGAGTGTCTGCAGGAGATGAGAGTTGAGTCAGTGCAGGAATGGCTGAATGTCTGCAGGAGATGAGAACTGTATCAATACAGGAATGGCTGAATGTCTGCAGGAGATGAGAACTGTATCAATGCAGGAATGGCTGAATGTCTGCAGGAGATGAGAGTTGTGTCTATGCAGGAATGGCTGAGAGTCTGCAGGAGATGAGAGTTGAGTCAGAGCAGGAATGGCTGAATGTCTGCAGGAGATGAGAACTGTATCAATGCAGGAATGGCTGAATGTCTGCAGGAGATGAGAGTTGTGTCTATGCAGGAATGGCTGAGTGTCTGCAGGAGATGAGAGTTGAGTCAATGCAGGAATGGCTGAACGTCTGCCGGAGATGAGAACTGAATCAATGCAGGAATGTCTGCAGGAGATGAGAACTGTATCAATGCAGGAATGGCTGAACGTCTGCAGGAGATGAGAACTGTATCAATGCAGGAATGTCTGCAGGAGATGAGAACTTTATCAATGCAGGAATGCCTGCAGGAGATGAGAACTGTATCAATGCAGGACTGGCTGAATGTCTGCAGGAGATGAGAGTTGCATCCATGCAGGAATGGCTGAATGTCTCCAGGAGATGAGATCTGTATCAATGCAGGAATGTCTGCAGGAGATGAGAACTGTATCAATGCAGGAATGTCTGCAGGAGATGAGAACTGTATCAATGCAGGAATGGCTGAATGTCTGCAGGAGATGAGAGTTGTGTCAATGCAGGAATGGCTGAATGTCTGCAGGAGATGAGAGTTGTATCAATGCAGGAATGGCTGAATGTCTGCAGGAGATGAGAGTTGTGTCAATGCAGGACTGGCTGAATGTCTGCAGGAGATGAGAACTGAATCAATGCAGGAATGGCTGAATGTCTGCAGGAGATGAGAACTGTATCAATGCAGGAATGGCTGAATGTCTGCAGGAGATCAGAGTTGTGTCAATGCAGGAATGGCTGAATGTCTGCCGGAGATGAGAGTTGTGTCAATGCAGGAATGGCTGAATGTCTGCAGGAGATCAGAGTTGTGTCAATGCAGGAATGGCTGAATGTCTGCAGGAGATGAGAACTGTATCAATGCAGGAATGGCTGAATGTCTGCAGGAGATGAGAACTGTATCAATACAGGAATGGCTGAATGTCTGCAGGAGATGAGAACTGTATCAATGCAGGAATGGCTGAATGTCTGCAGGAGATGAGAGCTGTATCACTGCAGGAATGGCTGAATGTCTGCAGGAGATCAGAGTTGTGTCAATGCAGGAATGGCTGAATGTCTGCAGGAGGTTAGAACTGTATCAATACAGGAATGGCTGAATGTCTGCAGGAGATGAGAGCTGTATCAATGCAGGAATGGCTGAATGTCTGCAGGAGATTAGAACTGTATCAATACAGGAATGGCTGAATGTCTGCAGGAGATGAGAACTGTATCAATGCAGGAATGGCTGAATGTCTGCAGGAGATGAGAGTTGTGTCTATGATAGAATGGCTGAGTGTCTGCAGGAGATGAGAGTTGAGTCAGTGCAGGAATGGCTGAATGTCTGCAGGAGATGAGAACTGTATCAATGCAGGAATGGCTGAATGTCTGCAGGAGATGAGAGTTGCGTCAATGCAGGAATGGCTGAATGTCTGCAGGAGATGAGAGTTGTGTCTATGCAGGAATGGCTGAGTGTCTGCAGGAGATGAGAGTTGAGTCAATGCAGGAATGGCTGAACGTCTGCAGGAGATGAGAACTGAATCAATGCAGGAATGTCTGCAGGAGATGAGAACTTTATCAATGCAGGAATGTCTGCAGGAGATGAGAACTGTATCAATGCAGGACTGGCTGAATGTCTGCAGGAGATGAGAGTTGCATCCATGCAGGAATGGCTGAATGTCTGCAGGAGATGAGAACTGTATCAATGCAGGAATGGCTGCAGGAGATGAGAACTGTATCAATGCAGGAATGGCTGAATGTCTGCAGGAGATGAGAACTGTATCAATGCAGGAATGGCTGCAGGAGATGAGAACTTTATCAAAGCAGGAATGTCTGCAGGAGATGAGAGTTGTATCAATGCAGGAATGGCTGAATGTCTGCAGGAGATGAGAGTTGTGTCAATGCAGGAATGGCTGAATGTTTGCAGGAGATGAGAACTGTATCAACGCAGGAATGGCTGGATGTCTGCAGGAGATGAGAGCTGTATCAATGCAGGAATGGCTGAATGTCTGCAGGAGATGAGAACTGTATCAATGCCGGAATGGCTGAATGTCTGCAGGAGATGAGAGTTGTATCAATGCAGGAATGTCTGCAGGAGATGAGAACTGTATCAATGCAGGAATGGCTGCATGTTTGCAGGAGATGTGAGCTGTATCACTGCTGGAATGGCTGAATGTCTGCAGGAGATGAGAGCTCTATCACTGCAGGAATGGCTGAATGTCTGCAGGAGTTGAGAGTTGTGTCAATGCAGGAATGGCTGAATGTCTGCAGAAGATGAGAACTGTATCAAACAGGAATGGCTGAATGTCTGCAGGAGATGAGAAGTGTATCAATGCAGGAATGGCTGAATGTCTGCAGGAGATGAGAGTTGTGTCTATGCAGGAATGGCTGAGTGTCTGCAGGAGATGAGAGTTGAGTCAGTGCAGGAATGGCTGAATGTCTGCAGGAGATGAGAACTGTATCAATACAGGAATGGCTGAATGTCTGCAGGAGATGAGAACTGTATCAATGCAGGAATGGCTGAATGTCTGCAGGAGATGAGAGTTGTGTCTATGCAGGAATGGCTGAGTGTCTGCAGGAGATGAGAACTGTATCAATGCAGGAATGGCTGAATATCTGCAGGAGATGAGAACTGTATCAATGCCGGAATGGCTGAATGTCTGCAGGAGATGAGAACTGTATCAATGCAGGAATGGCTGAATGTCTGCAGGAGATGAGAGCTGTATCAATGCAGGAATGGCTGAATGTCTGCAGGAGATGAGAGTTGTGTCAATGCAGGAATGGCTGAATGTCTGCAGGAGATTAGAACTGTATCAATACAGGAATGGCTGAATGTCTGCAGGAGATCAGAGTTGTGTCAATGCAGGAATGGCTGAATGTCTGCAGGAGATTAGAACTGTATCAATACAGGAATGGCTGAATGTCTGCAGGAGATGAGAAATGTATCAATGCAGGAATGGCTGAATGTCTGCAGGAGATGAGAGTTGTGTCTATGCAGGAATGGCTGAGTGTCTGCAGGAGATGAGAGTTGAGTCAGTGCAGGAATGGCTGAATGTCTGCAGGAGATGAGAACTGTATCAATACAGGAATGGCTGAATGTCTGCAGGAGATGAGAACTGTATCAATGCAGGAATGGCTGAATGTCTGCAGGAGATGAGAACTGTATCAATGCAGGAATGGCTGAATGTCTGCAGGAGATGAGAGTTGTGTCTATGCAGGAATGGCTGAGTGTCTGCAGGAGATGAGAGTTGAGTCAATGCAGGAATGGCTGAACGTCTGCAGGAGATGAGAACTGAATCAATGCAGGAATGTCTGCAGGAGATGAGAACTTTATCAATGCAGGAATGTCTGCAGGAGATGAGAACTGTATCAATGCAGGACTGGCTGAATGTCTGCAGGAGATGAGAGTTGCATCCATGCAGGAATGGCTGAATGTCTGCAGGAGATGAGAACTGTATCAATGCAGGAATGGCTGCAGGAGATGAGAACTGTATCAATGCAGGAATGGCTGAATGTCTGCAGGAGATGAGAACTGTATCAATGCAGGAATGTCTGCAGGAGATGAGAACTTTATAAAAGCAGGAATGTCTGCAGGAGATGAGAGTTGTATCAATGCAGGAATGGCTGAATGTCTGCAGGAGATGAGAGTTGTGTCAATGCAGGACTGGCTGAATGTCTGCAGGAGATGAGAACTGAATCAATGCAGGAATGGCTGAATGTCTGCAGGAGATGAGAACTGTATCAATGCAGGAATGGCTGAATGTCTGCAGGAGATGAGAGTTGTGTCAATGCAGGAATGGCTGAATGTCTGCAGGAGATGAGAGTTGTGTCAATGCAGGAATGGCTGAATGTCTGCAGGAGATCAGAGTTGTGTCAATGCAGGAATGGCTGAATGTCTGCAGGAGATGAGAACTGTATCAATGCAGGAATGGCTGAATATCTGCAGGAGATGAGAACTGTATCAATGCAGGAATGGCTGAATGTCTGCAGGAGATCAGAGTTGTGTCAATGCAGGAATGGCTGAATGTCTGCAGGAGATTAGAACTGTATCAATACAGGAATGGCTGAATGTCTGCAGGAGATGAGAGCTGTATCACTGCAGGAATGGCTGAATGTCTGCAGGAGATGAGAGTTTCATCAATGCAGGAATGGCTGAACGTCTGCAGGAGATGAGAACTGTATCAATGCAGGAATGGCTGAATGTCTGCAGGAGATGAGAATTGTATCAATGCAGGAATGGCTGAATGTCTGCAGGAGATGAGAGCTGTATCACTGCAGGAATGGCTGAATGTCTGCAGGAGATGAGAACTGTATCAACGCAGGAATGGCTGAATGTCTGCAGGAGATGAGAGTTGTGTCAATGCAGGAATGGCTGAACGTCTGCAGGAGATGAGAGTTGTGTCTATGCAGGAATGGCTGAGTGTCTGCAGGAGATGAGAGCTGTATCAATGCAGGAATGGCTGAATGTCTGCAGGAGTTGAGAGTTGTGTCAATGCAGGAATGGCTGAACGTCTGCAGGAGATGAGAACTGTATCAATGCAGGAATGGCTGAATGTCTGCAGGAGATCAGAGTTGTGTCAATGCAGGACTGGCTGAATGTCTGCAGGAGATGAGAGTTGTATCAATGCAGGAATGTCTGCAGGAGATGAGAACTGTATCAATGCAGGAATGGCTGAATGTCTGCAGGAGATCAGAGTTGTGTCAATGCAGGAATGGCTGAATGTCTGCAGGAGATGAGAACTGTATCAATGCAGGAATGGCTGAATGTCTGCAGGAGATGAGAGTTGTGTCAATGCAGGAATGGCTGAATGTCTGCAGGAGATGAGAACTGTATCAATACAGGAATGGCTGAATGTCTGCAGGAGATGAGAGCTGTATCACTGCAGGAATGGCTGAATGTCTGCAGGAGATCAGAGTTGTGTCAATGCAGGAATGGCTGAATGTCTGCAGGAGATTAGAACTGTATCAATACAGGAATGGCTGAACGTCTGCAGGAGATGAGAACTGTATCAATGCAGGAATGGCTGAATGTCTGCAGGAGATGAGAGTTGTGTCTATGCAGGAATGGCTGAGTGTCTGCAGGAGATGAGAGTTGAGTCAGTGCAGGAATGGCTGAATGTCTGCAGGAGATGAGAACTGTATCAATACAGGAATGGCTGAATGTCTGCAGGAGATGAGAACTGTATCAATGCAGGAATGGCTGAGTGTCTGCAGGAGATCAGAGTTGTGTCAATGCAGGAATGGCTGAATGTCTGCAGGAGATGAGAACTGTATCAATGCAGGAATGGCTGAATGTCTGCAGGAGATGAGAACTGTATCAATGCAGGAATGGCTGAATGTCTGCAGGAGATGAGAGTTGTGTCTATGCAGGAATGGCTGAGTGTCTGCAGGAGATGAGAGTTGAGTCAATGCAGGAATGGCTGAATGTCTGCAGGAGATGAGAACTTTATCAATGCAGGAATGTCTGCAGGAGATGAGAACTGTATCAATGCAGGACTGGCTGAATGTCTGCAGGAGATGAGAGTTGCATCCATGCAGGAATGGCTGAATGTCTGCAGGAGATGAGATCTGTATCAATGCAGGAATGTCTGCAGGAGATGAGAACTGTATCAATGCAGGAATGGCTGCAGGAGATGCGAACTGTATCAATGCAGGAATGGCTGAATGTCTGCAGGAGATGAGTGTTGTGTCAATGCAGGAATGGCTGAATGTCTGCAGAAGATGAGAGTTGCATCAATGCAGGAATGGCTGAATGTCTGCAGGAGATGAGAACTGTATCAACGCAGGAATGTCTGCAGGAGATGAGAGTTGTGTCAATGCAGGAATGGCTGAATGTCTGCAGGAGATGAGAGTTGTGTCAATGCAGGAATGGCTGAATGTCTGCAGGAGATGAGAGTTGTGTCAATGCCGGAATGGCTGAATGTCTGCAGGAGATGAGAGTAGCATCAATGCAGGAATGGCTGAACGTCTGCAGGAGATGAGAACTGTATCAATGCAGGAGTGGCTGAATGTCTGCAGGAGATGAGAACTGAATCAATGCAGGAATGGCTGAATGTCTGCAGGAGATGAGAACTGTATCAATGCAGGAATGGCTGAATGTCTGCAGGAGATGAGAACTGAATCAATGCAGGAATGGCTGAATGTCTGCAGGAGATGAGAACTGAATCAATGCAGGAATGGCTGAATGTCTGCAGGAGATGAGAACTGTGTCAATGCAGGAATGGCTGAATGTCTGCAGGAGATGAGAGTTGTGTTAATGCAGGAATGGCTGAATGTCTGCAGGAGATGAGAGTTGTGTCAATGCAGGAATGGCTGAATGTCTGCAGGAGATGAGAGTTGTATCAATGCAGGAATGGCTGAATGTCTGCAGGAGATGAGAACTGTATCAAAGCAGGAATGGCTGAATGTCTGCAGGAGATGAGAACTGTATCAATGTAGGAATGGCTGAATGTCTGCAGGAGATGGGAGTTGTGTCAATGCAGGTATGGCTGAATGTCTGCAGGGGATGAGAACTGTATCAATGCAGGAATGGCTGAATGTCTGCAGGAGATGAGAGTTGTGTCAATGCAGGAATGGCTGAATGTCTGCAGGAGATGAGAGTTGTGTCAATGCAGGAATGGCTGAATGTCTGCAGGAGATGAGAGTTGTGTCAATGCAGGAATGGCTGAATGTCTGCCGGAGATGAGAGTTGTGTCAATGCAGGAATGGCTGAATGTCTGCAGGAGATGAGAGTTGTGTCAATGCAGGAATGGCTGAATGTCTGCAGGAGATGAGAACTGTATCAGTGCAGGAATGGCTGAATGTCTGCAGGAGATGAGAGTTGTGTCAATGCAGGAATGGCTGAATGTCTGCAGGAGATGAGAACTGTATCAATGCAGGAATGGCTGAATGTCTGCAGGAGATGAGAA
Source organism: Lophura swinhoii (assembly GCA_030408155.1). Classification (NCBI taxonomy): domain Eukaryota; kingdom Metazoa; phylum Chordata; class Aves; order Galliformes; family Phasianidae; genus Lophura; species Lophura swinhoii. The sequence goes on from CM059485.1 coordinate 1,680,405, forward strand.
CTGTATCAGTGCAGGAATGGCTGAATGTCTGCAGGAGATGAGAACTGTATCAATGCAGGAATGGCTGAATGTCTGCAGGAGATGAGAACTGTATCAGTGCAGGAATGGCTGAATGTCTGCAGGAGATGAGAACTGTATCAATGCAGGAATGGCTGAATGTCTGCAGGAGATGAGAGTTGTGTCAATGCAGGAATGGCTGAATGTCTGCAGGAGATGTGAACTGTATCAATACAGGAATGGCTGAATGTCTGCAGGAGATGAGAACTGTATCAATGCAGGAATGGCTGAATGTCTGCAGGAGATGAGAGTTGTGTCTATGCAGGAATGGCTGAGTGTCTGCAGGAGATGAGAGTTGTGTCAATGCAGGAATGGCTGAATGTCTGCAGGAGATGAGAACTGTATCAATACAGGAATGGCTGAACGTCTGCAGGAGATGAGAACTGTATCAATGCAGGAATGGCTGAATGTCTGCAGGAGATGAGAGTTGTGTCTATGCAGGAATGGCTGAGTGTCTGCAGGAGATGAGAGTTGAGTCAATGCAGGAATGGCTGAACGTCTGCAGGAGATGAGAACTGAATCAATGCAGGAATGTCTGCAGGAGAAGAGAACTGTATCAATGCAGGAATGGCTGAACGTCTGCAGGAGATGAGAACTGTATCAATGCAGGAATGTCTGCAGGAGATGAGAACTGTATCAATTCAGGAATGGCTGCAGGAGATGAGAACTGTATAAATGCAGGAATGGCTGAATGTCTGCAGGAGATGAGAGTTGTATCACTGCTGGAATGGCTGAATGTCTGCAGAAGATGAGAACTGTATCAATACAGGAATGGCTGAATGTCTGCAGGAGATGAGAACTGTATCAATGCAGGAATGGCTGAATGTCTGCAGGAGATGGGAGTTGTGTCAATGCAGGAATGGCTGAATGTCTGCAGGAGATGAGAGTTGTGTCAATGCAGGACTGGCTGAATGTCTGCAGGAGATGAGAGTTGCATCAATGCAGGAATGTCTGCAGGAGATGAGAACTGTATCAATGCAGGAATGGCTGCGTGTTTGCAGGAGATGAGAGCTGTATCACTGCAGGAATGGCTGAATGTCTGCAGGAGATCAGAGTTGTGTCAATGCAGGAATGGCTGAATGTCTGCAGGAGATGAGAACTGTATCAATGCAGGAATGGCTGAATATCTGCAGGAGATGAGAACTGTATCAATGCCGGAATGGCTGAATGTCTGCAGGAGATCAGAGTTGTGTTAATGCAGGAATGGCTGAATGTCTGCAGGAGATTAGAATTGTATCAATACAGGAATGGCTGAATGTCTGCAGGAGATGAGAACTGTATCAATGCAGGACTGGCTGAATGTCTGCAGGAGATGAGAGTTTCATCAATGCAGGAATGGCTGAACATCTGCAGGAGATGAGAACTGTATCAATGCAGGAATGGCTGAATGTCTGCAGGAGATGAGAACTGTATCAATGCAGGAATGGCTGAATGTCTGCAGGAGATGAGAGTTGTGTCAATGCAGGAATGGCTGAATGTTTGCAGGAGATGAGAACTGTATCAACGCAGGAATGGCTGGATGTCTGCAGGAGATGAGAGCTGTATCAATGCAGGAATGGCTGAATGTCTGCAGGAGATGAGAACTGTATCAGTGCCGGAATGGCTGAATGTCTGCAGGAGATGAGAGTTGTATCAATGCAGGAATGTCTGCAGGAGATGAGAACTGTATCAATGCAGGAATGGCTGCATGTTTGCAGGAGATGTGAGCTGTATCACTGCTGGAATGGCTGAATGTCTGCAGGAGATGAGAGCTCTATCACTGCAGGAATGGCTGAATGTCTGCAGGAGTTGAGAGTTGTGTCAATGCAGGAATGGCTGAATGTCTGCAGAAGATGAGAACTGTATCAATACAGGAATGGCTGAATGTCTGCAGGAGATGAGAAGTGTATCAATGCAGGAATGGCTGAATGTCTGCAGGAGATGAGAGTTGTGTCTATGCAGGAATGGCTGAGTGTCTGCAGGAGATGAGAGTTGAGTCAGTGCAGGAATGGCTGAATGTCTGCAGGAGATGAGAACTGTATCAATACAGGAATGGCTGAATGTCTGCAGGAGATGAGAACTGTATCAATGCAGGAATGGCTGAATGTCTGCAGGAGATGAGAGTTGTGTCTATGCAGGAATGGCTGAGAGTCTGCAGGAGATGAGAGTTGAGTCAGAGCAGGAATGGCTGAATGTCTGCAGGAGATGAGAACTGTATCAATGCAGGAATGGCTGAATGTCTGCAGGAGATGAGAGTTGTGTCTATGCAGGAATGGCTGAGTGTCTGCAGGAGATGAGAGTTGAGTCAATGCAGGAATGGCTGAACGTCTGCCGGAGATGAGAACTGAATCAATGCAGGAATGTCTGCAGGAGATGAGAACTGTATCAATGCAGGAATGGCTGAACGTCTGCAGGAGATGAGAACTGTATCAATGCAGGAATGTCTGCAGGAGATGAGAACTTTATCAATGCAGGAATGCCTGCAGGAGATGAGAACTGTATCAATGCAGGACTGGCTGAATGTCTGCAGGAGATGAGAGTTGCATCCATGCAGGAATGGCTGAATGTCTCCAGGAGATGAGATCTGTATCAATGCAGGAATGTCTGCAGGAGATGAGAACTGTATCAATGCAGGAATGTCTGCAGGAGATGAGAACTGTATCAATGCAGGAATGGCTGAATGTCTGCAGGAGATGAGAGTTGTGTCAATGCAGGAATGGCTGAATGTCTGCAGGAGATGAGAGTTGTATCAATGCAGGAATGGCTGAATGTCTGCAGGAGATGAGAGTTGTGTCAATGCAGGACTGGCTGAATGTCTGCAGGAGATGAGAACTGAATCAATGCAGGAATGGCTGAATGTCTGCAGGAGATGAGAACTGTATCAATGCAGGAATGGCTGAATGTCTGCAGGAGATCAGAGTTGTGTCAATGCAGGAATGGCTGAATGTCTGCAGGAGATGAGAGTTGTGTCAATGCAGGAATGGCTGAATGTCTGCAGGAGATCAGAGTTGTGTCAATGCAGGAATGGCTGAATGTCTGCAGGAGATGAGAACTGTATCAATGCAGGAATGGCTGAATGTCTGCAGGAGATGAGAACTGTATCAATACAGGAATGGCTGAATGTCTGCAGGAGATGAGAACTGTATCAATGCAGGAATGGCTGAATGTCTGCAGGAGATGAGAGCTGTATCACTGCAGGAATGGCTGAATGTCTGCAGGAGATCAGAGTTGTGTCAATGCAGGAATGGCTGAATGTCTGCAGGAGGTTAGAACTGTATCAATACAGGAATGGCTGAATGTCTGCAGGAGATGAGAGCTGTATCAATGCAGGAATGGCTGAATGTCTGCAGGAGATTAGAACTGTATCAATACAGGAATGGCTGAATGTCTGCAGGAGATGAGAACTGTATCAATGCAGGAATGGCTGAATGTCTGCAGGAGATGAGAGTTGTGTCTATGATAGAATGGCTGAGTGTCTGCAGGAGATGAGAGTTGAGTCAGTGCAGGAATGGCTGAATGTCTGCAGGAGATGAGAACTGTATCAATGCAGGAATGGCTGAATGTCTGCAGGAGATGAGAGTTGCGTCAATGCAGGAATGGCTGAATGTCTGCAGGAGATGAGAGTTGTGTCTATGCAGGAATGGCTGAGTGTCTGCAGGAGATGAGAGTTGAGTCAATGCAGGAATGGCTGAACGTCTGCAGGAGATGAGAACTGAATCAATGCAGGAATGTCTGCAGGAGATGAGAACTTTATCAATGCAGGAATGTCTGCAGGAGATGAGAACTGTATCAATGCAGGACTGGCTGAATGTCTGCAGGAGATGAGAGTTGCATCCATGCAGGAATGGCTGAATGTCTGCAGGAGATGAGAACTGTATCAATGCAGGAATGGCTGCAGGAGATGAGAACTGTATCAATGCAGGAATGGCTGAATGTCTGCAGGAGATGAGAACTGTATCAATGCAGGAATGGCTGCAGGAGATGAGAACTTTATCAAAGCAGGAATGTCTGCAGGAGATGAGAGTTGTATCAATGCAGGAATGGCTGAATGTCTGCAGGAGATGAGAGTTGTGTCAATGCAGGAATGGCTGAATGTTTGCAGGAGATGAGAACTGTATCAACGCAGGAATGGCTGGATGTCTGCAGGAGATGAGAGCTGTATCAATGCAGGAATGGCTGAATGTCTGCAGGAGATGAGAACTGTATCAATGCCGGAATGGCTGAATGTCTGCAGGAGATGAGAGTTGTATCAATGCAGGAATGTCTGCAGGAGATGAGAACTGTATCAATGCAGGAATGGCTGCATGTTTGCAGGAGATGTGAGCTGTATCACTGCTGGAATGGCTGAATGTCTGCAGGAGATGAGAGCTCTATCACTGCAGGAATGGCTGAATGTCTGCAGGAGTTGAGAGTTGTGTCAATGCAGGAATGGCTGAATGTCTGCAGAAGATGAGAACTGTATCAAACAGGAATGGCTGAATGTCTGCAGGAGATGAGAAGTGTATCAATGCAGGAATGGCTGAATGTCTGCAGGAGATGAGAGTTGTGTCTATGCAGGAATGGCTGAGTGTCTGCAGGAGATGAGAGTTGAGTCAGTGCAGGAATGGCTGAATGTCTGCAGGAGATGAGAACTGTATCAATACAGGAATGGCTGAATGTCTGCAGGAGATGAGAACTGTATCAATGCAGGAATGGCTGAATGTCTGCAGGAGATGAGAGTTGTGTCTATGCAGGAATGGCTGAGTGTCTGCAGGAGATGAGAACTGTATCAATGCAGGAATGGCTGAATATCTGCAGGAGATGAGAACTGTATCAATGCCGGAATGGCTGAATGTCTGCAGGAGATGAGAACTGTATCAATGCAGGAATGGCTGAATGTCTGCAGGAGATGAGAGCTGTATCAATGCAGGAATGGCTGAATGTCTGCAGGAGATGAGAGTTGTGTCAATGCAGGAATGGCTGAATGTCTGCAGGAGATTAGAACTGTATCAATACAGGAATGGCTGAATGTCTGCAGGAGATCAGAGTTGTGTCAATGCAGGAATGGCTGAATGTCTGCAGGAGATTAGAACTGTATCAATACAGGAATGGCTGAATGTCTGCAGGAGATGAGAAATGTATCAATGCAGGAATGGCTGAATGTCTGCAGGAGATGAGAGTTGTGTCTATGCAGGAATGGCTGAGTGTCTGCAGGAGATGAGAGTTGAGTCAGTGCAGGAATGGCTGAATGTCTGCAGGAGATGAGAACTGTATCAATACAGGAATGGCTGAATGTCTGCAGGAGATGAGAACTGTATCAATGCAGGAATGGCTGAATGTCTGCAGGAGATGAGAACTGTATCAATGCAGGAATGGCTGAATGTCTGCAGGAGATGAGAGTTGTGTCTATGCAGGAATGGCTGAGTGTCTGCAGGAGATGAGAGTTGAGTCAATGCAGGAATGGCTGAACGTCTGCAGGAGATGAGAACTGAATCAATGCAGGAATGTCTGCAGGAGATGAGAACTTTATCAATGCAGGAATGTCTGCAGGAGATGAGAACTGTATCAATGCAGGACTGGCTGAATGTCTGCAGGAGATGAGAGTTGCATCCATGCAGGAATGGCTGAATGTCTGCAGGAGATGAGAACTGTATCAATGCAGGAATGGCTGCAGGAGATGAGAACTGTATCAATGCAGGAATGGCTGAATGTCTGCAGGAGATGAGAACTGTATCAATGCAGGAATGTCTGCAGGAGATGAGAACTTTATAAAAGCAGGAATGTCTGCAGGAGATGAGAGTTGTATCAATGCAGGAATGGCTGAATGTCTGCAGGAGATGAGAGTTGTGTCAATGCAGGACTGGCTGAATGTCTGCAGGAGATGAGAACTGAATCAATGCAGGAATGGCTGAATGTCTGCAGGAGATGAGAACTGTATCAATGCAGGAATGGCTGAATGTCTGCAGGAGATGAGAGTTGTGTCAATGCAGGAATGGCTGAATGTCTGCAGGAGATGAGAGTTGTGTCAATGCAGGAATGGCTGAATGTCTGCAGGAGATCAGAGTTGTGTCAATGCAGGAATGGCTGAATGTCTGCAGGAGATGAGAACTGTATCAATGCAGGAATGGCTGAATATCTGCAGGAGATGAGAACTGTATCAATGCAGGAATGGCTGAATGTCTGCAGGAGATCAGAGTTGTGTCAATGCAGGAATGGCTGAATGTCTGCAGGAGATTAGAACTGTATCAATACAGGAATGGCTGAATGTCTGCAGGAGATGAGAACTGTATCAATGCAGGAATGGCTGAATGTCTGCAGGAGATGAGAGTTTCATCAATGCAGGAATGGCTGAACGTCTGCAGGAGATGAGAACTGTATCAATGCAGGAATGGCTGAATGTCTGCAGGAGATGAGAATTGTATCAATGCAGGAATGGCTGAATGTCTGCAGGAGATGAGAGCTGTATCACTGCAGGAATGGCTGAATGTCTGCAGGAGATGAGAACTGTATCAACGCAGGAATGGCTGAATGTCTGCAGGAGATGAGAGTTGTGTCAATGCAGGAATGGCTGAACGTCTGCAGGAGATGAGAGTTGTGTCTATGCAGGAATGGCTGAGTGTCTGCAGGAGATGAGAGCTGTATCAATGCAGGAATGGCTGAATGTCTGCAGGAGTTGAGAGTTGTGTCAATGCAGGAATGGCTGAACGTCTGCAGGAGATGAGAACTGTATCAATGCAGGAATGGCTGAATGTCTGCAGGAGATCAGAGTTGTGTCAATGCAGGACTGGCTGAATGTCTGCAGGAGATGAGAGTTGTATCAATGCAGGAATGTCTGCAGGAGATGAGAACTGTATCAATGCAGGAATGGCTGAATGTCTGCAGGAGATCAGAGTTGTGTCAATGCAGGAATGGCTGAATGTCTGCAGGAGATGAGAACTGTATCAATGCAGGAATGGCTGAATGTCTGCAGGAGATGAGAGTTGTGTCAATGCAGGAATGGCTGAATGTCTGCAGGAGATGAGAACTGTATCAATACAGGAATGGCTGAATGTCTGCAGGAGATGAGAGCTGTATCACTGCAGGAATGGCTGAATGTCTGCAGGAGATCAGAGTTGTGTCAATGCAGGAATGGCTGAATGTCTGCAGGAGATTAGAACTGTATCAATACAGGAATGGCTGAACGTCTGCAGGAGATGAGAACTGTATCAATGCAGGAATGGCTGAATGTCTGCAGGAGATGAGAGTTGTGTCTATGCAGGAATGGCTGAGTGTCTGCAGGAGATGAGAGTTGAGTCAGTGCAGGAATGGCTGAATGTCTGCAGGAGATGAGAACTGTATCAATACAGGAATGGCTGAATGTCTGCAGGAGATGAGAACTGTATCAATGCAGGAATGGCTGAGTGTCTGCAGGAGATCAGAGTTGTGTCAATGCAGGAATGGCTGAATGTCTGCAGGAGATGAGAACTGTATCAATGCAGGAATGGCTGAATGTCTGCAGGAGATGAGAACTGTATCAATGCAGGAATGGCTGAATGTCTGCAGGAGATGAGAGTTGTGTCTATGCAGGAATGGCTGAGTGTCTGCAGGAGATGAGAGTTGAGTCAATGCAGGAATGGCTGAATGTCTGCAGGAGATGAGAACTTTATCAATGCAGGAATGTCTGCAGGAGATGAGAACTGTATCAATGCAGGACTGGCTGAATGTCTGCAGGAGATGAGAGTTGCATCCATGCAGGAATGGCTGAATGTCTGCAGGAGATGAGATCTGTATCAATGCAGGAATGTCTGCAGGAGATGAGAACTGTATCAATGCAGGAATGGCTGCAGGAGATGCGAACTGTATCAATGCAGGAATGGCTGAATGTCTGCAGGAGATGAGTGTTGTGTCAATGCAGGAATGGCTGAATGTCTGCAGAAGATGAGAGTTGCATCAATGCAGGAATGGCTGAATGTCTGCAGGAGATGAGAACTGTATCAACGCAGGAATGTCTGCAGGAGATGAGAGTTGTGTCAATGCAGGAATGGCTGAATGTCTGCAGGAGATGAGAGTTGTGTCAATGCAGGAATGGCTGAATGTCTGCAGGAGATGAGAGTTGTGTCAATGCCGGAATGGCTGAATGTCTGCAGGAGATGAGAGTAGCATCAATGCAGGAATGGCTGAACGTCTGCAGGAGATGAGAACTGTATCAATGCAGGAGTGGCTGAATGTCTGCAGGAGATGAGAACTGAATCAATGCAGGAATGGCTGAATGTCTGCAGGAGATGAGAACTGTATCAATGCAGGAATGGCTGAATGTCTGCAGGAGATGAGAACTGAATCAATGCAGGAATGGCTGAATGTCTGCAGGAGATGAGAACTGAATCAATGCAGGAATGGCTGAATGTCTGCAGGAGATGAGAACTGTGTCAATGCAGGAATGGCTGAATGTCTGCAGGAGATGAGAGTTGTGTTAATGCAGGAATGGCTGAATGTCTGCAGGAGATGAGAGTTGTGTCAATGCAGGAATGGCTGAATGTCTGCAGGAGATGAGAGTTGTATCAATGCAGGAATGGCTGAATGTCTGCAGGAGATGAGAACTGTATCAAAGCAGGAATGGCTGAATGTCTGCAGGAGATGAGAACTGTATCAATGTAGGAATGGCTGAATGTCTGCAGGAGATGGGAGTTGTGTCAATGCAGGTATGGCTGAATGTCTGCAGGGGATGAGAACTGTATCAATGCAGGAATGGCTGAATGTCTGCAGGAGATGAGAGTTGTGTCAATGCAGGAATGGCTGAATGTCTGCAGGAGATGAGAGTTGCATCAATGCAGGAATGGCTGAATGTCTGCAGGAGATGAGAACTGTATCAATGCAGGAATGTCTGCAGGAGATGAGAGTTGTGTCAATGCAGGAATGGCTGAATGTCTGCAGGAGATGAGAGTTTTGTCAATGCAGGAATGGCTGAATGTCTGCAGGAGATGAGAACTGTATCAATGCAGGAATGGCTGAATATCTGCAGGAGATGAGAACTGTATCAATGCCGGAATGGCTGAATGTCTGCAGGAGATGAGAGTTGCATCAATGCAGGAATGGCTGAACGTCTGCAGGAGATGAGAACTGTATCACTGCAGGAGTGGCTGAATGTCTGCAGGAGATGAGAGTTGTGTCAATGCAGGACTGGCTGAATGTCTGCAGGATATGAGAGTTGTATCAATGCAGGAATGGCTGAATGTCTGCAGGAGATGAGAACTGTATCAATGCAGGAATGGCTGAATGTCTGCAGGAGATGAGAACTGTATCAATGCAGGAATGGCTGAATGTCTGCAGGAGATGAGAACTGTATCAATGCAGGAATGGCTGAATGTCTGCAGGAGATGAGAGTTGTGTCAATGTAGGAATGGCTGAATGTCTGCAGGAGATGAGAACTGTATCAACGCAGGAATGGCTGAATGTCTGCAGGAGATGAGAGCTGTATCAATGCAGGAATGGCTGAATGTCTGCAGGAGATGAGAACGGTATCAATGCCGGAATGGCTGAATGTCTGCAGGAGATGAGAGTTGTATCAATGCAGGAATGTCTGCAGGAGATGAGAACTTTATTAAAGCAGGAATGGCTGAATGTCTGCAGGAGATCAGAACTGTATCACTGCTGGAATGGCTGAATGTCTGCAGGAGATGAGAACTGTATAAATGCAGGAATGGCTGAATGTCTGCAGGAGTTGAGAGTTGTGTCAATGCAGGAATGGCTGAATGTCTGCTGGAGATGAGAACTGTGTCAATGCAGGAGTGGCTGAATGTCTGCAGGAGATGAGAGTTGTGTCAATGCAGGAATGGCTGAATGTCTGCAGGAGATGAGAACTGTATCAATGCAGGAATGTCTGCAGGAGATGAGAACTGTATCAATGCAGGAATGGCTGAATGTCTGCAGGAGATGAGAGTTGCATCAATGCAGGAATGGCTGAACGTCTGCAGGAGATGAGAACTGTATCAATGCAGGAAAGGATGAATGTCTGCAGGAGATGAGAACTGTATCAATGCAGGAATGGCTGAATGTCTGCAGGAGATGAGAGTTGTGTCAATGCAGGAATGGCTGAATGTCTGCAGCAGATGAGAGTTGTGTCAATGCAGGACTGGATGAATGTCTGCAGGAGATGAGAGTTGCATCAATGCAGGAATGTCTGCAGGAGATGAGAACTGTATCAATGCAGGAATGGCTGCACGTTTGCAGGAGATGAGAACTGTATCACTGCAGGAATGGCTGAATGTCTGCAGGAGATGAGAGTTGTGTCAATGCAGGAATGGCTGAATGTCTGCAGGAGATGAGAACTGTATCAATGCAGGAATGGCTGAATGTCTGCAGGAGATGAGAACTGTATCAATGCAGGAATGGCTGAATGTCTGCAGGAGATGAGAGTTGTGTCTATGCAGGAATGGCTGAGTGCCTGCAGGAGATGAGAGTTGAGTCAGTGCAGGAATGGCTGAACGTCTGCAGGAGATGAGAACTGAGTCAATGCAGGAATGTCTGCAGGAGATGAGAACTGTATCAATGCAGGAATGGCTGAATGTCTGCAGGAGATGAGAACTGAATCAATGCAGGAATGGCTGAATGTCTGCAGGAGATGAGAACTGTATCAATGCAGGAATGTCTGCAGGAGATGAGAACTGTATCAAAGCAGGAATGGCTGAATGTCTGCAGGAGATGAGAACTGAATCAATGAAGGAATGTCTGCAGGAGATGAGAACTGTATCAATGCAGGAATGGCTGAATGTCTGCAGGAGATGAGAACTGTATCAAAGCAGGAATGGCTGAATGTCTGCAGGAGATGAGAGTTGTGTCAATGCAGGAATGTCTGCAGGAGATGAGAACTGTATCAATGCAGGACTGGCTGAATGTCTGCAGGAGATGAGAGTTGTGTCTATGCAGGAATGGCTGAATGTCTGCAGGAGATGAGAACTGTATCAATGCAGGAATGTCTGCAGGAGATGAGAACTGTATCAATGCAGGAATGGCTGCAGGAGATGAGAACTGTATCAATGCAGGAATGGCTGAATGTCTACAGGAGATGAGAGTTGTGTCAATGCAGGAATGGCTGAATGTCTGAAGGAGATGAGAGTTGTATCAATGCAGGAATGGCTGAATGTCTGCAGGAGATGAGAACTGTATCAATGCAGGAATGGCTGAATGTCTGCAGGAGTTGAGAGTTGTGTCAATGCAGGAATGGCTGAATGTCTGCAGGAGATGAGAACTGTATCAATGCATGAATGGCTGAATGTCTGCAGGAGATGAGAGTTGTGTCAATGCAGGAATGGCTGAATGTCTGCAGGAGATGAGAACTGTATAAATGCAGGAATGGCTGAATGTCTGCAGGAGATGAGAACTTTATCAATGCAGGAATGGCTGAATGTCTGCAGGAGATGAGAACTGTATCAATGCAGGAATGGCTGAATGTCTGCAGGAGATGAGAGTTGTGTCAATGCAGGAATGGCTGCATGTCTGTAGGAGATGAGAACTGTGTCAATGCAGGAATGGCTGAATGTCTGCAGGAGATGAGAGCTGTATCAATGCAGGAATGGCTGAATGTCTGCAGGAGATGAGAACTGTATCAATGCAGGAATGGCTGAATGTCTGCAGGAGATGAGAACTGTATCAAAGCAGGAATGGCTGAATGTCTGCAGGAGATGAGAACTGTATCAATGCAGGAATGGCTGAATGTCTGCAGGAGATGAGAACTGTATCAATGCCGGAATGGCTGAATGTCTGCTGGAGATGAGAACTGAATCAATGCAGGAATGGCTGAATGTCTGCAGGAGATCAGAACTGAATCAATGCAGGAATGGCTGAATGTCTGCAGGAGATGAGAGTTGTATCAACGCAGGAATGGCTGAATGTCTGCAGGAGATGAGAGTTGTGTCAATACAGGACTGGCTGAATGTCTGCAGGAGATGAGACCTGTATCAATGCAGGAATGTCTGCAGGAGATGAGAACTGTATCGATGCAGGAATGGCTGAACGTCTGCAGGAGATGAGAGCTGTATCACTGCTGGAATGGCTGAATGTCTGCAGGAGATGAGAATTGTATCAATGCAGGAATGGCTGAATGTCTGCAGGAGATCGGAGTTGTGTCAATGCAGGAATGGCTGAATGTCTGCAGAAGATGAGAACTGTATCAATGCAGGATTGGCTGAATGTCTGCAGGAGATGAGAACTGTATCAATGCAGGAATGACTGCAGGAGATGCGAACTGTATCAATGCAGGAATGGCTGAATGTCTGCAGGAGATGAGAACTGAATCAATGCAGGAATGGCTGAATGTCTGCAGGAGATGAGAGTTGTGTCAATGCAGGAATGGCTGAATGTCTGCAGGAGATGAGAACTGTATCAGTGCAGGAATGGCTGAATGTCTGCAGGAGATGAGAGTTGTGTCAATGCAGGAATGGCTGAATGTCTGCAGGAGATGAGAACTGTATCAGTGCAGGAATGGCTGAATGTCTGCAGGAGATGAGAACTGAATCAGTGCAGGAATGGCTGAATGTCTGCAGGAGATCAGAACTGAATCAATGCAGGAATGGCTGAATGTCTGCAGGAGATGAGAACTGTATCAATGTAGGAATGGCTGAATGTCTGCAGGAGATGGGAGTTGTGTCAATGCAGGAATGGCTGAATGTCTGCAGGAGATGGGAGTTGTGTCAATGCAGGAATGGCTGAATGTCTGCAGGAGATGTGAACTGTATCAATGCAGGAATGGCTGAATGTCTGCAGGAGATGAGAGTTGTGTCAATGCAGGAATGGCTGAATGTCTGCAGGAGATGAGAACTGTATCAATGCAGGAATGGCTGAATGTCTGCAGGAGATGAGAGTTGTGTCAATGCAGGAATGGCTGAATGTCTGCAGGAAATGAGAACTGTATCAATGCATGAATGGCTGAATGTCTGCAGGAGATGAGAGTTGTGTCAATGCAGGAATGGCTGAATGTCTGCAGGAGATGAGAACTTTATCAATGAAGAATGGCTGAATGTCTGCAGGAGATGAGAACTGTGTCAATGCAGGAATGGCTGAAGGTCTGCAGGAGATGAGAACTGTATCAATGCAGGAATGGCTGAATGTCTGCAGGAGATGAGAGTTGTGTCAATGCAGGAATGGCTGCATGTCTGTAGGAGATGAGAACTGTGTCAATGCAGGAATGGCTGAATGTCTGCAGGAGATGAGAGCTGTATCAATGCAGGAATGGCTGAATGTCTGCAGGAGATGAGAACTGTATCAATGCAGGAATGGCTGAATGTCTGCAGGAGATGAGAACTGTATCAATGCCGGAATGGCTGAATGTCTGCTGGAGATGAGAACTGAATCAATGCAGGAATGGCTGAATGTCTGCAGGGGATCAGAACTGAATCAATGCAGGAATGGCTGAATGTCTGCAGGAGATGAGAACTGTATCAGTGCAGGAATGGATGAATGTCTGCAGAAGATGAGAGTTGTATCAACGCAGGAATGGCTGAATGTCTGCAGGAGATGAGAGTTGTGTCAATGCAGGACTGGCTGAATGTCTGCAGGAGATGAGACCTGTATCAATGCAGGAATGTCTGCAGGAGATGAGAACTGTATCAATGCAGGAATGGCTGAACGTCTGCAGGAGATGAGAGCTGTATAACTGCTGGAATGGCTGAATGTCTGCAGGAGATGAGAACTGTATCAATGCAGGAATGGCTGAATGTCTGCAGGAGTTGAGAGTTGTATCAATGCAGGAATGGCTGAATGTCTGCAGAAGATGAGAACTGTATCAATGCAGGAATGGCTGAATGTCTGCAGGAGATGAGAGTTGTGTCAATGCAGGAATGGCTGAATGTCTGCAGGAGATGAGAGTTGTGTCAGTGCAGGAATGGCTGAATGTCTGCAGGAGATGAGAACTGTATCAATGCAGGAATGTCTGCAGGAGATGAGAACTGTATCAATGCAGGAATGGCTGAATGTCTGCAGGAGATGAGAACTGAATCAATGCAGGAATGGCTGAATGTCTGCAGGAGATGAGAGTTGTGTCAATGCAGGAATGGCTGAATGTCTGCAGGAGATGAGAACTGTATCAATGCAGGAATGGCTGAATGTCTGCAGGAGATCGGAGTTGTGTCAATGCAGGAATGGCTGAATGTCTGCAGTAGATGAGAGTTGTGTCAATGCAGGAATGGCTGAATGTCTGCAGGAGATGAGAGTTGTGTCAATGCAGGAATGGCTGAATGTCTGCAGGAGATGAGAGTTGTATCAATGCAGGAATGGCTGAATGTCTGCAGGAGATGAGAACTGAATCAATGCAGGAATGGCTGAATGTCTGCAGGAGATGAGAACTGAATCAATGCAGGAATGGCTGAATGTCTGCAGGAGATGAGAACTGTATCAATGCAGGAATGGCTGAATATCTGCAGGAGATGGGAGTTGTGTCAATGCAGGAATGGCTGAATGTCTGCAGGAGATGAGAGTTGTGTCAATGCAGGAATGGCTGAATGTCTGCAGGAGATGAGAACTGTATCAATGCAGGAATGGCTGAATGTCTGCAGGAGATGAGAGTTGTGTCAATGCAGGAATGGCTGAATGTCTGCAGGAGATGAGAGTTTCATCAATGCAGGAATGGCTGAACGTCTGCAGGAGATGAGAACTGTATCAACGCAGGAATGGCTGGATGTCTGCAGGAGATGAGAGCTGTATCAATGCAGGAATGGCTGAATGTCTGCAGGAGATGAGAACTGTATCAATGCCGGAATGGCTGAATGTCTGCAGGAGATGAGAGTTGTATCAATGCAGGAATGTCTGCAGGAGATGAGAACTGTATCAATGCAGGAATGGCTGCATGTTTGCAGGAGATGAGAGCTGTATCACTGCTGGAATGGCTGAATGTCTGCAGGAGATGAGAACTGTATAAATGCAGGAATGGCTGAACGTCTGCAGGAGTTGAGAGTTGTGTCAATGCAGGAATGGCTGAACGTCTGCAGGAGATGAGAACTGTATCAATGCAGGAATGGCTGAATGTATGCAGGAGATGAGAGTTGTGTCAATGCAGGACTGGCTGAATGTCTGCAGGAGATGAGAGTTGCATCAATGCAGGAATGTCTGCAGGAGATGAGAACTGAATCAATGCAGGAATGGCTGCGTGTTTGCAGGAGATGAGAGCTGTATCACTGCAGGAATGGCTGAATGTCTGCAGGAGATCAGAGTTGTGTCAATGCAGGAATGGCTGAATGTCTGCAGGAGATGAGAACTGTATCAATGCAGGAATGGCTGAATGTCTGCAGGAGATCAGAGTTGTGTCAATGCAGGAATGGCTGAATGTCTGCAGGAGATCAGAGTTGTGTCAATGCAGGAATGGCTGAATGTCTGCAGGAGATGAGAACTGTATCAATACAGGAATGGCTGAATGTCTGCAGGAGATGAGAGTTGTGTCAATGCAGGACTGGCTGAATGTCTGCAGGATATGAGAGTTGTATCAATGCAGGAATGGCTGAATGTCTGCAGGAGATGAGAACTGTATCAATGCAGGAATGGCTGAATGTCTGCAGGAGATGAGAGTTGTGTCTATGCAGGAATGGCTGAGTGTCTGCAGGAGATGAGAGTTGAGTCAATGCAGGAATGGCTGAATGTCTGCAGGAGATGAGAACTGTATCAATGCAGGAATGGCTGAATGTCTGCAGGAGATGAGAACTGTATCAATGCAGGAATGGCTGAATGTCTGCAGGAGATGAGAGTTGTGTCTATGCAGGAATGGCTGAGTGTCTGCAGGAGATCAGAGTTGTGTCAATGCAGGAATGGCTGAATGTCTGCAGGAGATGAGAACTGTATCAATACAGGAATGGCTGAATGTCTGCAGGAGATGAGAACTGTATCAATGCAGGAATGGCTGAATGTCTGCAGGAGATGAGAGTTGTGTCTATGCAGGAATGGCTGAGTGTCTGCAGGAGATGAGAACTGTATCAATGCAGGAATGGCTGAATGTCTGCAGGAGATGAGAGTTGTGTCTATGCAGGAATGGCTGAGTGTCTGCAGGAGATGAGAGTTGAGTCAATACAGGAATGGCTGAACGTCTGCAGGGGATGAGAACTGAATCAATGCAGGAATGTCTGCAGGAGATGAGAACTGTATCAATGCAGGAATGGCTGAACGTCTGCAGGAGATGAGAACTGTATCAATGCAGGAATGTCTGCAGGAGATAAGAACTTTATCAATGCAGGAATGTCTGCAGGAGATGAGAACTGTATCAATGCAGGACTGGCTGAATGTCTGCAGGAGATGAGAGTTGCATCCATGCAGGAATGGCTGAATGTCTGCAGGAGATGAGAGTTGTGTCAACGCAGGAATGGCTGAATGTCTGCAGGAGATGAGAGTTGTGTCAATGCAGGACTGGCTGAATGTCTTCAGGAGATGAGACCTGTATCAATGTAGGAATGTCTGCAGGAGATGAGAACTGTATCAATGCAGGAATGGCTGAATGTCTGCAGGAGTTGCGAGTTGTGTCAATGCAGGAATGGCTGAATGTCTGCAGGAGATGAGAACTGTATCAATGCAGGAATGTCTGCAGGAGATGAGAACTGTATCAATGCAGGAATGGCTGAATGTCTGCAGAAGATGAGAACTGTATCAATGCAGGAATGGCTGAATGTCTGCAGGAGATGAGAGTTGCATCAATGCAGGAATGGCTGAACGTCTGCAGGAGATGAGAGTTTCATCAATGCAGGAATGGCTGAACGTCTGCAGGAGATGAGAGTTGTGTCTATGCAGGAATGGCTGAATGTCTGCAGGAGATGAGAGTTGTGTCAATGCAGGACTGGCTGAATGTCTGCAGGAGATGAGAGTTGTGTCAATGCAGGAATGGCTGAATGTCTGCAGGAGATGAGAACTGAATCAATGCAGGAATGGCTGAATGTCTGCAGGAGATGAGAACTGAATCAGTGCAGGAATGGCTGAATGTCTGCAGGAGATCAGAACTGAATAAATGCAGGAATGGCTGAATGTCTGCAGGAGATGAGAACTGTATCAATGCAGGAATGGCTGAATGTCTGCAGGAGATCAGAACTGAATCAATGCAGGAATGGCTGAATGTCTGCAGGAGATGAGAACTGTATCAATGTAGGAATGGCTGAATGTCTGCTGGAGATGAGAGTTGTGTCAATGCAGGAATGGCTGAATGTCTGCAGGAGATGAGAACTGTATCAATGCAGGAATGGCTCCAGGAGATGAGAACTGTATCAATGCAGGAATGGCTGAATGTCTGCAGGAGATGAGAGTTGCATCAATGCAGGAATGGCTGAATGTCTGCAGGAGATGAGAGTTGTGTCAATGCAGGAATGGCTGAATGTCTGCAGGAGATGAGAACTGAATCAATGCAGGAATGGCTGAATGTCTGCAGGAGATGAGAACTGAATCAGTGCAGGAATGGCTGAATGTCTGCAGGAGATCAGAACTGAATCAATGCAGGAATGGCTGAATGTCTGCAGGAGATGAGAACTGTATCAATGTAGGAATGGCTGAATGTCTGCTGGAGATGAGAGTTGTGTCAATGCAGGAATGGCTGAATGTCTGCAGGAGATGAGAGTTGTATCAATGCAGGAATGGCTGAATGTCTGCAGGAGATGAGAGTTGTGTCAATGCAGGACTGGCTGAATGTCTGCAGGAGATGAGAACTGAATCAATGCAGGAATGGCTGAATGTCTGCAGGAGATGAGAACTGTATCAATGCAGGAATGGCTGAATGTCTGCAGGAGATGGGAGTTGTGTCAATGCAGGAATGGCTGAATGTCTGCAGGAGATGAGAGTTGTGTCAATGCAGGAATGGCTGAATGTCTGCAGGAGATCAGAGTTGTGTCAATGCAGGAATGGCAGAATGTCTGCCGGAGATGAGAGTTGTATCAATGCAGGAATGGCTGAATGTCTGCAGGAGATGAGAACTGTATCAATGCAGGAATGGCTGAATGTCTGCAGGAGATGAGAGTTGTGTCAATGCAGGAATGGCTGAATGTCTGCAGGAGATGAGAGTTTCATCAATGCAGGAATGGCTGAACGTCTGCAGGAGATGAGAGTTGTGTCTATGCAGGAATGGCTGAGTGTCTGCAGGAGATGAGAGTTGAGTCAATGCAGGAATGGCTGAATGTCTGCAGGAGATGAGAACTGTATCAATACAGGAATGGCTGAATGTCTGCAGGAGATGAGAACTGTATCAATGCAGGAATGGCTGAATGTCTGCAGGAGATGAGAGTTGTGTCTATGCAGGAATGGCTGAGTGTCTGCAGGAGATGAGAACTGTATCAATGCAGGAATGGCTGAATGTCTGCAGGAGATGAGAGTTGTGTCTAAGCAGGAATGGCTGAGTGTCTGCAGGAGATGAGAGTTGAGTCAATACAGGAATGGCTGAACGTCTGCAGGGGATGAGAACTGAATCAATGCAGGAATGTCTGCAGGAGATGAGAACTGTATCAATGCAGGAATGGCTGAACGTCTGCAGGAGATGAGAACTGTATCAATGCAGGAATGTCTGCAGGAGATAAGAACTTTATCAATGCAGGAATGTCTGCAGGAGATGAGAACTGTATCAATGCAGGACTGGCTGAATGTCTGCAGGAGATGAGAGTTGCATCCATGCAGGAATGGCTGAATGTCTGCTGGAGATGAGAGTTGTGTCAACGCAGGAATGGCTGAATGTCTGCAGGAGATGAGAGTTGTGTCAATGCAGGACTGGCTGAATGTCTGCAGGAGATGAGAGTTGTGTCAATGCAGGACTGGCTGAATGTCTTCAGGAGATGAGACCTGTATCAATGTAGGAATGTCTGCAGGAGATGAGAACTGAATCAGTGCAGGAATGGCTGAATGTCTGCAGGAGATCAGAACTGAATCAATGCAGGAATGGCTGAATGTCTGCAGGAGATGAGAACTGTATCAATGTAGGAATGGCTGAATGTCTGCAGGAGATCAGAGTTGTGTCAATGCAGGAATGGCTGAATGTCTGCAGTAGATGAGAGTTGTGTCAATGCAGGAATGGCTGAATGTCTGCTGGAGATGAGAGTTGTGTCAATGCAGGAATGGCTGAATGTCTGAAGGAGATGAGAGTTGTATCAATGCAGGAATGGCTGAATGTCTGCAGGAGATGAGAGTTGTGTCAATGCAGGACTGGCTGAATGTCTGCAGGAGATGAGAACTGAATCAATGCAGGAATGGCTGAATGTCTGCAGGAGATGGGAGTTGTGTCAATGCAGGAATGGCTGAATGTCTGCAGGAGATGAGAGTTGTGTCAATGCAGGAATGGCTGAATGTCTGCAGGAGATCAGAGTTGTGTCAATGCAGGAATGGCAGAATGTCTGCCGGAGATGAGAGTTGTATCAATGCAGGAATGGCTGAATGTCTGCAGGAGATGAGAGTTGTATCAATGCAGGAATGGCTGAATGTCTGCAGGAGATGAGAGTTGTGTCAATGCAGGAATGGCTGAATGTCTGCAGGAGATGAGAGTTTCATCAATGCAGGAATGGCTGAACGTCTGCAGGAGATGAGAGTTGTGTCTATGCAGGAATGGCTGAGTGTCTGCAGGAGATGAGAGTTGAGTCAATGCAGGAATGGCTGAATGTCTGCAGGAGATGAGAACTGTATCAATACAGGAATGGCTGAATGTCTGCAGGAGATGAGAACTGTATCAATGCAGGAATGGCTGAATGTCTGCAGGAGATGAGAGTTGTGTCTATGCAGGAATGGCTGAGTGTCTGCAGGAGATGAGAGTTGTGTCAATGCAGGAATGGCTGAATGTCTGCAGGAGATGAGAACTGTATCAATACAGGAATGGCTGAATGTCTGCAGGAGATGAGAACTGTATCAATGCAGGAATGGCTGAATGTCTGCAGGAGATGAGAGTTGTGTCTATGCAGGAATGGCTGAGTGTCTGCAGGAGATTAGAGTTGAGTCAATGCAGGAATGGCTGAACGTCTGCAGGGGATGAGAACTGGATCAATGCAGGAATGTCTGCAGGAGATGAGAACTGTATCAATGCAGGAATATCTGCAGGAGATGAGAACTTTATCAATGCAGGAATGTCTGCAGGAGATGAGAACTGTATCAATGCAGGACTGGCTGAATGTCTGCAGGAGATGAGAGTTGCATCCATGCAGGAATGGCTGAATGTCTGCAGGAGATGAGATCTGTATCAATGCAGGAATGTCTGCAGGAGATGAGAACTGTATCAATGCAGGAATGGCTGCAGGAGATGAGAACTGTATCAATGCAGGAATGGCTGAATGTCTACAGGAGATGAGAGTTGTGTCAATGCAGGAATGGCTGAATGTCTGAAGGAGATTAGAGTTGTATCAATGCAGGAATGGCTGAATGTCTGCAGGAGATGAGAACTGTATCAATGCAGGAATGGCTGAATGTCTGCAGGAGATGAGAGTTGTGTCAATGCAGGAATGGCTGAATGTCTGCAGGAGATGAGAACTGTATCAATGCAGGAATGGCTGAATGTCTGCAGGAGATGAGAACTGTATCAATGCAGGAATAGCTGAGTGTCTGCAGGAGATGAGAACTATATCAATGCAGGAATGGCTGAATGTCTGCAGGAGATGAGAGTTGTATCAATGCAGGAATGGCTGAATGCCTGCAGGAGATGAGAACTGTATCAATGCAGGAATGGCTGAATGTCTGCAGGAGACGAGAGTTGTGTCAATGCAGGAATGGCTGAATGTCTGCAGGAGATGAGAACTGTGTCAATGTAGGAATGGCTGAATGTCTACAGGAGATGAGAACTGTATCAATGCAGGAATGGCTGAATGTCTGCAGGAGATGAGAGTTGTATCAAAGCAGGAATGGCTGAATGTCTGCAGGAGATGAGAGTTGTGTCAATGCAGGAATGGCTGAATGTCTGCAGGAGATGAGAGTTGTAACAATGCAGGAATATCTGCAGAAGATGAGAACTGTATCAATGCAGGAATGGATGCATGTTTGCAGGAGATGAGAGCTGTATCACTGCTGGAATGGCTGAATGTCTGCAGGAGATGAGAACTGTATAAATGCAGGACTGGCTGAATGTCTGCAGGAGATGAGAGTTGTGTCAATGCAGGAATGGCTGAATGTCTGCAGGAGATGAGAGTTGTGTCAATGCAGGACTGGCTGAATGTCTGCAGGAGATGAGACCTGTATGAATGCCGGAATGGCTGAATGTCTGCAGGAGATGAGAGTTGTGTCAATGCAGGAATGCCTGCAGGAGATGAGAACTGTATCAATGCAGGAATGGCTGAACGTCTGCAGGAGATGAGAGCTGTATCACTGCTGGAATGGCTGAATGTCTGCAGGAGATGAGAACTGTATAAATGCAGGAATGGCTGAATTTCTGCAGGAGTTGAGAACTGAATCAATGCAGGAATGGCTGAATGTCTGCAGGAGATGAGAACTGTATCAATGCAGGAATGTCTGCAAAAGATGAGAACTGCATCAATGCAGGAATGGCTGAATGTCTGCAGGAGATGAGAACTGTATCAATGCAGGAATGGCTGAATGTCTGCAGGAGATGAGAACTTAATCAATGCAGGAATGGCTGAATGTCTGCAGGAGATGAGAGTTGTATCAATGCAGGAATGGCTGAATGTCTGCAGGAGATGAGAGTTGTGTCAATGCAGGAATGGCTGAATGTCTGCAGGAGATGAGAACTGTATCAATGCAGGAATGTCTGCAGGAGATGAGAACTGTATCAATGCAGGAATGGCTGCAGGAGATGAGAACTGTATCAATGCAGGAATGGCTGAATGTCTGCAGGAGATGAGAACTGTATCAATGCAGGAATGGCTGAATGTCTGCAGGAGATGGGAGTTGTGTCAATGCAGGAATGGCTGAATGTCTGCAGGAGATGAGAGTTGTGTCAATGCAGGAATGGCTGAATGTCTGCAGGAGATGAGAACTGTATCAATGCAGGAATGGCTGAATGTCTGCAGGAGATGAGAGTTGTGTCAATGCAGGAATGGCTGAATGTCTGCAGGAAATGAGAACTGTATCAATGCATGAATGGCTGAATGTCTGCAGGAGATGAGAGTTGTGTCAATGCAGGAATGGCTGAATGTCTGCAGGAGATGAGAACTTTATCAATGAAGAATGGCTGAATGTCTGCAGGAGATGAGAACTGTGTCAATGCAGGAATAGCTGAAGGTCTGCAGGAGATGAGAACTGTATCAATGCAGGAATGGCTGAATGTCTGCAGGAGATGAGAGTTGTGTCAATGCAGGAATGGCTGCATGTCTGTAGGAGATGAGAACTGTGTCAATGCAGGAATGGCTGAATGTCTGCAGGAGATGAGAGCTGTATCAATGCAGGAATGGCTGAATGTCTGCAGGAGATGAGAACTGTATCAATGCAGGAATGGCTGAATGTCTGCAGGAGATGAGAACTGTATCAATGCCGGAATGGCTGAATGTCTGCTGGAGATGAGAACTGAATCAATGCAGGAATGGCTGAATGTCTGCAGGAGATGAGAACTGTATCAATGCCGGAATGGCTGAATGTCTGCAGGAGATCAGAACTGAATCAATGCAGGAATGGCTGAATGTCTGCAGGAGATGAGAACTGTATCAGTGCAGGAATGGATGAATGTCTGCAGAAGATGAGAGTTGTATCAACGCAGGAATGGCTGAATGTCTGCAGGAGATGAGAGTTGTGTCAATGCAGGACTGGCTGAATGTCTGCAGGAGATGAGACCTGTATCAATGCAGGAATGTCTGCAGGAGATGAGAACTGTATCAATGCAGGAATGGCTGAACGTCTGCAGGAGATGAGAGCTGTATCACTGCTGGAATGGCTGAATGTCTGCAGGAGATGAGAACTGTATCAATGCAGGAATGGCTGAATGTCTGCAGGAGTTGAGAGTTGTATCAATGCAGGAATGGCTGAATGTCTGCAGAAGATGAGAACTGTATCAATGCAGGAATGGCTGAATGTCTGCAGGAGATGAGAGTTGTGTCAATGCAGGAATGGCTGAATGTCTGCAGGAGATGAGAGTTGTGTCAATGCAGGAATGGCTGAATGTCTGCAGGAGATGAGAACTGTATCAATGCAGGAATGTCTGCAGGAGATGAGAACTGTATCAATGCAGGAATGGCTGAATGTCTGCAGGAGATGAGAACTGAATCAATGCAGGAATGGCTGAATGTCTGCAGGAGATGAGAGTTGTGTCAATGCAGGAATGGCTGAATGTCTGCAGGAGATGAGAACTGTATCAATGCAGGAATGGCTGAATGTCTGCAGGAGATGAGAGTTGTGTCAATGCAGGAATGGCTGAATGTCTGCAGTAGATGAGAGTTGTGTCAATGCAGGAATGGCTGAATGTCTGCAGGAGATGAGAGTTGTGTCAATGCAGGAATGGCTGAATGTCTGCAGGAGATGAGAGTTGTATCAATGCAGGAATGGCTGAATGTCTGCAGGAGATGAGAACTGAATCAATGCAGGAATGGCTGAATGTCTGCAGGAGATGAGAACTGAATCAATGCAGGAATGGCTGAATGTCTGCAGGAGATGAGAACTGTATCAATGCAGGAATGGCTGAATATCTGCAGGAGATGGGAGTTGTGTCAATGCAGGAATGGCTGAATGTCTGCAGGAGATGAGAGTTGTGTCAATGCAGGAATGGCTTAATGTCTGCAGGAGATGAGAACTGTATCAATGCAGGAATGGCTGAATGTCTGCAGGAGATGAGAGTTGTGTCAATGCAGGAATGGCTGAATGTCTGCTGGAGATGAGAGTTTCATCAATGCAGGAATGGCTGAATGTCTGCAGGAGATGAGAACTGTATCAATGCAGGAATGTCTGCAGGAGATGAGAACTGTATCAATGCAGGAATGGCTGAATGTCTGCAGGAGATGAGAACTGAATCAATGCAGGAATGGCTGAATGTCTGCAGGAGATGAGAGTTGTGTCAATGCAGGAATGGCTGAATGTCTGCAGGAGATGAGAACTGTATCAATGCAGGAATGGCTGAATGTCTGCAGGAGATCGGAGTTGTGTCAATGCAGGAATGGCTGAATGTCTGCAGTAGATGAGAGTTGTGTCAATGCAGGAATGGCTGAATGTCTGCAGGAGATGAGAGTTGTGTCAATGCAGGAATGGCTGAATGTCTGCAGGAGATGAGAGTTGTATCAATGCAGGAATGGCTGAATGTCTGCAGGAGATGAGAACTGAATCAATGCAGGAATGGCTGAATGTCTGCAGGAGATGAGAACTGAATCAATGCAGGAATGGCTGAATGTCTGCAGGAGATGAGAACTGTATCAATGCAGGAATGGCTGAATATCTGCAGGAGATGGGAGTTGTGTCAATGCAGGAATGGCTGAATGTCTGCAGGAGATGAGAGTTGTGTCAATGCAGGAATGGCTTAATGTCTGCAGGAGATGAGAACTGTATCAATGCAGGAATGGCTGAATGTCTGCAGGAGATGAGAGTTGTGTCAATGCAGGAATGGCTGAATGTCTGCAGGAGATGAGAGTTTCATCAATGCAGGAATGGCTGAACGTCTGCAGGAGATGAGAACTGTATCAACGCAGGAATGGCTGGATGTCTGCAGGAGATGAGAGCTGTATCAATGCAGGAATGGCTGAATGTCTGCAGGAGATGAGAACTGTATCAATGCCGGAATGGCTGAATGTCTGCAGGAGATGAGAGTTGTATCAATGCAGGAATGTCTGCAGGAGATGAGAACTGTATCAATGCAGGAATGGCTGCATGTTTGCAGGAGATGAGAGCTGTATCACTGCTGGAATGGCTGAATGTCTGCAGGAGATGAGAACTGTATAAATGCAGGAATGGCTGAACGTCTGCAGGAGTTGAGAGTTGTGTCAATGCAGGAATGGCTGAACGTCTGCAGGAGATGAGAACTGTATCAATGCAGGAATGGCTGAATGTCTGCAGGAGATGAGAGTTGTGTCAATGCAGGACTGGCTGAATGTCTGCAGGAGATGAGAGTTGCATCAATGCAGGAATGTCTGCAGGAGATGAGAACTGAATCAATGCAGGAATGGCTGCGTGTTTGCAGGAGATGAGAGCTGTATCACTGCAGGAATGGCTGAATGTCTGCAGGAGATCAGAGTTGTGTCAATGCAGGAATGGCTGAATGTCTGCAGGAGATGAGAACTGTATCAATGCAGGAATGGCTGAATGTCTGCAGGAGATCAGAGTTGTGTCAATGCAGGAATGGCTGAATGTCTGCAGGAGATCAGAGTTGTGTCAATGCAGGAATGGCTGAATGTCTGCAGGAGATGAGAACTGTATCAATACAGGAATGGCTGAATGTCTGCAGGAGATGAGAGTTGTGTCAATGCAGGAATGGCTGAATGTCTGCAGGATATGGGAGTTGTATCAATGCAGGAATGGCTGAATGTCTGCAGGAGATGAGAACTGTATCAATGCAGGAATGGCTGAATGTCTGCAGGAGATGAGAGTTGTGTCTATGCAGGAATGGCTGAGTGTCTGCAGGAGATGAGAGTTGAGTCAATGCAGGAATGGCTGAATGTCTGCAGGAGATGAGAACTGTATCAATGCAGGAATGGCTGAATGTCTGCAGGAGATGAGAACTGTATCAATGCAGGAATGGCTGAATGTCTGCAGGAGATGAGAGTTGTGTCTATGCAGGAATGGCTGAGTGTCTGCAGGAGATCAGAGTTGTGTCAATGCAGGAATGGCTGAATGTCTGCAGGAGATGAGAACTGTATCAATACAGGAATGGCTGAATGTCTGCAGGAGATGAGAACTGTATCAATGCAGGAATGGCTGAATGTCTGCAGGAGATGAGAGTTGTGTCTATGCAGGAATGGCTGAATGTCTGCAGGAGATGAGAGTTGTATCAATGCAGGAATGGCTGAATGTCTGCAGGAGATGAGAACTGTATCAATGCAGGAATGGCTGAATGTCTGCAGGAGATGAGAACTGTATCAATGCAGGAATGGCTGAATGTCTGCAGGAGATGAGAGTTGTGTCTATGCAGGAATGGCTGAGTGTCTGCAGGAGATGAGAGTTGAGTCAATACAGGAATGGCTGAACGTCTGCAGGGGATGAGAACTGAATCAATGCAGGAATGTCTGCAGGAGATGAGAACTGTATCAATGCAGGAATGGCTGAACGTCTGCAGGAGATGAGAACTGTATCAATGCAGGAATGTCTGCAGGAGATAAGAACTTTATCAATGCAGGAATGTCTGCAGGAGATGAGAACTGTATCAATGCAGGACTGGCTGAATGTCTGCAGGAGATGAGAGTTGCATCCATGCAGGAATGGCTGAATGTCTGCAGGAGATGAGAGTTGTGTCAACGCAGGAATGGCTGAATGTCTGCAGGAGATGAGAGTTGTGTCAATGCAGGACTGGCTGAATGTCTGCAGGAGATGAGAGTTGTGTCAATGCAGGACTGGCTGAATGTCTTCAGGAGATGAGACCTGTATCAATGTAGGAATGTCTGCAGGAGATGAGAACTGTATCAATGCAGGAATGGCTGAATGTCTGCAGGAGTTGAGAGTTGTGTCAATGCAGGAATGGCTGAATGTCTGCAGAAGATGAGAACTGTATCAATGCAGGAATGGCTGAATGTCTGCAGGAGATGAGAACTGTATCAATGCAGGAATGTCTGCAGGAGATGAGAACTGTATCAATGCAGGAATGGCTGAATGTCTGCAGGAGATGAGAACTGAATCAATGCAGGAATGGCTGAATGTCTGCAGGAGATGAGAGTTGTGTCAATGCAGGAATGGCTGAATGTCTGCAGGAGATGAGAACTGTATCAGTGCAGGAATGGCTGAATGTCTGCAGGAGATGAGAACTGAATCAGTGCAGGAATGGCTGAATGTCTGCAGGAGATCAGAACTGAATCAATGCAGGAATGGCTGAATGTCTGCAGGAGATCAG
Source organism: Lophura swinhoii (assembly GCA_030408155.1). Lineage (NCBI taxonomy): Eukaryota > Metazoa > Chordata > Aves > Galliformes > Phasianidae > Lophura > Lophura swinhoii. Next base: position 1,707,280 of record CM059485.1, read on the forward strand.
AACTGTATCAATGCAGGAATGGCTGAATGTCTGCAGGAGATGAGAACTGAATCAATGCAGGAATGGCTGAATGTCTGCAGGAGATGAGAGTTGTGTCAATGCAGGAATGGCTGAATGTCTGCAGGAGATGAGAACTGTATCAGTGCAGGAATGGCTGAATGTCTGCAGGAGATGAGAACTGTATCAATGTAGGAATGGCTGAATGTCTGCAGGAGATCGGAGTTGTGTCAATGCAGGAATGGCTGAATGTCTGCAGTAGATGAGAGTTGTGTCAATGCAGGAATGGCTGAATGTCTGCTGGAGATGAGAGTTGTGTCAATGCAGGAATGGCTGAATGTCTGCAGGAGATGAGAGTTGTATCAATGCAGGAATGGCTGAATGTCTGCAGGAGATGAGAGTTGTGTCAATGCAGGACTGGCTGAATGTCTGCAGGAGATGAGAACTGAATCAATGCAGGAATGGCTGAATGTCTGCAGGAGATGAGAACTGTATCAATGCAGGACTGGCTGAATGTCTGCAGGAGATGAGAACTGAATCAATGCAGGAATGGCTGAATGTCTGCAGGAGATGGGAGTTGTGTCAATGCAGGAATGGCTGAATGTCTGCAGGAGATGAGAGTTGTGCCAATGCAGGAATGGCTGAATGTCTGCAGGAGATCAGAGTTGTGTCAATGCAGGAATGGCAGAATGTCTGCCGGAGATGAGAGTTGTATCAATGCAGGAATGGCTGAATGTCTGCAGGAGATGAGAACTGTATCAATGCAGGAATGGCTGAATGTCTGCAGGAGATGAGAGTTTCATCAATGCAGGAATGGCTGAACGTCTGCAGGAGATGAGAGTTGTGTCTATGCAGGAATGGCTGAGTGTCTGCAGGAGATGAGAGTTGAGTCAATGCAGGAATGGCTGAATGTCTGCAGGAGATGAGAACTGTATCAATACAGGAATGGCTGAATGTCTGCAGGAGATGAGAACTGTATCAATGCAGGAATGGCTGAATGTCTGCAAGAGATGAGAGTTGTGTCTATGCAGGAATGGCTGAGTGTCTGCAGGAGATGAGAACTGTATCAATGCAGGAATGGCTGAATGTCTGCAGGAGATGAGAGTTGTGTCTAAGCAGGAATGGCTGAGTGTCTGCAGGAGATGAGAGTTGAGTCAATACAGGAATGGCTGAACGTCTGCAGGGGATGAGAACTGAATCAATGCAGGAATGTCTGCAGGAGATGAGAACTGTATCAATGCAGGAATGGCTGAACGTCTGCAGGAGATGAGAACTGTATCAATGCAGGAATGTCTGCAGGAGATAAGAACTTTATCAATGCAGGAATGTCTGCAGGAGATGAGAACTGTATCAATGCAGGACTGGCTGAATGTCTGCAGGAGATGAGAGTTGTGTCAACGCAGGAATGGCTGAATGTCTGCGGGAGATGAGAGTTGTGTCAATGCAGGACTGGCTGAATGTCTGCAGGAGATGAGAGTTGTGTCAATGCAGGAATGGCTGAATGTCTTCAGGAGATGAGACCTGTATCAATGTAGGAATGTCTGCAGGAGATGAGAACTGTATCAATGCAGGAATGGCTGAACGTCTGCAGGAGATGAGAGCTGTATCACTGCTGGTATGGCTGAATGTCTGCAGGAGATGAGAACTGTATCAATGCAGGAATGGCTGAATGTCTGCAGGAGTTGAGAGTTGTGTCAATGCAGGAATGGCTGAATGTCTGCAGAAGATGAGAACTGTATCAATGCAGGAATGGCTGAATGTCTGCAGGAGATGAGAACTGTATCAATGCAGGAATGTCTGCAGGAGATGAGAACTGTATCAATGCAGGAATGGCTGAATGTCTGCAGGAGATGAGAACTGAATCAATGCAGGAATGGCTGAATGTCTGCAGGAGATGAGAGTTGTGTCAATGCAGGAATGGCTGAATGTCTGCAGGAGATGAGAACTGTATCAGTGCAGGAATGGCTGAATGTCTGCAGGAGATGAGAACTGAATCAGTGCAGGAATGGCTGAATGTCTGCAGGAGATCAGAACTGAATCAATGCAGGAATGGCTGAATGTCTGCAGGAGATGAGAACTGTATCAATGTAGGAATGGCTGAATGTCTGCAGGAGATCAGAGTTGTGTCAATGCAGGAATGGCTGAATGTCTGCAGTAGATGAGAGTTGTGTCAATGCAGGAATGGCTGAATGTCTGCTGGAGATGAGAGTTGTGTCAATGCAGGAATGGCTGAATGTCTGCAGGAGATGAGAGTTGTATCAATGCAGGAATGGCTGAATGTCTGCAGGAGATGAGAGTTGTGTCAATGCAGGACTGGCTGAATGTCTGCAGGAGATGAGAACTGAATCAATGCAGGAATGGCTTAATGTCTGAAGGAGATGAGAACTGTATCAATGCAGGAATGGCTGAATGTCTGCAGGAGATGAGAACTGTATCAATGCAGGAATGGCTCCAGGAGATGAGAACTGTATCAGTGCAGGAATGGCTGAATGTCTGCAGGAGATCAGAGTTGTGTCAATGCAGGAATGGCAGAATGTCTGCCGGAGATGAGAGTTGTATCAATGCAGGAATGGCTGAATGTCTGCAGGAGATGAGAACTGTATCAATGCAGGAATGGCTGAATGTCTGCAGGAGATGAGAGTTGTGTCAATGCAGGAATGGCTGAATGTCTGCAGGAGATGAGAGTTTCATCAATGCAGGAATGGCTGAACGTCTGCAGGAGATGAGAGTTGTGTCTATGCAGGAATGGCTGAGTGTCTGCAGGAGATGAGAGTTGAGTCAATGCAGGAATGGCTGAATGTCTGCAGGAGATGAGAACTGTATCAATACAGGAATGGCTGAATGTCTGCAGGAGATGAGAACTGTATCAATGCAGGAATGGCTGAATGTCTGCAGGAGATGAGAGTTGTGTCTATGCAGGAATGGCTGAGTGTCTGCAGGAGATGAGAGTTGTGTCTATGCAGGAATGGCTGAATGTCTGCAGGAGATGAGAACTGTATCAATACAGGAATGGCTGAATGTCTGCAGGAGATGAGAACTGTATCAATGCAGGAATGGCTGAATGTCTGCAGGAGATGAGAGTTGTGTCTATGCAGGAATGGCTGAGTGTCTGCAGGAGTTTAGAGTTGAGTCAATGCAGGAATGGCTGAACGTCTGCAGGGGATGAGAACTGAATCAATGCAGGAATGTCTGCAGGAGATGAGAACTGTATCAATGCAGGAATATCTGCAGGAGATGAGAACTTTATCAATGCAGGAATGTCTGCAGGAGATGAGAACTGTATCAATGCAGGACTGGCTGAATGTCTGCAGGAGATGAGAGTTGCATCCATGCAGGAATGGCTGAATGTCTGCAGGAGATGAGAGCTGTATCAATGCAGGAATGTCTGCAGGAGATGAGAACTGTATCAATGCAGGAATGGCTGCAGGAGATGAGAACTGTATCAATGCAGGAATGGCTGAATGTCTACAGGAGATGAGAGTTGTGTCAATGCAGGAATGGCTGAATGTCTGAAGGAGATTAGAGTTGTATCAATGCAGGAATGGCTGAATGTCTGCAGGAGATGAGAACTGTATCAATGCAGGAATGGCTGAATGTCTGCAGGAGATGAGAGTTGTGTCAATGCAGGAATGGCTGAATGTCTGCAGGAGATGAGAACTGTATCAATGCAGGAATGGCTGAATGTCTGCAGGAGATGAGAACTGTATCAATGCAGGAATAGCTGAGTGTCTGCAGGAGATGAGAACTATATCAATGCAGGAATGGCTGAATGTCTGCAGGAGATGAGAGTTGTATCAATGCAGGAATGGCTGAATGCCTGCAGGAGATGAGAACTGTATCAATGCAGGAATGGCTGAATGTCTGCAGGAGACGAGAGTTGTGTCAATGCAGGAATGGCTGAATGTCTGCAGGAGATGAGAACTGTGTCAATGTAGGAATGGCTGAATGTCTACAGGAGATGAGAACTGTATCAATGCAGGAATGGCTGAATGTCTGCAGGAGATGAGAACTTTATCAATGCAGGAATGGCTGAATGTCTGCAGGAGATGAGAACTGTATCAATGCAGGAATGGCTGAATGTCTGCAGGAGATGAGAACTGTATCAATGCAGGAATATCTGCAGAAGATGAGAACTGTATCAATGCAGGAATGGATGCATGTTTGCAGGAGATGAGAGCTGTATCACTGCTGGAATGGCTGAATGTCTGCAGGAGATGAGAACTGTATAAATGCAGGAATGGCTGAATGTCTGCAGGAGATGAGAACTTTATCAATGCAGGAATGGCTGAATGTCTGCAGGAGATGAGAACTGTATCAATGCAGGAATGGCTGAATGTCTGCAGGAGATGAGAGTTGTAACAATGCAGGAATATCTGCAGAAGATGAGAACTGTATCAATGCAGGAATGGATGCATGTTTGCAGGAGATGAGAGCTGTATCACTGCTGGAATGGCTGAATGTCTGCAGGAGATGAGAGTTGTGTCAATGCAGGACTGGCTGAATGTCTGCAGGAGATGAGAGTTGTGTCAATGCAGGAATGGCTGAATGTCTGCAGGAGATGAGAGTTGTGTCAATACAGGACTGGCTGAATGTCTGCAGGAGATGAGACCTGTATGAATGCCGGAATGGCTGAATGTCTGCAGGAGATGAGAGTTGTGTCATTGCAGGAATGCCTGCAGGAGATGAGAACTGTATCAATGCAGGAATGGCTGAACGTCTGCAGGAGATGAGAGCTGTATCACTGCTGGAATGGCTGAAAGTCTGCAGGAGATGAGAACTGTATAAATGCAGGAATGGCTGAATTTCTGCAGGAGTTGAGAACTGAATCAATGCAGGAATGGCTGAATGTCTGCAGGAGATGAGAACTGTATCAATGCAGGAATGTCTGCAAAAGATGAGAACTGCATCAATGCAGGAATGGCTGAATGTCTGCAGGAGATGAGAACTGTATCAATGCAGGAATGGCTGAATGTCTGCAGGAGATGAGAACTGTATCAGTGCAGGAATGGCTGAATGTCTGCAGGAGATGAGAACTGTATCAATGCAGGAATGGCTGAATGTCTGCAGGAGATGAGAGTTGTGTCAATGCAGGAATGGCTGAATGTCTGCAGGAGATGAGATTTGCATCAATGCAGGAATGGCTGAATGTCTGCAGGAGATGAGAACTGTATCAATGCAGGAATGTCTGCAGGAGATGAGAGTTGTGTCAATGCAGGAATGGCTGAATGTCTGCAGGAGATGACAGTTGTGTCAATGCAGGAATGGCTGAATGTCTGCAGGAGATGAGAGTTGTATCAATGCAGGAATGGCTGAATGTCTGCAGGAGATGAGAACTGTATCAATGCCGGAATGGCTGAATGTCTGCAGGAGATGAGAACTGTATCAATGCAGGAATGGCTGAATGTCTACAGGAGATGAGAGTTGTATCAATGCAGGAATGGCTGAATGTCTGCAGGAGATGAGAGTTGTATCAAAGCAGGAATGGCTGAATGTCTGCAGGAGATGAGAACTGAATCAATGCAGGAATGGCTGAATGTCTGCAGGAGATGAGAACTGTATCAATGCAGGAATGGTTGAATGTCTGCAGGAGATGGGAGTTGTGTCAATGCAGGAATGGCTGAATGTCTGCAGGCGATGAGAGTTGTGTCAATGCAGGAATGGCTCAATGTCTGCAGGAGATGAGAGTTGTGTCAATGCAGGAATGGCTGAATGTCTGCAGGAGATGAGAACTGTATCAATGCAGGAATGGCTGAATGTCTGCAGGAGATGAGAACTGTATCAGTGCAGGAATGGCTGAATGTCTGCAGGAGATGAGAACTGAATCAATGCAGGAATGGCTGAATGTCTGCAGGAGATGAGAACTGAATCATTGCAGGAATGGCTGAATGTCTGCAGGAGATGAGAACTATATCAATGTAGGAATGTCTGCAGGAGATGAGAGTTGTGTCAATGCAGGAATGGCTGAATGTCTGCAGGAGATGAGAACTGTATCAATGCAGGAATGGCTGAATGTCTGCAGGAGATGAGAATTGTATCAATGCAGGAATGGCTGAATGTCTGCAGGAGATGAGAGTTGTGTCAATGCAGGACTGGCTGAATGTCTGCAGGATATGAGAGTTGTGTCAATGCAGGAATGGCTGAATGTCTGCAGGAGATGAGAACTGTATCAATGCAGGAATGGCTGAATGTCTGCAGGAGATGAGAGTTGTGTCAATGCAGGAATGGCTGAATGTCTGCAGGAGATGAGAACTGTATCAACGCAGGAATGGCTGAATGTCTGCAGGAGATGAGAGCTGTATCAATGCAGGAATGGCTGAATGTCTGCAAGAGATGAGAACTGTATCAAAGCAGGAATGGCTGAATGTCTGCAGGAGATGAGAGTTCTGTCTATGCTGGAATGGCTGAGTGTCTGCAGGAGATCAGAGTTGTGTCAATGCAGGAATGGCTGAATGTCTGCAGGAGATGAGAGTTGTGTCAATGCAGGAATGGCTGAATGTCTGCAGGAGATGAGAACTGTATCAATGCAGGAATGTCTGCAGGAGATGAGAACTGTGTCAATGCAGGAATGGCTTAATGTCTGAAGGAGATGAGAACTGTATCAATGCAGGAATGGCTGAATGTCTGCAGGAGATGAGAACTGTATCAATGCAGGAATGGCTCCAGGAGATGAGAACTGTATCAGTGCAGGAATGGCTGAATGTCTGCAGGAGATGAGAGTTGCATCAATGCAGGAATGGCTGAACGTCTGCAGGAGATGAGAGCTGTATCAATGCAGGAATGGATGAATGTCTGCAGGAGATCAGAGTTGTGTCAATGCAGGACTGGCTGAATGTCTGCAGGAGATGAGAACTGTATCAATGCAGGAATGTCTGCAGGAGATGAGAACTGTATCAATGCAGGAATGGCTGAATGTCTGCAGGAGATGAGAACTGTATCAATGCAGGAATGGCTGAATGTCTGCAGGAGATGAGAACTGTATCAGTGCAGGAATGGCTGCAGGAGATGAGAACTGTATCAATGCAGGAATGTCTGCAGGAGATGAGAGCTGTATCAATGCAGGAATGGATGAATGTCTGCAGGAGATGAGAGTTGCATCAATGCAGGAATGGCTGAACGTCTGCAGGAGATGAGAGCTGTATCAATGCAGGAATGGATGAATGTCTGCAGGAGATGAGAACTGTATCAATGCAGGAATGTCTGCAGGAGATGAGAACTGTGTCAATGCAGGAATGGCTGAATGTCTGCAGGAGATGAGAACTGTATCAATGCAGGAATGTCTGCAGGAGATGAGAACTGTGTCAATGCAGGAATGTCTGCAGGAGATGATAGTTGTGTCAATGCAGGACTGGCTAAATGTCTGCAGGAGATGAGAACTGTATCAATGCAGGAATGTCTGCAGGAGATGAGAACTGTGTCAATGCAGGAATGGCTGAATGTCTGAAGGAGATGAGAACTGTATCAATGCAGGAATGGCTGAATGTCTGCAGGAGATGAGAACTGTATAAATGCAGGAATGGCTGAATGTCTGCAGGAGTTGAGAGTTGTGTCAATGCAGGAATGGCTGAATGTCTGCTGGAGATGAGAACTGTGTCAATGCAGGAGTGGCTGAATGTCTGCAGGAGATGAGAACTGTATCAATGCAGGAATGGCTGAATGTCTGCAGGAGATGAGAACTGTATCAATGCAGGAATGGCTGAATGTCTGCAGGAGATGAGAGTTGCATCAATGCAGGAATGGCTGAACGTCTGCAGGAGATGAGAGCTGTATCAATGCAGGAATGGCTGAATGTCTGCAGGAGATGAGAACTGTATCAATGCAGGAATGGCTGAATGTCTGCAGGAGATGAGAACTGTATCAGTGCAGGAATGGCTGCAGGAGATGAGAACTGTATCAATGCAGGAATGTCTGCAGGAGATGAGAGCTGTATCACTGCTGGAATGGCTGAATGTCTGCAGGAGATGAGAACTGTATAAATGCAGGAATGGCTGAATGTCTGCAGGAGTTGAGAGTTGTGTCAGTGCAGGAATGGCTGAATGTCTGCAGAAGGTGAGAACTGTATCAATGCAGGAATGGCTGAATGTCTGCAGGAGATGAGAACTGTATCAATGCAGGAATGTCTGCAGGAGATGAGAACTGTATCAATGCAGGAATGGCTGAATGTCTGCAGGAGATGAGAACTGTATCAGTGCAGGAATGGCTGAATGTCTGCAGGAGATGAGAACTGTATCAATGCAGGAATGGCTGAATGTCTGCAGGAGATGAGAGTTGTGTCAATGCAGGAATGGCTGAATGTCTGCAGGAGATGAGAACTGAATCATTGCAGGAATGGCTGAATGTCTGCAGGAGATGAGAACTATATCAATGTAGGAATGTCTGCAGGAGATGAGAGTTGTGTCAAAGCAGGAATGGCTGAATGTCTGCAGGAGATGAGAACTGTATCAATGCAGGAATGGCTGAATGTCTGCAGGAGATGAGAACTGTATCAATGCAGGAATGGCTGAATGTCTGCAGGAGATGAGAGTTGTGTCAATGCAGGAATGGCTGAATGTCTGCAGGAGATGAGAACTGTATCAACGCAGGAATGGCTGGATGTCTGCAGGAGATGAGAGCTGTATCAATGCAGGAATGGCTGAATGTCTGCAGGAGATGAGAACTGTATCAATGCCGGAATGGCTGAATGTCTGCAGGAGATGAGAGTTGTGTCAATGCAGGACTGGCTGAATGTCTGCAGGATATGAGAGTTGTGTCAATGCAGGAATGGCTGAATGTCTGCAGGAGATGAGAACTGTATCAATGCAGGAATGGCTGAATGTCTGCAGGAGATGAGAACTGTATCAATGCAGGAATGGCTGAATGTCTGCAGGAGATGAGAGTTGTGTCAATGCAGGAATGGCTGAATGTCTGCAGGAGATGAGAACTGTATCAACGCAGGAATGGCTGAATGTCTGCAGGAGATGAGAACTGTATCAATGCAGGAATGGCTGAATGTCTGCAGGAGATGAGAGTTGTGTCAATGCAGGAATGGCTCAATGTCTGCAGGAGATGAGAGTTGTGTCAATGCAGGAATGGCTGAATGTCTGCAGGAGATGAGAACTGTATCAATGCAGGAATGGCTGAATGTCTGCAGGAGATGAGAACTGTATCAAAGCAGGAATGGCTGAATGTCTGCAGGAGATGAGAGTTGTGTCAATGCAGGAATGGCTGAATGTCTGCAGGAGATGAGAACTGTATCAATGCAGGAATGTCTGCAGGAGATGAGAACTGTGTCAATGCAGGAATGGCTGAATGTCTGAAGGAGATGAGAACTGTATCAATGCAGGAATGGCTGAATGCCTGTAGGAGATGAGAACTGTATCAATGCAGGAATGGCTCCAGGAGATGAGAACTGTATCAATGCAGGAATGGCTGAATGTCTGCAGGAGATGAGAGTTGCATCAATGCAGGAATGGCTGAACGTCTGCAGGAGATGAGAGTTGTATCAACGCAGGACTGGCTGAATGTCTGCAGGAGATGAGAGTTGCATCAATGCAGGAATGTCTGCAGGAGATGAGAACTGTATCAATGCAGGAATGGATGAATGTCTGCAGGAGATCAGAGTTGTGTCAATGCAGGAATGGCTGAATGTCTGCAGGAGATGAGAACTGTATCAATGCAGGAATGTCTGCAGGAGATGAGAACTGTATCAATGCAGGAATGGCTGAATGTCTGCAGGAGATGAGAACTGTATCAATGCAGGAATGGCTGAATGTCTGTAGGAGATGAGAACTGTATCAGTGCAGGAATGGCTGCAGGAGATGAGAACTGTATCAATGCAGGAATGTCTGCAGGAGATGAGAGCTGTATCAATGCAGGAATGGATGAATGTCTGCAGGAGATGAGAGTTGCAACAATGCAGGAATGGCTGAACGTCTGCAGGAGATGAGAGCTGTATCAATGCAGGAATGGATGAATGTCTGCAGGAGATGAGAGTTGTGTCAATGCAGGACTGGCTGAATGTCTGCAGGAGATGAGAACTGTATCAGTGCAGGAATGGCTGCAGGAGATGAGAACTGTATCAATGCAGGAATGTCTGCAGGAGATGAGAGCTGTATCAATGCAGGAATGGATGAATGTCTGCAGGAGATGAGAGTTGCAACAATGCAGGAATGGCTGAACGTCTGCAGGAGATGAGAGCTGTATCAATGCAGGAATGGCTGAATGTCTGCAGGAGATGAGAACTGAATCAATGCAGGAATGTCTGCAGGAGATGAGAACTGTGTCAATGCAGGAATGGCTGAATGTCTGAAGGAGATGAGAACTGTATCAATGCAGGAATGGCTGAATGTCTGCAGGAGATGAGAACTGTATAAATGCAGGAATGGCTGAATGTCTGCAGGAGTTGAGAGTTGTGTCAATGCAGGAATGGCTGAATGTCTGCTGGAGATGAGAACTGTGTCAATGCAGGAGTGGCTGAATGTCTGCAGGAGATGAGAACTGTATCAATGCAGGAATGGCTGAATGTCTGCAGGAGATGAGAGTTGTGTCAATGCAGGACTGGCTGAATGTCTGCAGGAGATGAGAGTTGCATCAATGCAGGAATGTCTGCAGGAGATGAGAACTGTATCAATGTAGGAATGGCTGCATGTTTGCAGGAGATGAGAGCTGTATCACTGCAGGAATGGCTGAATGTCTGCAGGAGATCAGAGTTGTGTCAATGCAGGAATGGCTGAATGTCTGCAGGAGATGAGAACTGTATCAATGCAGGAATGGCTGAATGTCTGCAGGAGATGAGAGTTGTGTCTATGCAGGAATGGCTGAGAGTCTGCAGGAGATGAGAGTTGAGTCAATGCAGGAATGTCTGCAGGAGATGAGAACTGTATCAATGCAGGAATGTCTGCAGGAGATGAGAACTGTATCAGTGCAGGACTGGCTGAATGTCTGCAGGAGATGAGAGTTGCATCCATGCAGGAATGGCTGAATGTCTCCAGGAGATGAGAACTGTATCAATGCAGGAATGGCTGCAGGAGATGAGAACTGTATCAATGCAGGAATGGCTGAATGTCTACAGGAGATGAGAGTTGTGTCAATGCAGGAATGGCTGAATGTCTGAAGGAGATGAGAACTGTATCAATGCAGGAATGGCTGAACGTCTGCAGGAGATGCGAACTGTATCAATGCAGGAATGGCTGAATGTCTGCAGGAGATGAGAGTTGCATCAATGCAGGAATGGCTGAATGTCTGAAGGAGATGAGAACTGTATCAATGCAGGAATGGCTGAATGTCTGCAGGAGATGAGAACTGTATCAATACAGGAATGGCTGAATGTCTGCAGGAGATGAGAGTTGTGTCAATGCAGGAATGGCTCAATGTCTGCAGGAGATGAGAGTTGTGTCAATGCAGGAATGGCTGAATGTCTGCAGGAGATGAGAACTGTATCAATGCAGGAATGGCTGAATGTCTGCAGGAGATGAGAACTGTATCAAAGCAGGAATGGCTGAATGTCTGCAGGAGATGAGAGTTGTGTCAATGCAGGAATGGCTGAATGTCTGCAGGAGATGAGAACTGTATCAATGCAGGAATGTCTGCAGGAGATGAGAACTGTGTCAATGCAGGAATGGCTGAATGTCTGAAGGAGATGAGAACTGAATCAATGCAGGAATGGCTGAATGCCTGTAGGAGATGAGAACTGTATCAATGCAGGAATGGCTCCAGGAGATGAGAACTGTATCAATGCAGGAATGGCTGAATGTCTGCAGGAGATGAGAGTTGCATCAATGCAGGAATGGCTGAACGTCTGCAGGAGATGAGAGCTGTATCAATGCAGGAATGGATGAATGTCTGCAGGAGATCAGAGTTGTGTCAATGCAGGACTGGCTGAATGTCTGCAGGAGATGAGAACTGTATCAATGCAGGAATGTCTGCAGGAGATGAGAACTGTATCAATGCAGGAATGGCTGAATGTCTGCAGGAGATGAGAACTGTATCAATGCAGGAATGGCTGAATGTCTGTAGGAGATGAGAACTGTATCAGTGCAGGAATGGCTGCAGGAGATGAGAACTGTATCAATGCAGGAATGTCTGCAGGAGATGAGAGCTGTATCAATGCAGGAATGGATGAATGTCTGCAGGAGATGAGAGTTGCAACAATGCAGGAATGGCTGAACGTCTGCAGGAGATGAGAACTGTATCAATGCAGGAATGGCTGAATGTCTGCAGGAGATGAGAGTTGTGTCAATGCAGGACTGGCTGAATGTCTGCAGGAGATGAGAACTGTATCAGTGCAGGAATGGCTGCAGGAGATGAGAACTGTATCAATGCAGGAATGTCTGCAGGAGATGAGAGCTGTATCAATGCAGGAATGGATGAATGTCTGCAGGAGATGAGAGTTGCAACAATGCAGGAATGGCTGAACGTCTGCAGGAGATGAGAGCTGTATCAATGCAGGAATGGCTGAATGTCTGCAGGAGATGAGAACTGTATCAATGCAGGAATGTCTGCAGGAGATGAGAACTGTGTCAATGCAGGAATGGCTGAATGTCTGAAGGAGATGAGAACTGTATCAATGCAGGAATGGCTGAATGTCTGCAGGAGATGAGAACTGTATAAATGCAGGAATGGCTGAATGTCTGCAGGAGTTGAGAGTTGTGTCAATGCAGGAATGGCTGAATGTCTGCTGGAGATGAGAACAGTGTCAATGCAGGAGTGGCTGAATGTCTGCAGGAGATGAGAACAGTGTCAATGCAGGAATGGCTGAATGTCTGCTGGAGATGAGAACAGTGTCAATGCAGGAATGGCTGAATGTCTGCAGGAGATGAGAACTGTATCAATGCAGGAATGGCTGAATGTCTGCAGGAGATGAGAACTGTATCAATGCAGGAATGGCTGAATGTCTGCAGGAGATGAGAGTTGTGTCAATGCAGGACTGGCTGAATGTCTGCAGGAGATGAGAGTTGCATCAATGTAGGAATGGCTGCATGTTTGCAGGAGATGAGAGCTGTATCACTGCAGGAATGGCTGAATGTCTGCAGGAGATCAGAGTTGTGTCAATGCAGGAATGGCTGAATGTCTGCAGGAGATGAGAACTGTATCAATGCAGGAATGGCTGAATGTCTGCAGGAGATGAGAACTGTATCAATGCAGGAATGGCTGAATGTCTGCAGGAGATGAGAGTTGTGTCTATGCAGGAATGGCTGAGAGTCTGCAGGAGATGAGAGTTGAGTCAATGCAGGAATGTCTGCAGGAGATGAGAACTGTATCAATGCAGGAATGTCTGCAGGAGATGAGAACTGTATCAGTGCAGGACTGGCTGAATTTCTGCAGGAGATGAGAGTTGCATCCATGCAGGAATGGCTGAATGTCTCCAGGAGATGAGAACTGTATCAATGCAGGAATGGCTGCAGGAGATGAGAACTGTATCAATGCAGGAATGGCTGAATGTCTACAGGAGATGAGAGTTGTGTCAATGCAGGAATGGCTGAATGTCTGAAGGAGATGAGAACTGTATCAATGCAGGAATGGCTGAATGTCTCCAGGAGATGAGAACTGTATCAATGCAGGAATGGCTGAATGTCTGAAGGAGATGAGAACTGTATCAATGCAGGAATGGCTGAATGTCTGCAGGAGATGAGAGTTGTGTCTATGCAGGAATGGCTGAGAGTCTGCAGGAGATGAGAGTTGAGTCAATGCAGGAATGTCTGCAGGAGATGAGAACTGTATCAATGCAGGAATGTCTGCAGGAGATGAGAACTGTATCAGTGCAGGACTGGCTGAATGTCTGCAGGAGATGAGATCTGCATCCATGCAGGAATGGCTGAATGTCTCCAGGAGATGAGAACTGTATCAATGCAGGAATGTCTGCAGGAGATGAGAACTGTATCAATGCAGGAATGGCTGCAGGAGATGAGAACTGTATCAATGCAGGAATGGCTGAATGTCTGCAGGAGATGAGAACTGTATCAATGCAGGACTGGCTGAATGTCTGCAGGAGATGAGAACTGTATCAATGCAGGAATGGCTGAATGTCTGCAGGAGATGAGAACTGTATCAATGCCGGAATGGCTGAATGTCTGCAGGAGATGAGAGTTGCATCAATGCAGGAATGGCTGAATGTCTGAAGGAGATGAGAACTGTATCAATGCAGGAATGGCTGAATGTCTGCAGGAGATGAGAACTGTATCAATGCAGGAATGGCTGAATGTCTGCAGGAGATGAGAGTTGTGTCAATGCAGGAATGGCTGAATGTCTGCAGGAGATGAGAACTGTATCAATGCAGGAATGGCTGAATGTCTACAGGAGATGAGAGTTGTGTCAATGCAGGAATGGCTGAATGTCTGCAGGAGATGAGAACTGTATCAATGCAGGAATGTCTGCAGGAGATGAGAGCTGTGTCAATGCAGGAATGGCTGAATGTCTGAAGGAGATGAGAACTGTATCAATGCAGGAATGGCTGAATGTCTGCAGGAGATGAGAGTTGCATCAATGCAGGAATGGCTGAACGTCTGCAGGAGATGAGAGCTGTATCAATGCAGGAATGGATGAATGTCTGCAGGAGATGAGAGTTGTGTCAATGCAGGACTGGCGGAATGTCTGCAGGAGATGAGAACTGTATCAATGCAGGAATGTCTGCAGGAGATGAGAACTGTATCAATGCAGGAATGGCTGAATGTCTGCAGGAGATGAGAACTGTATCAATGCAGGAATGGCTGAATGGCTGCAGGAGATGAGAACTCTATCAGTGCAGGAATGTCTGCAGGAGATGAGAGCTGTAGCAATGCAGGAATGGATGAATGTCTGCAGGAGATGAGAGTTGCATCAATGCAGGAATGGCTGAATGTCTGCAGGAGATGAGAGTTGTGTCTATGCAGGAATGGCTGAATGTCTGCTGGAGATGAGAACTGTATAAATGCAGGAGTGGCTGAATGTCTGCAGGAGATGAGAACTGTATCAGTGCAGGAATGTCTGCAGGAGATGAGAGCTGTAGCAATGCAGGAATGGATGAATGTCTGCAGGAGATGAGAGTTGCATCAATGCAGGAATGGCTGAATGTCTGCAGGAGTTGAGAGTTGTGTCAATGCAGGAATGGCTGAATGTCTGCTGGAGATGAGAACTGTGTCAATGCAGGAGTGGCTGAATGTCTGCAGGAGATGAGAACTGTATCAATGCAGGAATGGCTGAATGTCTGCAGGAGATGAGAGTTGTGTCAATGCAGGAATGGCTGAATGTCTGCAGGAGATGAGAGTTGCATCAATGCAGGAATGTCTGCAGGAGATGAGAACTGTATCAATGCAGGAATGGCTGCATGTTTGCAGGAGATGAGAGCTGTATCACTGCAGGAATGGCTGAATGTCTGCAGGAGATCAGAGTTGTGTCAATGCAGGAATGGCTGAATGTCTGCAGGAGATGAGAACTGTATCAATACAGGAATGGCTGAATGTCTGCAGGAGATGAGAACTGTATCAATGCAGGAATGGCTGAATGTCTGCAGGAGATGAGTGTTGTGTCTATGCAGGAATGGCTGAGAGTCTGCAGGAGATGAGAGTTGAGTCAATGCAGGAATGGCTGAATGTCTGCAGGAGATGAGAGTTGAGTCAATGCAGGAATGGCTGAACGTCTGCAGGAGATGAGAACTGAATCAATGCAGGAATGTCTGCAGGAGATGAGAACTGTATCAATGCAGGAATGGCTGAATGTCTGCAGGAGATGAGAACTGTATCAAAGCAGGAATGGCTGAATGTCTGCAGGAGATGAGAGTTGTGTCAATGCAGGAATGTCTGCAGGAGATGAGAACTTTATCAATGCAGGAATGTCTGCAGGAGATGAGAACTGTATCACTGCAGGACTGGCTGAATGTCTGCAGGAGATGAGAGTTGCATCCATGCAGGAATGGCTGAATGTCTCCAGGAGATGAGAACTGAATCAATGCAGGAATGTCTGCAGGAGATGAGAACTGTATCAATGCAGGAATGGCTGCAGGAGATGAGAACTGTATCAATGCAGGAATGGCTGAATGTCTACAGGAGATGAGAGTTGTGTCAATGCAGGAATGGCTGAATGTCTGAAGGAGATGAGAACTGTATCAATGCAGGAATGGCTGAATGTCTGCAGGAGATGAGAACTGTATCAATGCAGGAATGGCTGAATGTCTGCAGGAGATGAGAGTTGTGTCAATGCAGGAATGGCTGAATGTCTGCAGGAGATGAGAACTGTATCAATGCAGGAATGGCTGAATGTCTACAGGAGATGAGAGTTGTGTCAATGCAGGAATGGCTGAATGTCTGCAGGAGATGAGAACTGTATCAATGCAGGAATGTCTGCAGGAGATGAGAGCTGTGTCAATGCAGGAATGGCTGAATGTCTGAAGGAGATGAGAACTGTATCAATGCAGGAATGGCTGAATGTCTGCAGGAGATGAGAGTTGCATCAATGCAGGAATGGCTGAACGTCTGCAGGAGATGAGAGCTGTATCAATGCAGGAATGGATGAATGTCTGCAGGAGATGAGAGTTGTGTCAATGCAGGACTGGCGGAATGTCTGCAGGAGATGAGAACTGTATCAATGCAGGAATGTCTGCAGGAGATGAGAACTGTATCAATGCAGGAATGGCTGAATGTCTGCAGGAGATGAGAACTGTATCAATGCAGGAATGGCTGAATGGCTGCAGGAGATGAGAACTGTATCAGTGCAGGAATGTCTGCAGGAGATGAGAGCTGTAGCAATGCAGGAATGGATGAATGTCTGCAGGAGATGAGAGTTGCATCAATGCAGGAATGGCTGAATGTCTGCAGGAGATGAGAGTTGTGTCTATGCAGGAATGGCTGAATGTCTGCTGGAGATGAGAACTGTATAAATGCAGGAGTGGCTGAATGTCTGCAGGAGATGAGAACTGTATCAGTGCAGGAATGTCTGCAGGAGATGAGAGCTGTAGCAATGCAGGAATGGATGAATGTCTGCAGGAGATGAGAGTTGCATCAATGCAGGAATGGCTGAATGTCTGCAGGAGTTGAGAGTTGTGTCAATGCAGGAATGGCTGAATGTCTGCTGGAGATGAGAACTGTGTCAATGCAGGAGTGGCTGAATGTCTGCAGGAGATGAGAACTGTATCAATGCAGGAATGGCTGAATGTCTGCAGGAGATGAGAGTTGTGTCAATGCAGGAATGGCTGAATGTCTGCAGGAGATGAGAGTTGCATCAATGCAGGAATGTCTGCAGGAGATGAGAACTGTATCAATGCAGGAATGGCTGCATGTTTGCAGGAGATGAGAGCTGTATCACTGCAGGAATGGCTGAATGTCTGCAGGAGATCAGAGTTGTGTCAATGCAGGAATGGCTGAATGTCTGCAGGAGATGAGAACTGTATCAATACAGGAATGGCTGAATGTCTGCAGGAGATGAGAACTGTATCAATGCAGGAATGGCTGAATGTCTGCAGGAGATGAGTGTTGTGTCTATGCAGGAATGGCTGAGAGTCTGCAGGAGATGAGAGTTGAGTCAATGCAGGAATGGCTGAATGTCTGCAGGAGATGAGAGTTGAGTCAATGCAGGAATGGCTGAACGTCTGCAGGAGATGAGAACTGAATCAATGCAGGAATGTCTGCAGGAGATGAGAACTGTATCAATGCAGGAATGGCTGAATGTCTGCAGGAGATGAGAACTGTATCAAAGCAGGAATGGCTGAATGTCTGCAGGAGATGAGAGTTGTGTCAATGCAGGAATGTCTGCAGGAGATGAGAACTTTATCAATGCAGGAATGTCTGCAGGAGATGAGAACTGTATCACTGCAGGACTGGCTGAATGTCTGCAGGAGATGAGAGTTGCATCCATGCAGGAATGGCTGAATGTCTCCAGGAGATGAGAACTGAATCAATGCAGGAATGTCTGCAGGAGATGAGAACTGTATCAATGCAGGAATGGCTGCAGGAGATGAGAACTGTATCAATGCAGGAATGGCTGAACGTCTGCAGGAGATGAGAACTGTATCAATGCAGGAATGGCTGAATGTCTGCAGGAGATGAGAGTTGTGTCAATGCAGGAATGGCTGAATGTCTGCAGGAGATGAGAACTGTATCAATGCAGGAATGGCTGAATGTCTGCAGGAGATGAGAACTGTATCAATGCAGGACTGGCTGAATGTCTGCAGGAGATGAGAACTGTATCAATGCAGGAATGGCTGAATGTCTGCAGGAGATGAGAACTGTATCAATGCCGGAATGGCTGAATGTCTGCAGGAGATGAGAGTTGCATCAATGCAGGAATGGCTGAATGTCTGAAGGAGATGAGAACTGTATCAATGCAGGAATGGCTGAATGTCTGCAGGAGATGAGAACTGTATCAATGCAGGAATGGCTGAATGTCTGCAGGAGATGAGAGTTGTGTCAATGCAGGAATGGCTGAATGTCTGCAGGAGATTAGAGTTGTGTCAATGCAGGAATGGCTGAATGTCTGCAGGAGATGAGAGTTGTGTCAATGCAGGAATGGCTGAATGTCTGCAGGAGATGAGAACTGTATCAATGCAGGAATGGCTGAATGTCTGCAGGAGATGAGAACTGTATCAATGAAGGAATGGCTGAATGTCTGCAGGAGATCAGAGTTGTGTCAATGCAGGAATGGCTGAATGTCTGCAGGAGATGAGAGTTGTGTCAATGCAGGAATGGCTGAATGTCTGCAGGAGATGAGAGCTGCATCAATGCAGGAATGGCTGAGTATCTGAAGGAGATGTGAACTGTATCAATGCAGGAATGTCTGCAGGAAATGTGAACTGTATCAATGCAGGAATGGCTGAATGTCTGCAGGAAATGAGAACTGTATCAGTGCAGGAATGGCTGAATGTCTGCAGGAGATGAGAGTTGTGTCAATGCAGGAATGGCTGAATGTCTGCAGGAGATGAGAACTGTATCAATGCAGGAATGTCTGCAGGAGATGAGAACGGTATAAATGCAGGAATGGCTGTGTGTCTGCAGGAGAAGAGAGTTGTGTCAATGCAGGAATGGCTGAATGTCTGCAGGAGATGAGAACTGTATCAATGCAGGAATGGCTGAATGTCAGCAGGAGATGAGAACTGTATCAATGCAGGAATGGCTGAATGCCTGCAGGAGATGAGAACTGTATCAATGCAGGAATGGCTGAATGTCTGCAGGAGATGAGAACTGTATCAATGCAGGAATGGCTGAATGTCTGCAGGAGATGAGAACTGTATCAATGCAGGAATGGCTGAATGTCTACAGGAGATGAGAGTTGTGTCAATGCAGGAATGGCTGAATGTCTGCAGGAGATGAGAACTTTATCGATGAAGAATGGCTGAATGTCTGCAGGAGATGAGAACTGTGTCAATGCAGGAATGGCTGAAGGTCTGCAGGAGATGAGAGCTGCATCAGTGCAGGAATGGCTGAATGTCTGCAGGAGATGAGAACTGTATCAATGCAGGAATGGCTGAATGTCTGCAGGAGATGAGAGTTGTATCAATGCAGGAATGGCTGAATGTCTGCAGGAGATGAGAACTGTATCAATGCAGGAATGGCTGAATGTCTACAGGAGATGAGAGTTGTGTCAATGCAGGAATGGCTGAATGTCTGCAGGAGATGAGAACTTTATCAATGAAGAATGGCTGAATATCTGCAGGAGATGAGAACTGTGTCAATGCAGGAATGGCTGAAGGTCTGCAGGAGATGAGAGCTGCATCAATGCAGGAATGGCTGAATGTCTGCAGGAGATGAGAACTGTATCAATGCAGGAATGGCTGAATGTCTGCAGGAGATGAGAACTGTATCAATGCAGGAATGGCTGAATGTCTGCAGGAGATGAGAGTTGTGTCAATGCAGGAATGGCTGAATGTCTGCAGGAGATGAGAACTGTATCAAAGCAGGAATGGCTGAATGTCTGCAGGAGATGAGAGTTGTGTCAATGAAGAATGGCTGAATGTCTGCAGGAGATGAGAGTTGTGTCAATGCAGGATTGGCTGAATGTCTGCAGGAGATGAGAACTGAATCAATGCAGGAATGGCTGAACGTCTGCAGGAGATGAGAACTGTATCAATGCAGGAATGGCTGAATGTCTGCCGGAGATGGGAGTTGTGTCAATGCAGGAATGGCTGAATGTCTGAAGGAGATGAGAACTGTATCAATGCAGGAATGGCTGAATGTCTGCAGGAGATGAGAACTGTGTCAATGCAGGAATGGCTGAATGTCTGCAGGAGATGAGAACTGTATCAATGCAGGAATGGCTGAATGTCTGCAGGAGATGAGAGTTGTGTCAATGCAGGAATGGCTGAATGTCTGCAGGAGATGGGGACACGAGCGAGTTTGTGAGCGGTTGTGCCTCGGTCCTACGAGCAACGAGTAGAAAATCTCTTCTTCGATGCCACCCTGGCACCGAGGACTCCCAGTCCTTACCTGTGCTCGCCGAAGTACTGGGTGATGCACTCCCCATCCACAGCACACGGCAGGTGGAAGCTGCGAGCGCAGCCGCTCTCTGCGCATGTGATGGCAGCCCTCCTCTCGCCGCAGACGCAGCATTGCTGGAAAGAGCAGAACGGCCCCGTCAGCAGCAAGCTCAGGGCTTCCATGGCCAGCCCCACGCCTTGGCATGGGCACGGGATGCGGGCATTTCTGTGCACAAAGCGGCCTGGGGAACGGGGTTGTTCTGCTACGGTGCAGGACTTGGTGCTGGAGGAGGATGGAAGGGCTGTGATTGCTTTCCTTGGGTCCTGGGGGTGTTTGGAAGGGCTGTGATTGCTTTCCTTGGGTCCAGATGAAGGTGATGTGTGCCCTTCTCGGCACAGATGTGCCTGTTCCTTCCAGCTCCTCACCTGCCTGTTTGCCTGCTTGGCTTTGCGTGCGATGGCAGCAAGGGGGAGGTCCTCAGTTCTTGTCCATGCTGGTCTTGATTGGGAAGTGATGTTGGCAAACATCTGGAGGAGAGGAGAGGAGAGGAGAGGAGAGGAGAGGAGAGGAGAGGAGAGGAGAGGAGAGGAGAGGAGAGGAGAGGAGAGGAGAGGAGAGGAGAGGAGAGGAGAGGAGAGGAGAGGAGAGGGAGAGGGAGAGGGAGAGGGAGAGGGAGAGGGAGAGGGAGAGGGAGAGGGAGAGGGAGAGGGAGAGGGAAGGGAAGGGAAGGGAAGGGAAGGGAAGGGAAGGGAAGGGAAGGGAAGGGAAGGGAAGGGAAGGGAAGGGAAGGGAAGGGAAGGGAAGGGAAGGGAAGGGAAGGGAAGGGAAGGGAAGGGAAGGGAAGGGAAGGGAAGGGAAGGGAAGGGAAGGGAAGGGAAGGGAAGGGAAGGGAAGGGAAGGGAAGGGAAGGGAAGGGAAGGGAAGGGAAGGGAAGGGAAGGGAAGGGAAGGGAAGGGAAGGGAAGGGAAGGGAAGGGAAGGGAAGGGAAGGGAAGGAGTTTCTCATTAGGATGCAAAGTAAAAGGGAGCATCCCTGGAGCGAACCTGGAAGGAGCCCCATGGGGAGGAACTCACCAAGCAGAACTCGTGGACACGAATCCCAGCCTCGAGAAGCATGCGCCCGCAGATCTCCGGGTCCACATCTGCCCGGCCACACAGCACACACACTGCAGAGGATGAGAGCAAACGTGAGCAGAGGGGAGCGGCTGGCAGGGCCGGGTATCCCTGAGGGCCACAGCCCAAGCTGAGCCCGAGAGCAGAGGGGCTGGGAGCTCCCGCTCGCCCTTTCCTCTGCTCTCAGCTGCAAGCAGAGCCCCAGCACCCCTCTGCCCAGCTGTGCGCAGGGATGCCGTGCTCTCACCCGGCTCCTCCATGCAGGAAGCCTTCCTCTTGCTATTGGACGTCAGTGAGTCGATAGCGAGCGGTGCGAGAGTCTCCCTGATCTCCCTGAGCCTCACCAGAGCGCAGTGATGCTCAACCCGAGCCCCGCAGCCTTCGCTCCGCTCCCAGCTTCACGCGTCACAATGGCTGCTCTGTGACGCCCGCAGTGACATCACTGCCACCGCGTGCGGGTGCTGGTCCTCCAACAAGAGGGTGTGGAAGTGAGGAAGCGAGGAAGGATGGAGAGGAAGGACGGCCGTCCCTCGGGCTCACCTGCAGCCCCAAGGCGAGCACTTGGGCTGGGAGTCCGTGCCAGGATTCTGGTGGCTCGAGTAAAGGTTGCAAGCTAACAGCGTGTCTGCGTGCGTGGCGAGAGGCTTTGTGCACGGGATGGAAGGGATGGGGCATGCTTTGTTTATTGGAGAAGAGATCAGATGGAGTCCAAGCGGAAATCCTGTAGTCTGAGCTTGGTGGGATGCAGAAATCCTGTAGCCCCAGCTTGGTGAGATGCAGAAATTCTGTAGCCCCAGCTTGGTGAGATGCAGAAATCCTGTAGTCTGAGCTTGGTGAGATGCAGAAATCCTGTAGTCCCAGCTTGGTGGGATGCAGAAATTCTGTAGCCCCAGCTTGGTGAGATGCAGAAATCCTGTAGTCTGAGCTTGGTGAGATGCAGAAATCCTGTAGCCCCAGCTTGGTGAGATGCAGAAATTCTGTAGCCCCAGTTTGGTGAGATGCAGAAATTCTGTAGCCCCAGCTTGGTGAGATGCTGGCACTGAGATGCTGTGGAGTCTATGCAGAAATTAGCCCTCTATGTCAAAGAGTGGACAGACTGTGAGGAGCTTCCTCTGAGAAACAGTCATGATCAGGTTGAGAGCCTGTGGGTTAGAATTAAGGAAGGATCTAACAAAGGCCAGCTGGTGATAGGAGTATACTACAGGCCACCTGATCAAGGGGAGACTGTTGACGAGGCTTTCTTGCTTCAGATGCGGGAGGCTTCGTGCTCATGGGCTCTTGTCCTGATGGGGGACTTCAACCATCCGGATATCTCCTGGATAGACCACATGGCGAGTTGCAAGAGGTCCAGGAGGCTCCTAGAATGTGTTGACGATAACTTTCTGGTCCAGGTGTTGGACAGACCGACCAGAGGTGAAGCGTTGCTGGACCTGCTGCTCACCAATGCGGAGGAAATCATTAATGGTGTTAAGGTTGGAGGCAGCCTGGGTTGCAGTGACCACGCTCCGGTTGAGTTTGTGATCTCGAGAGATGTGGGCCTGGAGTGGCGTCAGGACCCTGAACTTTGGGAGAGCAAACTTTAAGCTGTTCAATGGTCTGTTGGCCGAGATCCCCTGGGATGCTGCCTTTAAAAACAAAAATGCTGAGGAGAGCTGGTTACTCTTCAAGGATGCCTTCCTAAGAGCGCAAGAACTCTCTGTCCCTCTGAACAAGAAAGCAGGCAGAGGAGGGAGGAAGCCGGCGTGGCTCGGTAAGGACCTGCTGAGAGTGCTGAGGGCGAAGAAAGGTGTGTACAAACTCTGGAAACAAGGGCGTGCCACCTGGGAAGAATACAGGGATGCTGTCCGGACTTGCAGATGTGGGATCAGGAAAGCCAAGGCGCATGTGGAACTGAATTTGGCGAGGGACGAGAAAAGCAACAGGAAGACTTTCTATAGGTACATTGGCCAGAAGAGACAGGCCAAAGCGAGCGTACCTCCTTTGGTAAATGTAAAAGGAGAACTGGCTTCAACGGACGGAGAGAAGGCTGAGGTACTGAATGAGTTCTTTGCCTCGGTCTTCACTGGCGGCCAGGACTCCAGTACTTCTCCCGTCCCTGAGCCCTGCATCCCTACACTTCCAGGTGGGGACTGGGGTGGTAAATCCCCTCCCGCTGTGAGGACAGAGCAGGTTCGAGACCGCCTCATGAGACTGAATGTGTACAAGTCTATGGGGCCGGATGGCGTGCATCCCAGGGTTCTGAAGGAGCTGGCTGAGGTGGTTGCCGAGCCGCTCTGCATCATATTTGGGAAGTCGTGGCTGTCAGGTGTGGTCCCGGATGACTGGAGGAAGGGTCACGTCACTCCCATTTACTAGAAAGGGAGCAAGGAGGACCCCGGGAACTACAGGCCGGTGAGTCTCACCTCTGTGCCTGGGAAGATCATGGAACAGATCATCCTGGATGACATGCTTGATCACATGAGGAAAGGGCGTGTGATCCGTGACAGCCAGCACGGCTTCACCAGAGGAAGGTCATGCTTGACCAATCTGGTGGCCTTTTATGATGGAGTGACGGCATCGGTGGACAAGGGAAAGGCGACCGATGTCATTTACCTGGACTCGAGCAAGGCCTTTGACATGGTCCCCCACCACATCCTTATCTCCAAACGGGAGGGATGTGGATTTGATGGGTGGACCACTCGATGGATAAGGAACTGGTTGAAAGGCCGCAGACAGAGGGTGGTCATCAATGACTCCATGTCCAGGTGGAGGCCGGTAACGAGCGGCGTCCCCCAGGGGTCTGTCCTGGGACCGGTGCTCTGTAACATCTTTATCAATGACATCGATGACGGAATCGAGTGCACCCTCAGTAAGTTTGCTGACGACACCAAGCTGAGTGGTGCGGTCGACACGGTGGAAGGAAGGGATGCCATTCAGAGGGACCTCGAGAGGCTAGAAAGGTGGGCTGGGTGAACCTGATGAGGTTCAACACGGCAAAGTGCAGAGTTTTGCACTTGGGCCGGAGGAATCCCAGGCATCCCTACAGACTGGAAGGAGCGGGCCTTGAGAGCAGCCCTGTGGAGAAGGACCTGGGGGTCCTGATAGATGAAAAACTTAATATGAGCCAGCAGTGTGCCCTTGCGGCTCGGAAGGCAAATGGTATCCTGGGCTCCATCAAAAGAGGGGTGGCCAGCAGGGACAGGGAGGTGATTGTTCCCCTCTACTCTGCTCTTGTGAGGCCCCATCTGGAGTACTGCGTCCAGGTCTGGAGCCCCCAGTACAAGAAAGACAGGGAGCTGTTGGAGAGGGTCCAGAGGAGAGCCACCAAGATGATCAGGGGATTGGAGCACCTCCCCTATGAGGACAGGCTGAAGGAGCTGGGTTTGTTCAGCCTGGAGAAAAGAAGGCTGCGGGGTGAGCTCATTGCAGCCTTTCAGTACCTAAAGGGAGCCTACAAGCAGGACGGGAATCAACTCTTGGAAAGGGTGAGTGACAGCAGGACAAGGGGAAATGGTTTTAAGTTGAGGGAAGGGAGATTTAGGTTGGACGTCAGGGGGAAATTCTTTACAGAGAGAATGGTGAGGTACTGGAACAGCTGCCCAGAGAGGTTGTGGATGCCCCATCCCTGGAGGTGTTCAAGGCCAGATTGGATGGGGCCCTGGGCAGCCTGGGCTGGCATTAGGTGGGAAGATTGGTGGCCCTGCATGTGGCAGGGGGGTTGCAGATTCATGATCCTTGAGGTCCCTTCCAACCCTGGCAATTCTGCGTGTGATTCTGTGTGATCCTGATCATGGGCAAAAATATCGAACAGTGCTGACCCGAGCTGGGGACTCACTGGTGACATACAGGGAAACCTGCTGTGCTGCAGAGCGAGCCTCCGGTCCTGCCGCTGGGCACTGCTGGGTGCAGCCCGGCTCTGTCCTCTCCGCGCCTCCCTGCGGGGACCGACGGCCGTGCCCGGGATCCCCCCGAGCTCCTCTTCTGCGGGCTGAGCCGCCCCGGCTCTCCCAGAATCCCAGCCCAGCCATTTCCCACGCGGTGCCGAGGAGGGCAGGGGATGCGGGGGGAGCGGCGGGGCCGGCGCTCGCATCCTATGACGCGGCCGTTCGCGCCGCCCCGTCCTCACCCGGCGCCGGGCGCGGGGACGGGGCGGGTTATCGGAGCCGCGGAAACGACCGCGGGCAGAAGCGCCGGGAAACGAAGGTTCCACGTTTAATCGACGAACGCGCGGAGCGATCGACGGAAACGACCGCGTTCCCGACCGGCTCCCGTCCGAACGGCGACTCCGGAGGACGGCTCGGCGCCGACGGGGGACGGACGGCCCCGCGCCGCCTTCCCCTGACCGCCCGGCGTCCCCGAGGCACGGGGCGGGCGGCGGCGGGGACGCGGGGCGGCGGAGCGCCGCTTTCCCCCCGCGGAGCCCCGCGCTCCGCCGGCGCCGTCGCGGCCGCGGCCGCCATTGGCGGAGAGCCCGCGCTCGGCCCGCCCCCGCCGCGCTGCCATTGGTCGGGCCGCGGAACGCTGCGCGCGGGGTCCTTTCTGTGGGCGGTCGCGCGGTTTTTGCGTCATCACCGCGCGCGTCCCGGCTGGCCCCGACCCGGCTGCCCGCGGCGATGCCTGTCGCCGTGCGCCCGCTCCGCCTCCACGGCCCCTGGCAGCGTCTGAACGCGCGTGTGTGCAGAACCGTGCACACGAGTGCAAAGAGGCACTCACACGCACCCCTCTGCATTCACACACGCGTGCACATGGGTGCACGAGCGTGCAGCCGTGTGCAAAGCCACGCAGCCACGTGCAAAGACCCCGATGCTCCCAGCCGTGGTTATGCAGGCACACACGCGCGTGCAGACACGTGTGCAGCGCAGCCCTTTTGCACGCTCACACGCAGATGCCGTCGAGGAAACATCCTCGTGCGCGTGCCCGTGTGCGATCCCACCGCTCTGCACCGCCTTTGGCTGTCTGTCCGTCTGTCCGTCCCAGGGTACGTTTGCAGCTGACAGACAGGCTGTCTCAGGAGCGGAGGCGAGCAAACCACGCACCCAGAGCAGCACACGGCCTCGTGAGTTTCGTTCAGCGCGCTCACACGGACACACACACAGGCACCCCTTGCAGGTGCTGGAAACATCCCGGTGATTTCTGTCAGGACGGGATCTCTGAGAAAAGCAGGTTTTAGTCGCGATTGCGACGGCGGGCGTTCCACAGGCAGGAGCACCTCTGGACACAACGTGACAGTCTGCATACCCTGTTCTTCCCCCCTTGACTCCCCTGTTTCCCCACTGGCTGGGTACTCCAGGTTCACGATCGCATCAAAGGTTCACATTTGTTAATTACTCGTTAATTTGTTTGTTATCTGGTGTCAGCCCTGAAGATGCCTCAACACTCTTCTTGTTCATACTGATGTGGTGATTTTCTTCAGAGTCCTTGTTAAACAAAGGGTACGGAGGGGAGGTGCCCCATCTTCCTCAATACCTTCTTCAGGCACTCCCTGAGCCACGCAACAAATTGTCCTTTTAATTTGGGCGGATACTCTTGCAGTGTGTGACATTCAATGCTGGCTATACATAAGTTGTTAGTAGCCTATATGTATGTTTTAAATTTTTTAACTTCTCCTCCTTGAATTCTCTATTCCTCAGGTCCTGTCTGTCCAGCACCAAAAGCTAGGAGTTTTCCAGCATCAAGGGCTCAGTGTGCTTGTGGCCTGGAGCTTCTACTCCACGTTATCTGCATTGGTCATGGCACAGGAATGACGTTTCATAGACCAGCGACCTCCTTTCTTCCTCACGTTATGTCATAAACCAGTGTCCTTCACTCTGACAGTGTTTGCATTGGCTCATGGATTAAATGAATTAGACCTCTTAGTTCATTGAGGCACAATCCAATGCCTTTTGCTCTCCGCCTCTGTAGCAGATAAATTTTACATACCCCTCATCTGAGGACTGACCTGATGGATCTTTCCACACTGTTCCTTTTTAATGTCCATAGTTTGGTGGGGATGTTTTCCCACTGTGATGGGTTTCACCGCAGTGACTGTGACCTATACTTGAGTCTTTCAGGCTGAGCTTGACACCAATGACCCAAAATGGTCCATGGATGTTTGTGTTTATTTAGAGAGAGAATAAATCAGAGTTTCTTGGCTTCCCAGTGGCCATTTCAGTGCTGGGTCACCCCCAGGGATCCACTGACTTGTCTGGGGGGCGTTGAGTGCGCTGGGTTGGGCTGCAGCTACAGGGACAAAGACAACTGTTGGCAGTTACTGCCCTGAGACCCTCTTCCCAAGTTCCATCTGCAGCTTCCAGGAGGCTCGGGTCTCCTGCAGGTCCTCTCGGAAAGCTGCCTCCCCCACACAGGACCTCTGAGGCCCCTGGAGATGGCATGGGATGCTTGTGATCACACAGTGGGGTTTTGCTCCTTATCATTTATCCTTCAATCAACATGTGTTTCCTATTAATATTTATCGTTTCCTGTCTACCTATGTAAAGTACTTATCCTTTTGGGAAGGTGAACACACTGGTGGGATATAGCTGAGGAATATGCACTCTTTTTAGGGAAATTGTATTGTGTTTTACTGTTTTTTTTTTGTTTTTTTTTTTAAGCAGAAAGCAACATCATGTGCCTGTGTGCAGACAGTTCTCTAAGGAAAGCAGGTAAAGGAACGGTGTAAAGGAACTGTACCATCCAGCTGCAGACTTCAGTGGAGAATTCTGCTGGAGGGAAAAGTGATGCAAGTGCCAGGTGGCATACAGCAGACACGTCAGGCCTGGGGAGGTGAGCAGTCAGGTTGTCCGTACTGTGTCAGACCTCAAGCATTTGCTTTTCCTGCCTATGCAGATCTCCTTACGAGACTCTCTGGATCAACATCAATTGGAGAATCACAAAATTGGCCAGGGTTGGAAGGGACCTCAAGGATTGTGAATGTCCAAACCACCTGCCACATACAGGACCACCAATCTCTTCATCTAATACTGGACCAGACTGCTCTGGGCCCCATCCAAGCTGGCTTTGCACACCTCCAGGGACGGACGGGGCATCCACAACCTCTCTGGGCAGCTGTTCCAGCACCTCACCACTCTCTGTAAAGAACTTCCCCTGACATCCAACCTAACATCCATCCCTTCCTCAACTTCAAACCATTTTCCCTTGTCCTGCTGTTATCTCCCCTTTCAAAGGGTTGACTCCCCTCCTGATTATAGGTTCCCTTTAGATACTGAAAGGCTGCAATGAGGTCACCCCACAGCCTTCTTTTCTCCAGTCTGAAAAAGCCCAGCTCCCTCAGCCTGTCTTCGTAGGGGAAGTGCTCCAGCCCCTTGACTCTCTACTGGATCCTCTCCAACAGAATGATGCTCCAAAAGAAGCTAGATGCACTACTTAAAATCAGAAAACATTTCTATTGGGTAACCTTTGACATCTTCTTCCTTTACTACATTGTGAAACTTCTCCACCTAGCTGTATAAATCTGGACTTCAAACACATTATGGAACAGACTTGGCTCATTGCAACTTTCTACACTTCAGTAGCAGTACCCACAGTACATTTGATGCCTGGTCTATGAACCTCGGGGACTGAGAGAAGAATGTTGTACGCACTTGAGAAAGTAAAGACGGACGAAAAACTTGAAGGATCTTGGAGTACTAATGGGGCCCACTGAGGGACATTACCAACACAGCCTCCCCTTGGACTTGTTAGAGCAGGTAAATGGAGGCAATGACTACAGTTAGGTAAAGCATTGTGCTGAGAAACCTCTTGGTTTGTTTGATGAAGAAAGACAAGGCCTGACATCCAGACCCTGGAGGGGAGATCCATCGTATCTGAGGGAATGAGCTCAGGGCTCGTCCTGGGGTTGGTGTGGTGGGACAGATCGTACTCCATGTGAAGGACAACGGTGTGACACCTCCCAGCCTCTGCACAGAGATGCAAGGAGGCAGTGAGGCCCCATTACCATAAGCATGATAAATCTCCTCACAAACTATAGCCAAGGGTACAAAGACTTCATTGCTGCTGGGGCCCTCCATCCTCACCAGCACCCACTGCCTTCTCCTCTGCAGGATTTCCAATGCTGTTCCAGCCCAGCCCCTATTTCCCTGTGGTCTGCAGACACCCACCTCTCCTCTCCGCCCCGCTCTGACCCTGGCACTGCAATCATGTCACTGGTGTCTCTCAAGCCCCTCTGAACGACCCTTGAAACACAAAGCCATGGAGTGATCCCTCAGCATGGCCCCACATCATAACCCTTCCAGTGACATTTCCTCCTCCTCATGCCCCATCTCAAGCTTTCAAGCTGCACTTTGAGGGAGTTTTTTCCCTCTTTTGCACATTTCCACTACCAAGGTCAACTCCATCATGTTGGAAATCACTTCTTCGTGGAAACACCACCCATCAGCTTTCTTGTGGCCTGTCAGCCATTGAGAAGAAGGAACCTCACCATCATCTTCCAAGGCACATGCCAGCTTCTCAAATAGAGATGACCAAGTCACGTCCCTCCTGCTATGGAGTTGTGTCCTCACACAGAAGAGCCATCACAATCCCTTACACAAACCTCCTTCTTCCTCCATGGGCCCCACCAGGTGCTCAGGCAGAGAGGATCCCACAGTCAACACGTCACCCTGGCACTTTCTGTCGGCCTCTCAGGGACACTGCGGATGTGATCCTGTGTGCACAGATCCCAGCCAGAAGTCAAGGGCTGACCAACAGCTGCTTCAGGCCGAAGGCAGCACACCATTCCTTTCTGGGACACGCTCCTGGGGCTGGCCTGTCAACTCCACACACAGAAGTGACCTCACAGCCACCTTCACAGCCTCGTGCCACCTGCAGGCCCACGAGGGCTTGAGGTAGAGCTGAGCTCATGGCAGCATTCCTACCCACCTCCTCCTTATGGCCTCAAGCCGATCAGTCACACGTCACCTCCTGTACAGACATCGCCTCACATTCATCACTGCATTACATGGATTTGCTCTAAGACTCCACCATTCCTGCTCTGCCCTGCAGAGCCAAGTACCCAAAGTTTAGGGTTACGGGAGGGAATGAAGGTGAGGAGGGCAGAGCACAGGACCAGGGTCTGTGGGTGTTGGGTGTTCAGGATAGAGATTAAGGGTTAGAACTCACCTTTAGGGCAGCGAGTGAACAAAGGTTTAGTGAGAGGGCTTGGTGTTCTGCTAAGGTTTTCAGGACACTGTTAGGGTACAGGTAAGCATTACGGATTAGTGTTCTGTTTTGGGCTGCAGTGAGGGTATTTAACAATTGTTAAATACAATTTTGTAATGCTAGCAATTAAAGCTTGGTTTTAGCATGAGTGGGAGAGTAAGTGTGGGAATCTGTGCGCTCCATTCCTTGGGAATGTTCTTGGCAGCACCAATCAAAGAAGCCCTGAGCCTTCAGGCACTGCCATGAGGAGATCTCCATTAACAACGGACTTGCTGTGGTGGAAACAGTCTGTGTGACAGAAGTGCCCACTGCGTGTCCTTGCTTGTGTTTGCAGCCACACAGCAGCACTGTCACCAAGCCACAGGAGCTGCAAGGCTAAGAGGCTATGCAATTGAGTTTCAGCTCAACACACCACCACCACACCACTGAATTCTGTCTCTCAGTGCAACACTGAGCCTTTTCTTGAGAAGTTTCTGTCTCACCTCTGTTGGCTGTTCCATTCCTGAGATGGAAGTGGCACCTGACTCAGGAAGGAGAAGGACACAGAGCTCTGCAGGAGGACCTGCACCACCTGCCCAGCAGCTCTGCGCTACCCCACAGTTGCTCTTCCTACTTACAAATTCATGGTCCAGAATGTCTCCTGAGAGTCCTGGGCCACCTTTCCTGGGCTCTCATGTGTGCTTCAGCTACCGTTGGGTTTCCTGGAGGCAGTTCTCACCTCTGTGTGGCAAATGGAAAGAAGCATTGAATGGAGGCTTCAGGGAAAAGTTTAAGCCTCTGAGATGAGAACCCATAACCAAGACATTTTCCCATGCAAGGTCTCACAGGAACTGAGGAAGAGGGGATCTGACAACCAACGTGCAAACCAGGTGCTGCTGCTGGCCTGTCAGAGGCACTGACAGATGTGAGCCTGAAAGCACAGACCCCAGCCAGGACCAAGGGATGGCCCGTCAGCTATTGCAGGCTGCAGTCACCGCACATTTTGATGAACAGCTGTATGCTTCATGCTGGATTATGGGGTGCTGAGAACAGCTGACCCCAGCAGCTCCAGAAATGTCTCACAGGAAGGAAGACAGACAATGTCACTGCATGCCATTTGTTTTGTCAAGATTCACAGAGAGCTCACTTCCTTATCTACACTGTGTCTGGGCTACACTGCATAGGTACAAACAGAGTAGTAACTGATGTGGATAATGACATTTAAGTGAAAAACATTAGAACATACAAAACACAGAATAAAACATTCAATAAATTACACTTAGAAAATGAATACACAGATCAAAAAAAGACAATTTGATTCTGTTAAAATCTGCATTACAACTCTTAGATAGAAAAAGTTGGGCAGTTCATTGCTTTCAAAACACATTTGGTCATCAGTTTCCACACCACATTTACTCACACTGTACTCCAGCTGTACTCACACTTCATACTGTGTGTTCCCACATCTTACTTTGGATTTTACTCAGACTTTACTACAGATTTTATGTTGGAGATGAAACCACGGGAGACAAGTCTCATGCTATCATGGTCAACAAGCCTCAACTTTATTACGTACAATATAACTATTTATACATGAGATAATTAGTTCATACATATTGCAAAAGTGAAGCTCATGATTGGAAATTCCTCTAATACCTTTGAAGTGACTTTTGTCTGCTTAGCCAATCAGAGCCGTGAGATATTCTTTCTTCTTCTGATGGTGTCCTTGGTTCTCATGCTGCTTATCTTGCTCTGCACCTGCTGCTCCGTGCAGTTTCTCTTGCATTCCCACAATTTTACATTTCAATCCAGGTGTACTCACTCTTTACTCTGGGTTTACTCTCAGTTTTCGGTTTACTCACACTTTTCTCCTGGTTTACTCAGTTTATTTTTCTTTTTTTCACACTCTATTCCGGGTGTTCTTACACTTTACCCTGTGTTTACACATGCTTTACTCAGGGTTTACTCACACTTGACTCCAGGTTTGCTCACACTTGACTCCAGCATCGCTCACTCTTGTATCCAGGTTAGAAAGGTGGGCCCGGGTGAACCTGATGCGGTTCAACACGGCAAAGTGCCCAGAGAGGTTGTGGATGCCCCATCCCTGGAGGTGTTCAAGGCCAGATTGGATGAGGCCCTGGGCAGCCTGGTCTAGCATTAGGTGGGATGATTGGTGGCCCTGCGTGTGGCAGGGGGGTTGGAGATTCATGATCCTTGAGGTCCCTTCCAACCCTGGCAATTGTGTGATTCTGTGATTCTGTGATTCTGTCTGTCCATGAAGCTGGAAGATGATGGTGAGGTTCCTTCTTCTCAATGGCTGACAGGCCACAAGAAAGCTGATGGGTGGCGTTTCCATGAGGAAGTGATTTCCAACACGATGGAGTTGACCTTGCTAGTGGAAATGAGCAAAGGGGGGGAAAAACTCCCTCAAAGTGCAGCTTGAAAGCTCAAGACTGGGCATGAGGAGGAAGAAATGTCACTGGAAGGGTTATGATGTGGGGCCATGCTGAGGGATCACTCCATGGCTTTGTGTTTCAAGGGACGTTCAGAGGGGCTTGAGAGACACCAGTGACACGATTGCAGTGCCAGGGTCAGAGCAGGGTGGAGAGGAGAGGTGGGTGTCTGCAGACCACAGGGAAATAGGGGCTGGGCTGGAGCAGCACAGGAAAGCCTGCAGAGGAGAAGGCAGTGAGTGCCGGTGAGGATGAAAGGCCCCAAAAGCAGTGAAATCTTTGTTCCCTTGGCCATGGTTTGTGAGGGGATTTATTATGCTTATGGTAATGGGGCCTCACTGTCTCTTTGCATCCCTGTGCAGAGGCTGGGAGGTGTCACACCACTGTCCTTCACATGGAGTACAACCTGCCCCACCACACCAACTTGTTGCTTTTTGTTGCTTCTCCAATTGATGTTGATCCAGAGAGTCTCCTAAGGAGATCTGCATAGGCAGGAAAAGCAATTGCTTGAGGCAGTACGGACAACCTGACTGCTCACCTCCCCAGGCCTGACGTGTCTGCTGTATGCCACCTGGCACTTGCATCACTTTTCCCTACAGCAGAATTCTCCACTGAAATCTGCAGCTGGATGGTACAGTTCCTTTACACTGTTCCTTTACCTGCTTTCCTTAGAGAATTGTCTGCACACAGGCACAGGATGTTGCTTGCTACTTTAAGACAAACAACAGTAGAATACAATACAACTTCCCAAAAAACAGAGCATGCTCCTCAACCATATCACCAGTGTGGTTCACCTTACCAAAAGGATCAGTACTTTACATAGGTAGATAGGAAATGATAAATATTAATAGGAAACACATATTAATTGAAGGATAAATGAGTGAGGATAAATGATTAATTGAAGGATAAATGAGTGGGGAGCAAAACTCCACTGTGTGATCACAAGCATCCCATGCCATCTCCAGAGGACCCAGAGGTCCTGTCTGGGACAGGCAGCTTTCCAAGAGGATCTGACGGAGACCAGAGCCCTCTGGTAGCTGCAGATGCAACTTGGGAAGAGGGTCTCAGGGCAGTATACTGCTAAATGTTGTCTTTGTCCCTGTAGCTGCAGCCCAACTCAGTGCACTCAACGCCCCCCAGACAACTCAGTGGATCTCTGGCAGTGACCCAGCACTGAAATGGACATTGGGAAGTCAAGAAACTCTGATTTATTCTCAACAAACACAAACATCCATGAACCATTTTGGGTCACTGGTGTCAAACTCAGCCTGAAAGACTCAAGTATAGGTCACAGTCACTGCGGTGAAACCCATCACAGTGGGAAAACATCCCCACCAAACTATGGACATTAAAAAGAACAGTGTGGAAGATCCATCAGGTCTGTCCTCAGATGAAGGGTATGTAAAATTTACCTGCTACAGAGGCGGAGAGCAAAAGGCATTGGATTGTGACTCAAAGAACTAAAAGAGGTCTAATTCATTTAATCCATGAGCTAATGCAAACACTGTCAGAGTGAAGGACACTGGTTTATGACATAACGTGAGGAAGAAAGGAGGTCGCTGGTCTATGAAACATCATTCCTGTGCCATGACCAATGCAGATAATGCTGGAGTAGAAGCTCCAGGCCACAAGCACACTGAGCCCTTGATGTTGGAAAACTACCAGCTTTTGGTGCTGGACAGACAGGACCTGAGGAATAGAGAATTCAAGGAGGAGAAGTTAAATAATTAAAAACATATATAGACTAGTAACAATTTTGTATAGCCAGCACTGAAAATAGATGTCACAGACTGCAAGAGTATCCTGCCCAAATTAAAAGGATAAAATTTGTTGCATGGCTCAGGGAGTGGCTGAAGAAGGTATTGAGGAAGATGGGGCACCTCCCCTCCGTACCCTTTGTTTAACAAGGACTCTGAAGAAAATCACCACATCAGTATGAACAAGAAGAGTGTTGAGGCATCTTCAGGGCTGACACCAGATAACAAACTAATTAACGAGTAATTAACAAATGTGAACCTGTGATGCGATTGTGAACCTGGAGTACCCAGCCAGTGGGGAAACGGGGGAGGCAAGGGGGGGAAGAACAGGGTATGCAGACTGTCACGTTGTGTCCAGAGCTGCTCCTGCCTGTGGGACGCCCGCCGTCGCAATCGCGACTAAAATCTGCTTTTCTCAGAGATCCCGTCCTGACAGAAATCACCGGGATGTTTCCAGCACCTGCAAGGGGTGCCTGTGTGTGTGTCCGTGTGAGCGTGCTGAACGAAACTCACGAGGCCGTGTGCTGCTCTGGGTGCGTGGTTTGCTCGCCTCCGCTCCTGAGACAGCCTGTCTGTCAGCTGCAAACGTACCCTGGGACGGACAGACGGACAGACAGCCAAAGGCGGTGCAGAGCGGTGGGATCGCACACGCGCACGAGGATGTTTCCTCGACGGCATCTGCGTGTGAGCGTGCAAAAGGGCTGCGCTGCACACGTGTCTGCACGCGCGTGTGTGCCTGCATAACCACGGCTGGGAGCATCGGGGTCTTTGCACGTGGCTGCGTGGCTTTGCACACGGCTGCACGCTCGTGCACCCATGTGCACGCGTGTGTGAATGCAGAGGGGTGCGTGTGAGTGCCTCTTTGCACTCGTGTGCGCGGTTCTGCACACACGCGCGTTCAGACGCTGCCAGGGGCCGTGGAAGCCGAGCGGGCGCACGGCGACAGGCATCGCCGCGGGCAGCCGGGCCGGGGCCAGCCGGGACGCGCGCGGTGATGACGCAAAAACCGCGCGACCGCCCACAGAAAGGACCCCGCGCGCAGCGCCCGCCCCGTTCCGCGGCCCGACCAATGGCAGCGCGGCGGGGGCGGGACGAGCGCGGGCTCTCCGCCAATGGCGGCCGCCGCCGCGA
Source organism: Lophura swinhoii (assembly GCA_030408155.1). Lineage (NCBI taxonomy): Eukaryota > Metazoa > Chordata > Aves > Galliformes > Phasianidae > Lophura > Lophura swinhoii. The sequence goes on from CM059485.1 coordinate 1,743,177, forward strand.
TGGCGCCGCCGGAGCGCGGGGCTCCGTAGGGGGAAGGCGGCGCTCCGCCGCCCCGCGTCCCCGCCGCCGCTCGCCCCGTGCCTCGGGGACGCCGGGCGGTCAGGGGAAGGCGGCGCGGGGCCGGCCGTCCCCCGTCGGCGCCGAGCCGTCCTCCGGAGTCGCCGTTCGGACGGGAGCCGGTCGGGAACGCGGTCGTTTCCGTCGATCGCTCCGCGCGTTCGTCGATTAAACGTGGAACCTTCGTTTCCCGGCGCTTCTGCCCGCGGTCGTTTCCGCGGCTCCGATAACCCGCCCCGTCCCCGCGCCCGGCGCCGGGTGAGGACGGGGCGGCGCGAACGGCCGCGTCATAGGATGCGAGCGCCGGCCCCGCCGCTCCCCCCGCATCCCCTGCCCTCCTCGGCACCGCGTGGGAAATGGCTGGGCTGGGATTCTGGGAGAGCCGGGGCGGCTCAGCCCGCAGAAGAGGAGCTCGGGGGGATCCCGGGCACGGCCGTCGGTCCCCGCAGGGAGGCGCGGAGAGGACGGAGCCGGGCCGCGCCCGGCGGTGCCCAGCGGCAGGACCGGAGGCTCGCACTGCAGCACAGCGGGTTTCCCCGCGGTTCTGCCGCCGCCGCGCCGCTTCCCCCTGCTTGCAGCAGGCAGGCTGCACAGCCCGTGCAGACGGCACACAGCCAGAGGTGTCCGTGCCATAGAGCGCGTCCAGCAGTGGGGGATGTTGGGGTGGTTGCAGCGGGCCGAGAGCTGCGGCTCCTCAGCTCCTCCTCGCTGCTGCCACCAGTGCCCCCGTCGCCCTGCTTTTTTGCCCGGGGAAGGAGATGGTCACGTACTGAGCGTCGGGGGTGTTGGCCCCAGTGGGGGCACTGGGCAGGACTGGTGGCCCTGGGAGGCTGTGGAGGGCCGCAGGAAGCGCTGGGCACGTGTGGAGCTCTGGGTCAGTTCTGGGCTCCGCAGCTCCAGGCAGCCTCTCCTGTGCAAGCGCTGCAGGGAAGCTGCTCTGGGGGAGGTTGTACTGCGCTCATCTCCAGAGGTCCCTTCCAGCCCCTGTGCTTCTGTGACAGGCGGATGTGTGAAGGGAGACAGCCAGCAGGTGGAAGTTTGGTGGCTTTGCAGAGTCAGAGCGCCGCAGCCCTGCGATGCCACCGCGTGTTTGAGCGTCATCAGCCACGTCCCTCCCTTTGTCTCCATTCGCTGCAATGGGAGCTGAGTCGAGTGCACCTGCAGGGCTGGGGCACCCACGGCCCGTCTGGGCAGCAGTACCAGGGCCTCGGCTGCCTCTGCGATGCACTTCCCTGACATCTAATCCAAATCTCCCCCCTTTACGTTAAAACCATTCCCCTTTGTCCCATCACCATCTCGACACGTAAAAAGTTCATTTCCATCATGTTTATCATCTCCACTGAAACAATGGAAGGCCACAATGAGCAGCCACAGCGAGTGTTGGTGATGGGGCAGGCAGAGAGCAATGCCTGTGACAGCGTCACAGAGAATCCTTGTGAGCTCAGGGGAGAGGGGCTGACCTCAGCGGTCACGGAACCCCCTGCTGCCACTCTCGAGCTCCCGCGGCAGGTAAGGCAGCAGGCTGCTCTGCTCCTGGCACTGCGGCCCTCCGGGTGATCCCAGTGCCCCAGATCTCAGCCCGGCACCCATTTGGGCATTTCCCCACAGAGAGAATCCCTTCAGGGACGCTGACGGTGCTTCCGACACCCGACGCCGCTTTCTTTGGATCCTTTGTGCCACCACCAGCCACCGCTGCAATGCAGCCCAGCATCGGCGGAGCAGTGCCGGTGTCACCGCAACCCCTCTCTGTCCCCAGTGTCACCCACGTGGTGCCTCAGGCCTCCATCTGGCCTGGGCTACCAGGTGTCCAGGGACAGGGAGCGCAGCTCCCACCTGGGGGGCTGCCTCCAGCCGTGGTTCAGCTGCCACCCGGGGGGCAGCACTTACCGCTGCTGCAGCTGCTACCCTGGGAGCTGCACCCAGGCATGGCTCCCCCCACGGCCCCTGCCCACTGCTGGGGACATCCCCTGCTGGCAGGGACGCCGCAGCCCCAGCAGCCGATGGGGCTGTGGCCTGGGGCCGTGTTCCATGGGGAGCCCCCGCAGCCCGCAGGCAGCTGCCCGCTGCAGGCCTCCGGCAGCCCCGTCCTTCTGCCAGCACCTTCAGTGCAGCAGCAGGTGCTCCCCGTGCCCTGCACGCTGCCCGCCAGCTGGGAGCAGGCGGTGGGGCCCTTTGGAAATGCCGTGGTGCTCACGGAGGACCAGGGGCACCCAGCGCCCACCGACGTGTGCCCCCATCCCACCACGGCTCCGCTCACCTGCAGCACCGCAGCGCTGGAATCAGGTGGTGAGTCTGGGGGCTGCAGAGTGGGCGGCAGGCTGTCTGCACCGGCTGGCTGTGGGAAAGCTGGCATTGCCCCACTGGGGATTTTCTTGCTTTTCCAGCTGTGACAACAAATGAAGACATGTCGGAGGACATCATGGACATCGATGAGCTCCTGACATGGATGAACAGCGGTGAGTTTGAGGGCAGCAGAGCTGGCAGGGAGGTGTTCGCATTGAGCGGGCATGGGAAAGCTGGCATTGCCCATGTGGGGATTTTCTTCTCTTTTCCAGAAGTGGAATCCAGCACAGAGATCCCGGACGACATCCCGGACATGGATGACCTCCTGGCGTGGGTCAACAACGGTGGGTCTGGGGGCTGCACAGCTGCCAGGAGGTGTCTGCATTGAGTGTCTGTGGGAATGCTGTGATCATCATTCTGGGGGATGTTCTTGCTTTTTCAGAAGTGACGAGTCCTCTGGAGGTCCCCCAGCAGAACCAGGACCTGGTTGATGTCCAAGCAGAGGGGACTGATAACACTGAGACTTTGGAAAACGGTCACGATGAGCTGCTGCCAGAACTGAACGCCCAGGAAAGGGCAGAGCTGCTGCGGTGGATCGATGCCACGCAGCCACCGAGCCCAGCTGTCCCCAGCAGCCTCGACAGCGCTCCTTTCATCGCAGCGCTCCCTGACTTTCCCTGGGCCGGCACGGAGCTCAGCGGAGAGGCAGAGGCTGATGCCAGGCCCATCAGCGACCTGTTCTGGAGGCAGCCAGCATGCTGTGGGCAGCTCTCCGAGTCGCTGCCCTTTGGGCATCTGATGGAAGAGGCGTGGCAGAGGCAGCCCCGGGTGGTTCTCACCCGCCTGGCACTGCCACCCGGCTGCATCTCCTGCCACGTGCCAGACGACCCCCACGGGGATGGCACCGAGCCGGCCGAGTGCCCAGCGCCCGCCTGCACCACCGGGAAAGACAAGAGCAGAGGACACGAGCAGCGCTCTGGCAGCGTCCCAACCAGAAAGAGGAAGCTGCCCCTGGGCCAGGACGCTCCAGCACAGAAACGCCGGCGCTAGGTGAAGCCGGGTGGGCTCAGCACGAGCGGGAGCGTCCGCAGAAACCGGCCCACGTGGTGCAGCAGGAGGCACGGCCATAGCCAACAAACAAGGCTACCTGTAGCCCTGGGCTCCTCGCCGGCCCCAGTGGCACACAGAGAGCAGCAGCAGTGCTCCAGGGGCACCAGCACCGGCCCCAGCCCTACCCCTCCAAACCTGGGCTGTCCACCAACGTCATCTTGGACTAGGATGATGTGGGACTGTGTTAAATTACGTTGTGTTAAATCCTGTTAGATTCTGTTCAGTTATGATCAATTATGTTATTTTACATTACGTTATGTTATTAAATGTTTTGCATTCACTTTCCTACGCCTCCACCTGCAGTTGTTCATGCAGCACCAAAGCCCCCCCAGGCCTCCAGCGGACACCTGTGGGGCAGGATGGGGCAGCACAAAGGGCCGTGTCCCAGGGCTGCCCCCACCAGCCCCATCCCGCCCCTCCAAAATCCCCTCTCCCCCTCAGTCAGCACTGCCTGAGAACGTAGGGATGGATAATGGTTGGGCGGGATTCTGGGAGAGCTGGGGGGGCTCAGCCTGCAGAAGAGGCTCAGGGGATCCCGGGCACGGCCATCAGTCCCTGCAGGGAGGTGCAGAGAGGACGGAGCCGGGCTGCACCCAGCAGTGCCCAGCAGCAGGACCGGAGGCTTGCACTGCAGCACAGCAGGTTTCCCTGTATGTCACCACTGAGCCCCCAGCTCGGGTCAGCACTGTTCGATATTTTTGCCCATGATCAGGATCACACAGAATCACACACAGAATTGCCAGGGTTGGAAGGGACCTCAAGGATCATGAATCTCCAACCCCCCTGCCACATGCAGCGCCACCAACCTTCCCATCTAATGCTAGACCAGGCTGCCCAGGGCCCCATCCAATCTGGCCTTGAACACCTCCAGGGATGGGGCATCCACAGCCTCTCTGGGCAGCTGTTCCAGTACCTCACCACTCTCTCTGTAAAGAATTTCCCCCTGACGTCCAACCTAAATCTCCCTTCCCTCAACTTATAACCATCTCCCCTTGTCCTGCTGTCACTCACCCTTTCAAAGAGTTGATTCCCCTCCTGTTTGTAGGCTCCCTTTAGGTACTGAAAGGCTGCAATGATTCACCGCGCAGCCTTCTTTTCTGCAGGCTGAACAAGCCCAGCTCCTTCAGCCTGTCCTCATAGGGGAGGTGCTCCAGTCCCCTAATCATCTTTGTGGCCCTCCTCTGGACCCTCTCCAACAGTTCCCTGTCTTTCCTGTACTGGGGGCTCCACACTTGGACGCAGTACTCCAGATGGGGCCTCACAAGAGCAGAGTAGAGGGGAACAATCACCTCCCTGTCCCTGCTGGCCACCTCTCTTTTGATGGAGGATGCAGGAGATGAGTGCATCCTCGTGAAATCCACCAGGCATCCTAAAGCACGAGGTGCTGCTGGCACTCCTGAGGCTTTTAAGGGACAGCAGGGAAAATCGGAGGGCTCAGGGCAGTAGGTGGGGGCTCTTGAAGGGACTTTGAGGTGCCGTGGATTCAGAATTGTGTTTTTTCCTCATGTTTCACGCAGAAGGTGACAGTTTGTCTCAGCACCTCGAGGTGACAGCAGGACCCCCAGCAACGGAAACGTCCGCTGCCCAGAGCCCCGTGTGTGGCTGTGGGAAAGATGGAGGGTGGGATAAACGTAGGACGTGCACAGGAGGTTATCAGATCAAATTCCAAGTTGGCACCAAGCTTCCCCCAGCAGCTCTTTGCAGGCAGCTCAGTCATCGTGTTTTATTCTCTCCTCACTCAATCCAAAAGCATTATCCTCATCTGCCAGCAGCTGTTACCCCCGACCTTGTCACTGGGCAGTGCTTCAGCAGCACCAAGTTGCCTCTGTGGCCCTCATTCACCTCACTGTGTTAGCACTCAAATGTTATTCTCATTAAACTACATCCTTTCTTTCCTCCTGCAAATAAAATATTTGTCAGGCTAGAGAAATAGAAGGCTGAATCTGGGACACCCACAGTCTGCAAAATAGTCTGCCACTAGGAAACAATGCTGAAGGCCGAGAGAGGTCTGTGCCAAGGAGCGCATCTGCAAGACAAAAGGGAAATATCACCCTGCAGCCTTCTCCTTTAAAGCACAAGGGAACACCTTAGAAAGACAGAACACATTTCATAAGATCAAAATCCAGCACGTCAAGCTGGCAAGAGAGGATTCTGAACTGCCATCCTTTACGCTTCCCTCCACAGTGGGGTCTGTCACACAGAGCTGGGCAGGAACTTACTGGCACTGGCAGGGCCCTTTTTTGCAGCACTCCTTCTGATATTGAGGATTAAAGTCATAAAGAAATCATAACAGAAGTTCTCTGTGAAAACTACACGTAACATTGTTCCTTCCACAAGCAAACAAGCCCAATACATGCTAGTAAAAATTCCTGCACCAAAAAGCAGCAAAGATGGCATGCAGGACAGAAATAGGTAGTGTGCGTGTTTGAAGGCATTTTAGAGCCTAATGGTTCTTGCTACAGCACACCTGACTCATGTTAAAAGCTGAATAGCACAAGAATACCTGTTTCCATCAGCAGCCATCATCCAGAACAGCCAGACTTCTGAGGCCACCTGGCCCAAACGTTCCTTTTGCTCAGCACTTTATTCCTGCAAGAGGGATTTGATCGCGGCACGTGCGTCAGTCTTCAAACAGCCCATCCTAGCAGCAAGGAGTGGCACTAATACTTCTTCACTGGTGGGAATCTCAACAGAAGGGGTTGTGCTAAAGGTGTGAGGGTAAGGGAACATCCCTATCAAGATACAAGTCTTAGTCTGGAAGGTTTAGTTATGGCATGCTGACCGGGAGAAAAAAGTATGACTGTTACCTCGTACTTTTTTCTTTTTGTCTCTCTCATCATGAAGACCTGAGGATGACCAAAGCCTGCTGCCGTGAGCTTTGCTGAACCCATCAGTGCTGTGGCTTAGAGGTATGGCACCAGCACGTGGCGTAGGAGAACTCTGTAAGCTAAGTGCCAAGGGAAGAAGAAGGGGAACTGTTTAAATTCATGACCTCCTGTAAACTGATAGTCGTTGGCTTCTTGTCACACCCTACTCCTGTAACGCAGGATAGCAAGGATTTAAAGGTGTTTACAAATGTGGCAGAGATTGCTGCATACAACCAAGCACACACGGCTGAGCACGCTCTCCTGTCTCTGTCCCAGTGCTAGAAATACCCAGAATTGCTCAGTGTTGTCCTGCTTTCATTTGCTTACGTGAACTGTTTTAAACTGCGTGTTGTTCTAGGCTGGCACAAGCTTTAGTGCCTACAGCCACCGCTTGAGAGGCCGACACCAGCTCTGGGGCCGAAAAACTCAGCAGAGAGACCGGCACTGGCACCGGGGCATGGAGCCACAGCCACAGCCTGAGAGGCCGGCAGTGAGCCTGCGGCCTGGAGCCACAGCCAGGCAGAGCAGCACCAGCCCTTGGGCCCAAAGCACAGCACAGGAGGCCGGCACCAGCTGCGGGCCTGAAGCCACAGACACAGCACAAGAGGCCGGCACCGGCCCTGGGCTGTACAGCCACAGTTACAGCCACAGAGGCCGACAGCAGCCCCGGGGCCTAAAGCCACATCGATGGCCAGAAAGGCCGGCACCGGCCCTGGGGACCGGAGACGCAGCGCGAGAGGCTGGAACCAGCCCAGGGACCGAAAGCCACAGCCACAGCCAGCGAGGCCGGCACTGGCCACGGGGCCTGAAGCCACAGCCCGGGAGGCCGACGTCGGCCCCGGGGCCTGAAGCCACAGCCACAGGCCAGCACCGGCCCTGGGGCATACAGATGTGCATTCCTAGTGCTGCTGCTGGTTCCCTGGGACTCCATTGACCACCATGAGGCCGTATTGGTCTTCATTGCTTTTATTGGGCTGCACAAAGTCATCCTCGCTTCTCCGTTACTTTACTGCACATAACCCCATTGGGTGACCCCGGTGTTTATTTCCCAAAAGCTGGATCTGGGAGGCGTCCGTTTCCTTCACTTGTGATGAAGGCACAGAAGCGATGCGGGCACTCGCTGAGGTCACAGTGGCTGCTGGGCTGGGAGCGTTTGTGCCACAGCTGGTGAGCAGAGCTGGTGCTCTGGTGAGCGTGCTGCACGCAGACTGAGCTGTGAGCCTTCCTTGGAGCAGATCACTTGTGAGAGCCCGTCAGAAGCACCGCTGCGGCGTGTGTGTGAGCTGGGCGCAGCTCCGGCTGAGCGGTGACCGGGTGAGCTGGGTTTGGTGCCGGCTGCTTGCCGGGAGGTGTCTCGGCAGGAAAGCCGGGCTGGGGAGGAGTTCCCAGCTCCAGCAGTGCCCCTCGGCACGGCTGTTTCCAGGGGAAATGGGTTCTTGTTGCGATTCCATCCCACGTTTCGGTGAGGATGATGAAATGTCATTCCTCCCCCGGTCAATTGCTGCCGGGCCCCCGCCTTCATGTCAGACCCTGACAAGGAAGGAGAGCACAGACATCACAGAGTTCAAGTCGTGCCTTGCTGCCCCATGGATGGCTCGGTGCAGAGCTGCTGAGGAGATGGAGAAGAGCACTTGCTGACACAAGCCATGCAGTCAGACACAAGCTGGAGCTAGGGTTGGGCAGCTCTTGCAGCCAGCTGATTTCCAGACATTTCCCTCCTCAAGAGACTGAATGGCGTGGCAGAAGGAAGGTGGGAAAATGCTTCTTCCTCGCGATTTGTCACTTGTTGGTACTTTCTGCAGGGTTCCTGTCCAAAAGGAGAGTTTGGGGATCGAGGCAGTCTGAGGAAGAGTGAAGCCAGCTCTTTCCAAGAGCGGGGGAAGTTCCTGCGGAGAGAGCCCTCGGAACTTCAGCTTCCTCTGACACTTCACCGGTCATGTCTCAGCAAGGAGAGGACTCCTATTCCTATTTCTGCCTTGTGAGTGGAAAGGTATGGCTGGGTGTCTTTTGCTTGGTATGTCTTCTTTTTTTCTCATTTGTAAGGGAAGGGCTGGGGCAGGAGGAGCCCTTTTGGTCCTTTGTGACCTCAGTAAGAGTTTGGATTCTGCGCTCACTGGGCTAATGATGTGGACATGGCTCAGGCTGTATTTTCCCTTAGTGATAATTAACATCTCAGCACTCTGATATCCCATCTCTGGCACAATCTGGAAGCTCTCTGCAAACCTTGGCTGCCATTTCCTCCAACGTTTCTTCCTTTCTCTCTTCAGAAGCAGCGCGGCGCGGTTCCCTGTGCTTGGGAACAGCAGCCAGCAGGCTGCCAGAGATCCAACTGCGCCTTGCAGCGTACAGAGGGACGCGATGGGCATGGACCGTCCTTCCTGCCATGCAAGAGTGAGTTTCTTCAGTCCTCTGTCATGAAGTATGGAAGAAAGGATTTTGAGTACTGCTTCTGGGCGGGTGCAGTGCTGCAGGAGATGTCGAGCCACCATCCATTTGGATGCAGAAGGAGCAGTGAGAAGTGAACTATCAGTGTGTGTTTTGGCTGTCAAAGTAGCATCTTTCTGTTTTCTGGGGGGACGTGGGCTTACTGGACAATACTTCTGCTGCTTGCTGGTGTCTGTGAAATCAACACACAGTCTGTTGTTGTAGGGACGGAGCCTGCGTGTCCATGGAATGGTGCAGGGCAAGGAGGGAAACGGAAAGCCTCCGCTGGTAAGAAGCTCTTGTGAGCTGTGGTGTGGGTACCTGCCTCTAAATAGGGCTGCGTGAAGGGCAGTGTGTGTGAGGGAGGGGAGAGGAAAGGGCATGGCAGTTCTGTGCTGACTGCAGAAATGGCACAACGTTGGAGCAGCGGAAAGGCAACTTGAAGAACCTGCTCTCGAAGACCAGCAGTTTGTGGCTGGCTGTGCTCAAACCTTCCTCCACGGAGATGCTCTTCATGTCTTTGTTGTCTCCTTTCTGTCAGAAGCTGATGCAAGCTGCCTTCCAGCAAAGCGCAGCCATGTGGAAAGCCAGGGGAGGAGCACAGAGTGTGGCACAGCACCCAAGAGAGGTACAGACACACAGCAGGCATCTGGGTTTGGTGCGCTGCATTTCTAGTTAGGCTTTCTGCCTGTTCTTTCCTGGGACTGATCTCATTGCTTGTTGCTTTGGGTCTTAATCCTGGGGCTTTGTAGTTACCTTTGCTTTGATTTGTAATGGGAACCCAAAGTTCACCCGACATCCCTTACCGTGAACATGGTGCGGGAGAGCTGGAATTGAGCCTTTGGGATTTTCTTGCTTTTCCCAGCAGTGACGGATGTGCCGGAGGACATCACGGACATTCAGGGTTTGCTCTCTTGGATCAATGGTGAGTTTGGGGGCTGCAGAGCCCGCAGGCACTCTGCACCGAATGGGTGTGGGAAGGTTATCATCACCTTTCTGGGGGATGTTCTTGCTTTTTCCAGAGGTGGCAAGAGCTGTTGAGGTCCCCCATGAGAAGCGCAGCAGCCCTGCCCCAGAATGCCTCATCGCTGAGCTCCCTGACGAGCCCAGGGACAGCAGAGAGCTCAGCACGGAGGCACAGGCTGCCACCGGGACCCCCACCGACCCCTTCTGGGGACTTCCACCATCCCCTGGGTTCCTGCCTGAGCTGCAATGTGGGTTGTCGCAGCTGCATCCCGTCGTGCCACCAGCGAGTGCCCGGCTCAGCCGACGGCCGACCACCCTGGCTGTCAGCACACCTCCCAAAGCAGCCCAAAGCACACAGCCCATCAAGGAGGTGCCGCAAAGGCAGCCCCAGGAGGTTCCGGCAGAAAAGAAGAACAGGGGCAGCACCAAGCGGGCCAAGCGCCCTGCGCCTGCTGGCACCTCCCAGAAAGGGGAGAGCTCCAAGCAGGAGCAGCCCAGCAGCAGCGCCCCAGCTAAGAAAAGGAAGCTGCCGCAGTGCAAAGAAAGAAGAGAAAGACAAGGCCGCAAACACCTGGGCCAAGGGAAGCTGTGTGGGGCCAGCGCAGGAGCCAGCGGCAGCGGGCAAGCGGGCACTGCCAGCGAGCTGCGCGTGCACTTGTGCGAATCCATCCGGGCCGTGCACCCGCTGGGGCAGAGGGTGACTGCGGTGGGGCCGGTGCGCCAGCCACCCTCTGTGCAGCCCCAGCCTACGGCCGGCGCTGGCCCCGCCGCCCCCCGGCCCCAAGCTGGCGGCACGGACCGGGCAGCGCCGGCACCTCCAGGCGGCACGGCACGAGAGGAGGGCACCGCCAAGAAGACGGCGCCGAGCTGCCCGCGCCCGGCCTCGCGGAGGAGCTCACCGCCGCCGAGGGACCCACCGGCACAGCGGCACAAACCGCAGCCTCGGCCGCGGCGCCCCGTGGAATTTGTGCCCTGCGCGGGGCCCCGGCTGCGTGGCGGCGCGGCACCCACAGCGCTGGAGGAGTCGCTGCCCATCACAGCCGAGCAGCGGCCCGAGCGGGAGCGCTTGAAGAAGCTGGCCCAGGAGGAGCGGCAGCGGGCGGCCCGGCAGATGAAGATCGGCCCCGTGCAGTTCCTGCTGCAGCGGGAGATAGACATGGCCATAGCCGACCGGTACGGCTACCCGTAACCCTGCGCTCCTCGCCGGCCCCGCAGCACCAGGCGGCAGCCGCAGCGTTCCAGGGGCACCACCAGCGGCCCCATCCCTCCCCTCCAGAACCCAGCCGTCCTCCACAGTCAGCAGTGCGGTGGGACGGGACGTTGTCTGGGCGCTCAGCTGTGGTGGGATGGGAATTGTAGGATTACTGTCCTTTCTGTTTCTCATTGTATTCTCGGATAGGTTATTAAAAGCTCTGTGTTTGTGTTTTGCTACGTCCCTCTGCCTGCAGTCTTTTGTGCCGTGTCACAGCCCCCCAGCTCCCCACGCCCACCTCCGGGGCAGGATGGGGCACCACAGATGGCCACGGTGTCCCTCAGCTGCCACCAGCAGCCCCAGCCCTCCTCTCTCCCCGCAGTCCTTTGTGCAGCGGGATGCAGAGGGCGTTTCACACAGCTCGCCTGCGCTGCTCGGTGCCGTGAATTGCCGTGGGGATGGGCAGCAGGCAGGGCACGGGCGGATGGAGGGGGATCGCATCGGGTCACCGTGGCCAGCAGAGACTCCGGCAGCGGCAGCAGGGGCGGTTCCCATGGAGGGGGGAAGCAGGGGCGGCTGGGCCTGCCGTGCAGACGGACAGACAGGCATCAAGACGCCTCCCACGTCACGGCTCTTCTGCCCCCACACTGCTTGGCTCCTGGCAGTTTTGTCTGCAGACGGGGGCCCGGCCAAGTCTGTACACCCAGAGCAGAATTTTCCAGCCGGCGGCCGCTCACGAGTGCCGTCCCCCAGGGCTGGGGACTGGGGCCGCTCCTACTGAACACCTTTATCAATGACCTTGAGCAGGGCACTGAGTGCACCCTCAGTGCGTTCACAGACGGCACCGAGTTCAGAGGGAGCGCTGCTCTGCCAACTTGAGCAGTTCTGTGCTTCTACGCTTCTACGCTGCCATATCCATTCCAAGTCCATCCCGTATCCAGAGCCCAGCCCATATATATCCCATTTCCCGATATCCCATCCCGTATCCATCCCATATCCATATTCCCGCACCCCACATCTCAATCCCACATCCAACATCCCAACCCCACACCCCAATCCCACATCCTATATCCCATATCCCAACGCCACATCCTATATCCCACATCCTATATCCCACATCCCAATCCCACATCCAACATCCCAACCCCACATCCCAACCACATTTCCTATATCCCACATCCTATATCCCACATCCTATATCCCACATCCCAATCCCACATCCAACATCCCACATCCCAACCCCACATCCTGTATCCCACATCCCAATCCCAATTCCAAATCTCATTCCCCATCCCTCATCCCAACCCCATCTCACACTTGTCAATCCCAATCCCTCATCCCAAATCCCGATCCCAATCCCAATCCCAATCCCATCCCCTACAGCAATAGGGAACACTCCGAGCCCCGCCCCCACTGCAGCTCCGTCCCGCCCCCGGCCTCTCATTGGTCAGGGGCAGTTCTGGCTTGTCGCAGCATCTCATTGGTCAGCGGCAGCTTCGTCCCGCCCCCGGCCTCTCATTGGTCAGGGACAGTTCCGGCTTGTCGCAGCATCTCATGGGTCAAGAACAGCTCTGTCCCGCCCCCGCCTCTCACTAGTTAGAGGCAATTCCGGCTCATTCGTGCCTCTCATTGGTCAGCGGCAGCGCCGCCGGCTCCGATTGGCTGAGGCGCAGCGCGCGGGAACGGCCGTCGGCAGCCGGCTCTCCCCTCGGACGGTGCCGGTCCCACAGCCGCTGCGCGCCGGAGCTGTCCGGGCAGCACCGAGACGGAACCGCGGCGCGACGGGAGCGGTGCTGAGGACAGCGGCGCCGGAGGTGCGCGGGAGAACGGCTCCGGGCCGGGGCCAGGGAGAGGAGCCGGCAGCGCTGCTCGCGGTGCCCCCCGGGGCTGAGGTGGGCTGTGGGTGCGGGGGGCGGTGGGGGAGATCCGGGGGGATGTGGGAGTTTAGGGGCTGTGGGGATATTGGGGGGTGTTGGGGGATATTGGGGGATGTTGGGGGATGTGGGGGGTCTGTAAGTTGGAGTTGGGGAGATATCGGGGGCTGTGAGGAAACAGGAAGTTCTGAGCAGAATATAGGAGATGATGGGGGCTGTCGGGTGCTCTGGGGGATATGGGGTATAGAAAGCTATGGGGGACTATAGAAGGGGTATAAGAGGGTATGGAACAAGAGGGGGCTGTGGGGGTGATATAGAAGACTGTGGGGTCTGTGGGGGGGTATAGGGCCGATGTGGGGCTGTGGGTGGCTATAAGGACTGGGGGGGCTGTAGGGAGGGTTTTAGGGCTATAGGGGCTCTATAGGGGGCTGTTGGGATCTGGGGGGGCTATGGGGCGAAATGGAGCTGTAAGGGGCTATACAATTCTATTGGGGAGGTACAGGGGGTTGTGGAGAGATATAGGGAGATATGGGGCAATAGGGGGGGTGTTATAGGAGGATATAGGGTTATAAGGATTGTGGTGGGCTGTGGGAGGGTTTGGGGTGATAGGAGGCAGAGGGCTATAGAGAGGGATGTTGTGCTATAAGGGGTTGTGAGGGGGGCTGTGGGGGGGAAATAGGGTGGCTGTGGGAGTTTATTAGTGGATATAGGGAGAATGGGGCTATAGGAGGTATATGAGGGATATGGATCTATAGGGGGTTGTGTGGGTCTGTAGGGCGATACTGGGCTGTAGGGTGGGCTATAAGGGAATGTGGGGCTAAAAGGCTCTCCCTACCTTTGCCCCCCTACCTTTGCCCCCTCCCTTTCCCCCTTCCGTAGCAGGTGGGTAAAATGCTGGTCATGAAACTTAAATCAGAACTGAAGTTGTATTGGAATGGAATATGATTGTTTTGTGGTCTTAAATCTGAAACGCGTTTTCTCCTTGGGCTTTAGGTACAGATACTATTTAATAAGGACTTTGGAGAAGGTTTCAGTATGAAGTCTCCTGATCAGGAAGAAAGAGGAATGTTTTTGGAGGACTTAATCATGAGTGGAGCTGCTGCTGAACCTCACTTGCAACCAGCAAGCAGGTGAGGACGTTGTGCATCTCAGCCTTTCCTCGCTGCAAGGTACCAGCGACTCAGTCTGTGCTGTGCAGTGATTTTCCACCAGCACTTCTGCTTGTCTGTGAGCACCAGGCATCCGCTAACGTTGTCTGATGGCTTTAGGCTGGGCAGACACGGGAAGCACTGCCTGCAGCAGCAGCAGCTGAGCTCCGTGTGCCAGAGGATGGAACGCGGCGTCTGGAGGAGCAGGAGGAGGAGAGCCTGCGTGACTCTGCGTGTTCTGCAGGGCCGTTCCTCACAGACTGCCGCTGACAGACGTTGGGGCACTGCAGAGCCTGTTGGTGCGGAGGAGGTAAAGCGGTGTTGGTGTGTAATGCCATTTGATCTGTGTGCATGCAGAATGGCCCCGTGTTTGTATTTCTCAGTGTTTGTGGCCCTGCTTTTGTTCAAAGGTGTCAGACCTCCGTGCGTCTTTGCTCCCCCTCCATCCGGTTTGAAGAAGTCTCTTATTGGAAGTGTTTAAGATGGTGAATTTTGCTAGACAGAGCGCTTGTCTAATCCAACCTCTTAACTGCAAGGTTTGTTCTGCAGGTCCTGATGATGGCACAGGCATTAAACAGCCCGGAGCTTGTCACTGGGGAGAGGCTGCGCATTGCATTGTGAAGGGAGAGATGGAGGAGGGGTTTGAACAGTGTTGTGCAGGAATGGAAAGCTGGTAAGAGAAGAGGTGTGTGTTCTGAGAGCAAGGGCTGTGCGGCTCATCTCTGTGTTCTCCCAGGAAATGCAAGGCAGAGCTCTCTGCTCTCTGTTCTTTCTTGCAAGGCTGTGGCCCTTCAAAGTGCGCTGTGGATGGGCAGCGCGATGACAGCCCAAGGATGGCAGCAGGAGATGCAGCGCAGCCCTCTCCAGCAGCAAGGTGCATTGGTTTGTCTTGCTTATTCTTGAAGTAGAAGGTGTGTTTAGCTTCCACAGTCGGTGGCTTGATAGCATGTTTTGAAGGCTTTGGGGCCCTTCCTCCGTGTTACTCACATCCTAAGGCAGTGAAGGACTTCCCTTGCTGTGTAGGAATGGTTCCTGTGCAAGGGCATGGTCGTCTGCCTGTACCAGATACTGAAGGTGATGGTTTTGTGACTGCAATTATGGAGTCGGCATTTTAATGGCAGTTGCACCCGCTAACATGCAGCTCTTTCTGACACAGGCTGGAGGCCGGCAGCGGTACTGCAGCTCCTCTGGCAGCTTTGCAGCTAAGTTGAGAAGTAGAAGATGTGGATTTGAAAGAAGAACTCAATTCCTGGGACGTTCCCCTGTTCTTCCCCTAGCTGTTCCCTTGCCTCAGCCCAAATTCCCTTTTGCATTCCTGTAGGTTTCCCTTCCATCATACTGGCTGCCCCTTGTTTTCCCCAAGCTTGCCCTTTCCTTTCCCATGACAGCCCACCCATAATTCCCTCAGAGCCCCAATAACCCCCTCAGCATTTCCCTGGCAAGATCCTTGTAGGCACCCCGCAGCCCCCCACAGAGCCCCATTGCCCCTGCTGGACCTCCTCAGACCTGGTACTCCTCCCCCATAGCTGGCTGGAAACATCGCAGACCTCCACAGTCCCCAGCAGCACCCCATGTCCCTTAATGGATTCCCACTGAGCCCCCTTATTTCCTCCCTCTGTCCTTCCTTACCACCTGCAGGACCTCCCTGAGATCTCCCCCACAGTCCCTGACAGGACCCAGGTCACCATTCCAGGAATCCCGTAGCCCACCTGGGGCCCCTCCTCACCCCCATGTCCCCCCAGATCCCATACAATCGCACAGTAATGGGTCAGGGCTGCTTGCTGCAGGAGAGGAATTTGGAGCTGGAGAAGGGGTAGGGTGCAGGTGTGGGTAAAAGTGATGTGTGGAGCATTGGAGATATGGGGGCACAGGAACATGGGAGGATATGGGGATCTGGGCCACAGGCTGCAGGAGCAGAGTGCTGCACAGCAGAAGGCAACGTGTGAGGTAAAGGTGGGACTTGTGGGTGTGAGGACATGGGGTGGATGGGGACGTAGCGGGTCTGGGGGCATGTGGGAAACATTTTGGGGTCAGAATGGGGGATGTGGGGCAGTGTTGGAGTGCATGTATTGATTTCTTCCTGAGAGGGGATTGGGGTTCCCTGTGGCCCAAAGGTGGAGCCCTAATCCATAACCCCACATGACCCCATAACCCCATAGAACTCGGCGTGACCCCAAGGCTCTACATGACCCATAGCCCTGTGAGCACCATCAGCCCATATGAGGTTGTGGACAGCGATGGGTCTGTTCTTGGGTTGTTCAGGGGGTACTGGAGGGTGGCTGTGGGGTTGCTGTAGAACAGCAGTCTCTATCTGCCCCTGACCCTCATCTTGCCCACATCTTGGGGGGCAAGATGGGGGTCAAAAGGGCAATGGGGGGCTATGAGGGAGGTCCCATGATGGGAGCAGATTCACCACCAGCTGGGTGTGGGGGAACATCAGCCCCACTGAGCTGTGGGTGTGTCCCATAGCTGCCCCATAGCAGCCCCAGAGCCATCCTAGAGCAGCCCCAGAACAGCCCCATCACTGCCCACGGCCCGTGGCCAGCAGCAGTTCCACCACAGCGGTGTGTTGGGTAAAGGCAGCTCCTAGGTGTGGTTCTGCCCCATATCTACCCCAGAGTGCCCCTACAGCCCTCCCATAGGCGTCCTTTAACTGCCCCACAACCCTGTGGGACTTACCCACATCCCAGCAGATCCCCCCAAGTGCCTTTGGGATGTGCAAGAAACGCTCTCATCTGATGTTCCATTAGGCACGGTTCTCGGTGCAGCAGCAAAGCTCATTTCTTATTGCTCAGATGATTTCCAGCAGCACACAGGTGACACACAGAGCCATGCTGACCACAGCAGGGTGCAGTTTCTTGCTGCAGAGTCCCGTAGCGGTGGGTGTCCGTGCAAAGGGGGAATCCCACCGCTGATGTTCTCCATCCTTCTCCTTCTGCACCACCATGCATTCCTTCCTCCTCGTGCTGCGCTGCCATCAGAGTTCTTTGTCCATTCCTGCTCCAACAGCCCCAATCTGGGATACCTTTTTTGTAAGGAGTTCTGCTGTTTGTTCTGCAGCTGACTTGGATTTCTTCTCCCACTGTCCCGTGGAGGAGTTGATTTGCATCAGTCCATCCCAGCTCCATTCCTGGTTCAAGTCTCCCTCATTGCCACGCAGCACTGCAGCAGCCAAGCTCCAGTCCTTTCCCCAGTCTCAGTGGCATCAGTTTGTTCTGTACTCGTCCGCTTCAAAAAACAGAAGCTACCAACCCTTGTGACAGGTATTTCCCTGCAGAAGCATTTCTGTCCTTGTGGCCCCTTTGTCCAGTTCCCAGCTCTCCATACTGTGATGTACGGCTGCAGCCCCCCCCATGTCTTCTTTGGGGCAGCTCTGGGGCAGCCCCACTCTGAGGAAGGAGGAGATGCCTTTTCCTCATACACAGCTGGTTCTATGGCCACATGGGGTGAGGACACGGGGTCGTGGGTCACATAGGGGTTGTGCAGGGTCAAAGAGCTGTAGGTTTATGTGGGGTTATGGGGTGGCACAGAGTTATGGGGTCAGATGGGGTTCTGGGTCACAGTGATGGGGTCAGATGGGATGGTAGAATCAAGTTGGGGTGACATGGAGTTATGGGCTAGATGGGGTTATATGGTGGGGGTGAGGTGGGGGCAGGGATCCCAGAGTTCTGGGGGCACATGGCATGGGGTTGCAGTGTGATGGAGCAGGTAGGGTCAAGGAGTCACAGGGTTATGTGGGGGTTATGGCTCAGGGCCCCCAGTCCAGTCCCACAAAGAAAGAAATGCACTCCAACACTGCCCCACATCCCCCCTTTTTACCCAAAAATGCTCCCCACTTCCCCCCATTCCCCGTGTCCCCATACAACCCCATACCCCCATGTCCTACCTGCAGCCAACATCCTGCCTTCTTGAGAGCAGCATTCTGCTCCCGCAGGCTGTTTTCATATCCAGCCCATGTCCCTATATCCCCCATAGCACCCCACAGAGCCCCAGATCTCCTCAAGGACTTTCTCAGACCCAGTACACCTCCCCCAAAGTCTGCCTCGTACCTCACAGAGCCCCCTGTTCCCTGCAGCACCCCATGTCCCCCACTGGGCTCCCTTTCAACCCCCGTTTCCTCCCTCGGACATCTCATACCCATTCCAGGCTCCCCATGACATCTCCCAGCCCCCACAGTCCCTGACAGGACCCCCATCACCGTCCCAGGCCCCCCATAGCCCACCCGGGGCTCTGGTGCTGAACCCGGCGTCCTCAGTGAGCTGTGCCGCAGTGCTGCACCCTGAGCCCTTGTGCAGTGCTGCAGATCCCAGGGCAGTGGGCGCTGCTCTGCACGTCCCCGCCCGGCCCAGGAACGCCACCCCTGCGCTGTCTGTGAAAGTCTTGTCTCGGCTCCTGGCACATCTTCCATCTGCAGAGCACATGAG
Source organism: Lophura swinhoii (assembly GCA_030408155.1). Classification (NCBI taxonomy): domain Eukaryota; kingdom Metazoa; phylum Chordata; class Aves; order Galliformes; family Phasianidae; genus Lophura; species Lophura swinhoii. The sequence goes on from CM059485.1 coordinate 1,761,522, forward strand.
GAGTGTCCCTCAGACTGCGGCTCCGGGTTAACCCCGCAGCGTGCAAACGAGGAATCCCGCAGCAACCCGCATCTCAGGATGGGGCTGCAGCTGTGCCCCAGTGCCTTCATTACAGGTGTCCTTGCACACGTGCGTGTGTTTGCACACGGGGTGTGTGCAGGTGTGTGGATACACGTGCGTGTGCATGCAAGGATGCAGCAGCTCTGCCTCAGAGCCTCGTGGACCCGCAGGAGGCACGTGGCTGTGGAGGTGGCTGGGAGCGCACTGCTGGCTGCAGAGCTGCTGGGCGGTGACAGTTTGAAGGGTGAGCGGGGAAGGGGGCCCCTTCCATAGCATCACAGAATCACTCAGGCTGGAAAAGACCTTCAAGATCATCGAGTCCAACCACCACCTAACCATCCTACCCTAACTAACAACCCTCAGCTAAATCACGTCCCTGAGCACCACATCCAAAGCGTTTTTAAACACATCCAGGGATGGTGACTCAACCACCTCCCTGGGAGCCCATTCCAGTGCTTAACTCTGGGGATGCTCTGCTGTAAGCACCTTTCAGGTACTGGAAGAGAGCAATAAGGTCTGCCCTCAGCCTCCTTTTCCCCAGACTGAACAGCCCCAGTTCCTTCAGTCTCTCCTCGTAGGCCATATTCTCCAAGCCCTTCCCCAGCCTTGCTGCCCTTCTTTGGACCTGCTCCAGCACCTCCATGTCCTTTCTGTACTGAGGTGCCCACGACTGAACACAGCACTCGAGGTGAGGCCTCACCAGTGCCGAGTACAGGGGCAGGATCACTTCCCTGGTCCTGCTCACCACTGCATTCCTGATCCAAGCCAGGATGCCATTGGCCTTCTTGGCCACCCGGGCACACTGCTGGCTCACATTCAGCCGACTGTCCACTGACCACAACTCTTTGGGCCCGGCCATCCAGCCAGTGTTTCTCCAGCAGAGCGTGCGCCCATGCAAACAGTGGGCAGCCAGCTTCTCCATGGGAATGTTGTGGGGGAGAGTGTCAAAGGCTTTCCTGAAGTCCAGGTAGACCACATCAGCAGCCTTATCTTCATCCACTAAGCGGGTCACCTTGTCATAGAATGACATCATTCTATGTGAGAGGAAAAGTGATGCAAGTGCTATGGGGCCAATGGGAGTAGAAATGGGGTGGGGAAGTTGAGGAAAACATTTGTCCTCCTTAGGGCACATCCTGGGTCAATGTCAATTCCAAAGTGCTTTCTTAGATTCTTATTTAAACTGAACTATTAATAAATAAATAAGTGGAATTCCTAAATGCCCATCAGTCTCTTCCTCTTTTAGCTCTCCAGATACCTGTCCAGTTAGCTGCACAAGTGTGGGAATGTAAGAGAAACTGCACGGAGCAGCAGGTGCAGAGCAAGATAAGCAGCATGAGAACCAAGGACACCATCAGAAGAAGAAAGAACATCTCAGGGCTCTGATTGGCTAAGCAGACAAAAGTCACTTCAAAGGTATTAGAGGAATTTCCAATCATGAGCTTCACTTTTGCAATATGTATGAACTAATTATCTCGTGTATAAATAGCTATATTGTACGTAATAAAGTTGAGGCTTGTTGACCATGATAGCATGAGACTTGTCTCCCGTGGTTTCATCTCCAACAAATGGTGACCCCGACGTGATAGGAAAACTCGGGTCCCTAAGCAGCAGGGACGCTGACGTGATAGGAAATTCGGGTCCCTAAGAAGCAGGGACGGCGAAAGCACTCCGAAAAAGAAGAAGTGCCGCGCCCCGAGCGACCACATCGGTGGGTCTCGGCCGATACGTGCTGCCGAAGCCTGAGGGTCTGCAACGGTACCGGTACCGACGTGAGTATGGACAGGCAAGCAGCATATGAATTATTTACCGCTTTCTTGAAGAAGCAGCAATTTAAAGGAATAGATTTAGATAAGGATCTCCCTGTGTTGTTAAGTCATGCAGTTTCTTGTGGGTTTTTTATGAACCCCCATTCAGTACACACTTTGGAAGAGTGGAGACGTTATGGGGATAAATTGTGGGAATCAGTCATTAATGGTGGAAAGGAAGAAAAACTATTGCGGCCCCTTGACCCCTTGTGGAGGTCTATTATTAACTCTTTGAAAGCTATGCAAGCCGAGCGACAGGCAGCCGCTGCAGCTATGCAGGCACTGGCCGGTACAACAACTAATTTGGCTTCAGAGTTTGACGTGCCTGTTCGGGGTATCACACAGCCTGTGTGTTCCTCGGCGGGTCAAGTAAAAGCATCGGTAGAGGCAGCAGCTCCTGATCTTTCAAATGACACTGCTACTGAGTCATCTGCAGTATTGCAGCAGGAAAAAGGGGCTATATCTGACATCACCCCTGATGGACACTGCCAGGAGCAGCCTCCTGCAGAATCAGAGAGCGTCGGTGAGGGTGAGGGATTAGAAAAACTGGATTGCAAGGTTAAAATATTAACAGAGCGATTATGTAATCTGGAAATCTGTTTGTGGCAAAAAAGAGATACGGGGCCTGACCGAGGCTCTCAACTAGTGCCTTCTACGGGTCCTGACCTACCAAAAGTGCCTTTTGCTCCACCGACTCATCCGGCAGCGCCGCCTGACTGAACTACATAGAGCTTGTTTCACGCGTGCCCGCACCGTTCTGCGGGACAGGGGGTGAGCGGTCGGGATCTGCGCAGAGTTCACTGGCGAGGGAGCAGCCGGTAAATCGTGCAGCGTTACAGTTAGTTAACGTTTCTGAATCAGCCTGTAGTTACCTTAGCATTGGTTACTTTTCTCAAATGGTAAAGCAAAAATGTTCCTAAATTTCTGAAAACTAGATTCTCTTTCTATGGAGAGTTTTGGGGCAAAATTAGCGCAAAACTCCGGGAGGTTTTTATTACTATGACAGCATGGCTGCTAAACTTTTATCTGTTTGGAACCAAATAATGGAAGGGCTTAAACAAATTCGACAAGGAAGAATTTCTTCCAATTATTCCCCATCGCCCTCCCTCCCACCCCCGCCTCTACCCCTCAGTGCAGAAAGCAGCCCTGGTCCGCTTTCGACCCGCAGCTCCGACCCCTCCCCTGACCGCGGGGAAGAGAAATCGCGACTTCCCCCCCCCCCCCCCATCGCTGCTGCCCTCGGCTCCGCCCCTGGCGCTCATCCCGCTCCCAACCCTCCGCCCCACCCCCGTTGCTCGGGGTGACGCTGCTTTCCTTTACCCCGCCTACGTCCCCTCACGCTGCGTCTCTGCAGCCTGCGTGTAACTTAGAGCCAATAACGGACCTGCTTATAATCGAAGGCATTCGAACTTTCCTCCAAGAATAAGGTGCTAGATATATTACAGGCATTCCTCATTCTCCCACTGAACAAGCTATCATTGATCATACTCATCTAACATTGAAATCCATTCTTAATAAACAAAAAAGGGGGATATGGGAGACACACCTCAAGAAAGACTGTAAGCGTTTTGCTTTCTCTGTGCCATCTGTCAATAAAGCAGAGCCAGCCTCTCGGTATCAATGGGTTGTACTGCCTCAAGGCATGAAGAATTCTCCAATTATGTGTCAGATATTCGTAGCCACACCTTGCAACCTATTTGTAAAGCAAACCCTCATATGATCATTTATTATTACATGGATGGCATACTGTGCTGTCAGGAACAGCCTTTTGATAATAGCTGGGAAATGTAATTAATCTCCCATCTCTCTCAATTTGGCCTTACAGTGGCACCGGAGAAAGTGAAACGCACCTTTCCTATGTTAAATTTGGGTTGGAAATTATCAGATGCTATGATATACCCTCAGACTGTAGAATTGAAAATTGACATTTCCACACTCACTGACTCACAAACTCTTTTAGGTCACTTACAACGGCTACGGCCAACGGTTGGCATTTCTAATGTTCAATTAGAACTGTTGTTGTTAAGAGGGAGCTGTGCTAATGATGCGATCGTACTGACGCCTGAGGCTAAGCAGGCTCTAATTCAGATTAACGCCCAGATCAGTGAGTAGCGTAGTTCCTGGAAAAAAAAAACTGACTGGATTGGAATACCTCGGAATTCAAAATGACCGGTGGATGGTCGCACAGTATATACTGACACTGGATGCTGGAGCCACAAAGCTGCCTGTGTGCGGTGGGACAACAGCTGGAAGCATCGGTTTGTGCCAACAGAGCTGCGAGACAGTTTACAAACTATGGAACTAAAAGCAATTTTATGGGCCTTTACTGCGTGGCCGAATGAACCTCTAAATGTTGTAACTGATTCCCTCTACGCGTCTGGCGTATGTCAAAGAATTGAGGATGCCCACATTAGAGACAACAAGAATGTGTGCCCTATCTCTCTGTTTTTTTACATCTTAAGCACACAGTACGGCAAAGAAAGAAACCATATTGTGTCATCCACTTTCGCAGTCACCTAAACACTGTTGGTTTAGGGGAGGGTAATGCTGTTGCTGATAAATTGGTTGTTGTAACTCCTGTTAATCTGTTTGATCCTGCTTGTAGCTCTCGTGAGATGTTCCATCAAAATGCCCGTGGTTTACACACACAGTTTAATATTGGTGTGAATGATGCAAGGTTGATAGTTCAAACATGTCCATAGTGCAGTTACCGTAATGGTGGCTTTGGGTTGGGGACTAATCCCTGAGGACTGAAAGCATTGGAAGCGTGGCAAACGGATGTCACCCATATTGCAGAGTTTGGTCGATTGCGATATGTTCACGTTGCTATCGACACTTACTCTGGATTTATATGGGCTTCTCCTTTAGCAGGTGAATCTGCTAAATACGTCATTAAACATTGGATTGCATGTCTTGCTATCTTGGGAGTTCCAAACTCCCAAGATAATGGGCCAGCCTATAAGTCGCAGTCAGTACAGTCCTTTTTGCAAAAGTGGGGAGTTCAACATAAGTTCGGTATTCCACATGCTCCTACAAGTCAGGCTATTATAGAACGCACACATGCTGCACTAAAAACACAACTAAGCAAGAATGAGCGATATACGTGATGTGCCAGATCGCCTCATGAGCGTTCTTTTCTCCCTTAACTTCCTTTTTGTACGAGGAGGCTCATTGGTACATGCTATAACTTTGCATCATTCAGGCACTAGTATGAGAGTGCTATCTGAGTCTGCAAAAGTATCTTACATAAGATCCATTGACTGGAGATTGGCAGGGCCCAAGTACTATCATACTTGTAGGAAGAGGTTATTTTTGTCTTTCCACAGATGATGGCCCTATTTGGATTCCTGCTTGCAGTGTTTGCCCTTGATGCAGAAGCACTACCTGAACCGCACCAAATCAACTCGTGGCAAAATATGTGGGTCACCTGGACTAAATCAACAGGCCGGACCAACTTCTGCTTAGCACTTGCTTCTGCCACTGATCCCTTCCAGACTTGTTTTATAGGGATGCTGTTTCTCAATGATTCTGACTTTTCTGCTTACTCCACAGGTAGTTGCCATGTACTGGATACTCCAGGTGATTGTTCTTTCAAGCTTCTTAGGAGTCTCAATACCACTATACCCTGGGACTCACAGGAGTTAAATCTTCTTGGAACTCAAAAGATCGGTAACACATCTAAGGGATGGAAGAAAACATGTTTTATGTTTGGAAATACCAGGAAATGTTTTTGGGGGTCCATGTTACATTGGTAAATTCACTATATTTTCTCTCACTTTCCAGGACACGCGTGACATCCACTCTAAACATAGCGCATGGGTAGCATTAGCTGTCCTTACACCAGGGGCTGTTGCTGGGAATAGGTATTATAACTATTAGTATAGTTATCCGTATTGTAAAATGCTTACTTAACAAAATGTCCACTACTGTCCTGCTTGCGCAAAAGGAAAAAGGGGGAATGGTTGTGTGTACTCCCATCGCAGCTCACGGAACCCACAAAAAGAACGGTGTCAGGATGTGAAACGATGAGAAAGACTGAAACCAGGCTTGAAACGACCATGAACTCATAGTGATTGGGATTGTGTGCTTCTTATTATTTGGTTTTGCTTTGTGACTTGTTGTATTGCAAATAGCAGAGTAGTAATCGTTGTTGTGTGGTTTTTATTTATTTTTTTATTTTTTTATTTTTAGTAATAGATTGAATGTGAATTAACAGGATTTAATGTTACTAATGCTGAAATCTATGGAGATAGCTATTTTAATGTATTAGTAGCGCTAAGACAAAACCTGGAAAGGAATCCCAAGCAAAGGGCTGACCCTATATTATAGAATGATTAACTCTCATCCCACTATTCAGGAATTTAAAATATGATCATGCAGCACCTGAGACAAAAGCACACGCTAAGAGAGTTAACCTTAATAGTTCATTCTGCAAGCAGATGTTCCATTTGGCCTCTGTATCACGCACTGGCCATGCGGATGCAGTGTACAAATGGAAAATACACTTCGGACCCTGAGAAGAATAAAAGAAAGAGAGAATCTGTGGTGGGTGAGAGAGGAAAGGTGCACCTTGAAGCGGGGGACGCCCTGCTGGCACTGCCTATCGCATTCACCACCCTTTTTCTGCAGGTTGTTGTTTCTCGAGGGTCGGTAAGTAATAATGCCCCTAATTCTATCCGGCATGCAAAATTCTTCAACTATTAATTTTCTATTAGCCCAAAGGCACAATCATGAGCACTCTAAAAGCATCTGTTGTACAAATCTTAGTGATTTTTCAAAATCAATATATCAGAATATATAAAAGTTGAAGCCTTCTTTCAAAGCAGTTAGAGATTAGCACAGAACGGGGCCCTCAGGGATTTATTTCCAGGTTGCAGAAAGTTGGGCTGCAGACCAAACACGTGTTTATTCTTTTTAGTAGGTTAACAGTATTTCTTGTCATGATGTTATGTTTGCCTTGTTTCCTTTCTCACACTTATAGTATTGTCAATCGAGGCCTTGATTGAGTTATAATGATTATTTTATTAATATAATTAGTGTTATTATTTTATAGTATGGTAGAAGTTTGCTAATAAACAAAAAGGGGGGAAATGTGGGAATGTAAGAGAAACTGCACGGAGCAGCAGGTGCAGAGCAAGATAAGCAGCATGAGAACCAAGGACACCATCAGAAGAAGAAAGAACATCTCAGGGCTCTGATTGGCTAAGCAGACAAAAGTCACTTCAAAGGTATTAGAGGAATTTCCAATCATGAGCTTCACTTTTGCAATATGTATGAACTAATTATCTCATGTATAAATAGCTATATTGTACGTAATAAAGTTGAGGCTTGTTGACCATGATAGCATGAGACTTGTCTCCCGTGGTTTCATCTCCAACACACCTGTAATGAAGGCACTGGGGCACAGCTGCAGCCCCATCCCGGGATGCGGGTTGCTGCGGGATTCCTCGTTTGCACGCTGCGGGGTTAACCCGGAGCCGTAGTCTGAGGGACACTCCTCATGTGCTCTGCAGATGGAAGATGTGCCAGGAGCCGAGACAAGACTTTCACAGACAGCGCAGGGGTGGCGTTCCTGGGCCGGGCGGGGACGTGCAGAGCAGCGCCCACTGCCCTGGGATCTGCAGCACTGCACAAGGGCTCAGGGTGCAGCACTGCGGCACAGCTCACTGAGGACGCCGGGTTCAGCACCAGAGACCCGGGTGGGCTATGGGGGGCCTGGGACGGTGATGGGGGTCCTGTCAGGGACTGTGGGGGTCTGTGAGATCCCAGGGGGGAGCTGGAATGGGTAAGAAGGGCCCGAGGGAGGAAATATGGGGGTTGAAAGGGAGCCCAGTGGGGGACATGGGGTGCTGTTGGGGACTGTGGGGCTCTGTGAGGTACCAGGCAGACTTTGGGGTAGGTGTACTGCGTCTGAGAAAGTCCTTGAGGAGATCTGGGGCTCTGTGGGGTGCTATGGGGGATATAGGGACATGGGCTGGATATAAAAGCCTGCGGGAGCAGAATGCTGCTCTCAAGAAGGCAGGATGTTGGCTGCAGGTAGGACACGGGGGTATGGCGTTGTATGGGGACACGGGGAACGGGGGGATGTGGGGAACATGGGGTGCTGTTGGGGAATATGAGGGGTCTGTGAGAGCCCAGGGAGGTCCTGGAGGTGGTAAGAGAGGTCAGAGGGGGGAAAGATGGAGGTTCAGTAAGAGCCCAGTGGGGACATGGGGTGCTGCTGGGGACTGTGGAGGTCTGGGATGTTTCCAGGCAGCTACGGGGGGGGAGTACCAGGTCTGAGGAGGTCCTGAATGGGCTATGGGGGTCTGTGGGGGGCTGCGGGGTGCCTACAGGGATCTTGCCAGGGAAATACTGAGGGGGTCATTGGGGTTCTGAGGGAATTATGGGTGGGCTGTCATGAGAAAGGAAAAGGCAAGCTTGGGGAAAACAAGGGGCAGCCAGGGGGATGGAAGGGAAACCTACAGGAATGCAAAGGGAAGTCAGGCTGAGGCAAGGGGACAGCTAGGGGAACGTCCCAAGAACTGATGTGAGACTTTCAAATCCACATCTTCTGCTTCCCAACGTAGCTGCAAAGCTGCCAGAGGAGCTGCAGTACCGCTGCCCGCCTCCTGCCTGTGTCAGAAAGAGCTGCACGTTAGCGGGTGCAACTGCCATTAAAAAGCCAACTCCATAATTGCAGTCACAAAACCATCACCTTCAGTATCTGGTACAGGCAGACGACCATGGCCTTGTACAGGAACCATTCCTACACAGCAAGGAAAGTCCTTCATTGCCTTAGGATGGGAGTAACACAGATGAAGGGCCCCAAAGCCTTCAAAACATGCTATCAAGCCACCGACTGTGGAAGCTAAACACACCTTCTAGTTCAAGAATAAGCAAGACAAAGCAATGCACCTTGCTGCTGGAGAGGGCTGCGCTGCATCTCCTGCTGCCATCCTTGGGCTGTCATCGCGCCGCCCATCCACAGCGCACTTTGAAGGGCCGCAGCCTTGCAAGAAAAACAGAGAGCAGAGAGCTCTGCCTTGCATTTCCTGGGAGAACACAGAGATGAGCCGCACAGCCCTTGCTCTCAGAACACACACCTCTTCTCTTACCAGCTTCTTTCATGCCTGCACACCGCTGTTCAAACCCCTCCTCCATCTCTCCCTTCACAACGCAATGCGCAGCCTCTCCCCAGCGATGAGCTCCGGGCCGTTTAATGCCTGTGCCATCATCAGGACCTGCAGAACAAACCTTGCAGTTAAGAGGTTGGATTAGACAAGCGCTCTGTCTAGCAAAATTCACCATCTTAAACACTTCCAATAAGAGTCTTCTTCAAACCGGCTGGAGGGGGAGCAAAGACGCACGGAGGTCTGACACCTTTGAACAAAACAGGGCCACAAACACTGAGAAATACAAACACGGGGACATTCTGCATGCACACAGATCAAATGGCATTACAGACCAACACCGCTTTACCTCCTCCGCACCAACAGGCTCTGCAGTGCCCCAACGTCTGTCAGTGGCAGTCTGTGAGGAACGGCCCTGCAGAACACGCAGAGTCACGCAGGCTCTCCTCCTCCTGCTCCTCCAGGCGCCGCGTTCCTTCCTCTGGCACACGGAGCTCAGCTGCTGCTGCTGCAGGCAGTGCTTCCCGTGTCTGCCCAGCCTAAAGCTACCAGACAACGTCAGCGGATGCCTGGTGCTCATAGACAAGCAGAAGTGCTGGTGGAAAATCACCGCACAGCACAGACTGAGTCGCTGGTACCTTGCAGCGAGGAAAGGCTGAGATGCACAACGTCCTCACCTGCTTGCTGGTTGCAAGTGAGGTTCAGCAGCAGCTCCACTCATGATTAAGTACTCCAAAAACATTCCTCTTTCTTCCTGATCAGGAGACTTCATACTGAAACCTTCTCCAAAGTCCTTATTAAACAATACCTGCATCTAAAGCCCAAGGAGAAAACACGTTTCAGATTTAAGACCACAAATCAATCATATTCCATTCCAATACAACTTCAATTCTGATTTAAGTTTCATGACCAGCATTTCACCCACCTGCTACGGAAGGGGGAAAGGGAGGGGGCAAAGGTAGGAGGGCAAAGGTAGGGAGAGCCTTTTAGCCCCACATCCCCTTATAGCCCACCCTACAGCCCTATATCACTCTATGGCCCCACACAGACCCTTAGAAATCCATATCCCCCATAGACCTCCTATAGCCCCATTCTCCCTATATCCACCAATAGCCGCCCACTGCCACCCTATTTCCCCCCCACAGCCCCCTCACAACCCCTTATAGCACAACATCCCTCTCTATAGCCCCCTGCCTCCTATCACCCCAAACCTTCCCACAGCCCACCACAACCCCTTATAACTCTATATCCCCCTATAACACCCCCCCTACTGCCCCATATCTCCCTATATCCCTCCACAACCCCCAGTAGCTCCCCAATAGAATTGTATAGCTCCTTACAGCCCCATTTCGCCCCTATACCCCCCCCCCAGATCCCAACAGCCCCCTATAGAGCTCCTATAGCCCTAAAACCCTCCCTACAGCCCCCCCAGTCCTTATAGCCACCCACAGCCCCACATCGGCCCTATACCCCCCACAGCCCCCCACAGTCCTCTATATCACCCCCACAGCCCCCTCTTGTTCCATATCCTCTCATACCCCTTCTATAGTCCCCCACAGCTTTCCATACCCCATTTCCCCCAGAGCCCCCGACAGCCCCCATCATCCCCTACATTCCGCTCAGAACTTCCTGTTTCCTCACAGCCCCCGATATCCCCTCCATACCCACCCCGACAGACCCCCCACAGCCCCCAATATCCCCACATTACTCCATGCCCCCCCTGTAGCCCCACAGTACCCCACATCCCCCAATATCCCCCAATATCCCCACAGCCCCTAAACTCCCACATCTCCCCGGATCTCCCCCACCGCCCCCTGCACCCACAGCCCACCTCAGCCCCGGGGGGCACCGCGAGCAGCGCTGCCGCCTCCTCTCCCCGGCCCCGGCCCGGAGCCGTTCTCCCGCGCACCTCCGGCGCCGCTGTCCTCAGCACCGCTCCCGTCGCGCCGCGGTTCCGTCTCGGTGCTGCCCGGACAGCTCCGGCGCGCAGCGGCTGTGGGACCGGCACCGTCCGAGGGGAGAGCCGGCTGCCGACGGCCGTTCCCGCGCGCTGCGCCTCAGCCAATCGGAGCCGGCGGCGCTGCCGCTGACCAATGAGAGGCACGAATGAGCCGGAACTGCCTCTAACAAGTGAGAGCCCGGGGGCGGGACGGAGCTGCCGCTGACCAATGAGATGCTGCGACAAGCCGGAACTGTCCCTGACCAATGAGAGGCCGGAGGCGGGACGGAGCTGCGGTGGGGGCGGGGCTCGGAGTGTTCCCTATTGCTGTAGGGGATGGGATTGGGATTGGGATCGGGATTTGGGATGAGGGATTGGGATCGACAGGTGTGAGATGGGGTTGGGATGAGGGATGGGGAATGAGATTTGGAATTGGGATTGGGATGTGGGATATAGGATGTGGGGTTGGGATGTGGGATATAGGATGTGGGATTGGGGTGTGGGGTTGGGATGTTGGATGTGGGATTGGGATGTGGGGTGCGGGAATATGGATATGGGATGGATACGGGATGGGACATCGGGAAATGGGATATATATGGGCTGGGCTCTGGATACGGGATGGACTTGGAATGGATATGGCAGCGTAGAAGCGCAGAAGCACAGAAGTGCTCAGGTTGGCAGCGCAGCGCTCCCTCTGAACTCGGTGCCGTCTGTGAACGCACTGAGGGTGCACTCAGTGCCCTGCTCAAGGTCATTGATAAAGGTGTTCAGTAGGAGCGGCCCCAGTCCCCAGACCTGGGGGACGGCACTCGTGAGCGGCCGCCAGCTGGAAAATGCTGCTCTGGGTGTACAGACTTGGCCGGGTCCCCGTTTGCAGACAAAACTGCCAGGAGCCAAACAGTGTGGGAGCAGAAAAGCCGTGACGTGGGAGGCGTCTTGATGCCTGTCAGTCCGTCTGCACGGCAGGCCCAGCCGCCCCTGCTTCCCCCCTCCATGGGAACCGCCCCTGCTGCCGCTGCCGGAGTCTCTGCTGGCCACGGTGACCCGATGCGATTCCCCTCCATCCGCCCGTGCCCTGCCTGCTGCCCATCCCCACGGCAATTCATGGCACTGGGCAGCGCAGGCGAGCTGTGTGAAACGCCCTCTGCATCCCGCTGCACAAAGGACTGCGGGGAGAGAGGAGGGCTGGGGCTGCTGGTGGCAGCTGAGGGACACCGTGGCCATCTGTGGTGCCCCATCCTGCCCCGGAGGTGGGCGTGGGGAGCTGGGGGGCTGTGACACGGCACAAATGACTGCAGGCAGAGGGACGTAGCAAAACACAAACGCAAAGCTTTTAATAACCTATCCGAGAATACGACGAGAAACAGAAACGACAGTAATCCTACAATTCCCATCCCACCACAGCTGAGCGCCCAGACAACGTCCCGTCCCACCGCACTGCTGACTGTGGAGGACGGCTGGGTTCTGGAGGGGAGGGATGGGGCCGCTGGTGGTGCCTCTGGAACGCTGCGGCTGCCGCCTGGTGCTGCGGGGCCGGCGAGGAGCGCAGGGTTACGGGTAGCCGTACCGGTCGGCTATGGCCATGTCTATCTCCCGCTGCAGCAGGAACTGCACGGGGCCGATCTTCATCTGCCGGGCCGCCCGCTGCCGCTCCTCCTGGGCCAGCTTCTTCAAGCGCTCCCGCTCGGGCCGCTGCTCGGCTGTGATGGGCAGCGACTCCTCCAGCGCTGTGGGTGCCGCACCGCCACGCAGCCGGGGCCCCGCGCAGGGCACAAATTCCACGGGGCGCCGCGGCCGAGGCTGCGGTTTGTGCCGCTGTGCCGGTGGGTCCCTCGGCGGCGGTGAGCTCCTCCGCAAGGCTGGGCGCGGGCAGCTCGGCGCCGTCTTCTTGGCGGTGCCCTCCTCTCGTGCCGTGCCGCCTGGAGGTGCCGGCGCTGCCCGGTCCGTGCCGCCAGCTTGGGGCCGGGGGGCGGCGGGGCCAGCGCCGGCCGTAGGCTGGGGCTGCACAGAGGGTGGCTGGCGCACCGGCCCCACCGCAGTCACCCTCTGCCCCAGCGGGTGCACGGCCCGGATGGATTCGCACAAGTGCACGCGCAGCTCGCTGGCAGTGCCCGCTTGCCCGCTGCCGCTGGCTCCTGCGCTGGCCCCACACAGCTTCGCTTGGCCCAGGTGTTTGCGGCCTCGTCTTTCTCTTCTTTCTTTGCATGGTGGCAGCTTCCTTTTCTTGGCTGGGGCGCTGCTGCTGGGATGCTCCTGCTGGGAGCTCTCCCCTTTCTGGGAGGTGCCAGCAGGCGCAGGGCGCTTGGCCCGCTTGGTGCTGCCCCTGTTCTTCTTTTCTGCCGGAACCTCCTGGGGCTGCCTTTGCTGCACCTCCCTGATGGGCTGTGTGCTTTGGGCTGCTTTGGGAGGTGTGCTGACAGCCAGGATGGTCGGCTGAGGGCTGAGCCGGGCACTCGCTGGTGGCACAACGGGGTGCAGCTGCGACAACCCACACTGCAGCTCAGGCAGGAACCCAGGGGATGGTGGAAGCCCCCAGAAGGGGTCGGTGGGGGTCCTGGTGGCAGCCTGTGCCTCCGTGCTGAGCTCTCTGCTGTCCCTGGGCTCATCAGCAAGCTCAGCGATGAGGCATTCTGGGGCAGGGCTGCTGCGCTTCTCATGGGGGACCTCAACAGCTCTTGCCACCTCTGGAAAAGCAAGAACATCCCCCAGAATGGCGATGAAAACTTTCCCACACCCACTCGGTGCAAACACGTGCCTGCGGGTTCTGCAGCCCCCAAACTCACCATTGATCCAAGAGAGCAAACCCTGAATGTCCGTGATGTCCTCCGGCACATCCGTCACTGCTGGGAAAAGCAAGAAAATCCCAAAGGCTCAATGCCAGCTCTCCCATACCATGTTCACGGTAAGGGATCTCAGGTGAACGTTGGGTTCCCATTCACAAATCAGGACAGGAAAGGTAACTGCAAAGCCCAGGGATTAAGACCCAAAGCAACACGCAATGAGATCAGTCCCAGGAAAGAACAGGCAGAAAGCCTAACTAGAAATGCAGCACACCAAACCCAGATGCCTGCTGTGTGTCTGTACCTCTCTTGGGTGCTGTGCCACACTCTGTGCTCCTCCCCTGGCTTTCCACATGGCTGCGCTTTGCTGGAAGGCAGCTTGCATCAGCTTCTGACAGAAGAGAGACAACAAAGACATGAAGAGCATCTCCGTGGAGGAAGGTTTGAGCACAGCCAACCACAAACTGCTGGTCTTCGAGAGCAGGTTCTTCAGGTTGCCTTTCCGCTGCTCCAACGCTGTGCCATTTCTGCAGTCAGCACAGAACTGCCATGCCCTTTCCTCTCCCTTCCCTCACACACACTGCCCTTCACGCAGCCCTATTTAGAGGCAGGTACCCACACCACAGCTCACAAGAGCTTCTCACCAGCGGAGGCTTTCCGTTTCCCTCCTTGCCCTGCACCATTCCATGGACGCGCAGGCTCCGTCCCTACAACAACAGACTGTGTGTTGATTTCACAGACACCAGCAAGCAGCAGAAGTATTGTCCAGTAAGCCCACGTCCCCCCAGAAAACAGAAAGATGCTACTTTGACAGCCAAAACACACACTGATAGTTCACTTCTCACTGCTCCTTCCTGCATCCAAATGGGTGGTTGCTTGACATCACCTGCAGCACTGCACCCGCCCAGAAGCAATTCTCAAAATTCATCCTTCCATCCTTCATGACAGAGGACTGAAGAAACTCACTCTTGCATGGCAGGAAGGATGGTCCGTCCCCATCGCGTCCCTCTGTGCGCTGCAAGGCGCAGTTGGATCTCTGGCAGCCTGCTGGCTGCTGTTCCCAAGCGCAGGAAACCGCGCCGCGCTGCTTCTGAAGAGAGAAAGGAAGAAACGTTGGAGGAAACGGCAGCCAAGGTTTGCAGAGAGCTTCCAGATCGTGCCAGAGATGGGATATCAGAGTGCTGAGATGTTAATTATCACTAAGGGAAAATACAGCCTGAGCCATGTCCACATCATTAGCCCAGTGAGCGCAGAATCCAACCGCTTATTGAGGTCACAAAGGACCAGAAGGGCTCCTCCTGCCCCAGCCCTTCCCTTACAAATGAGAAAAAAAGAAGACATACCAAGCAAAAGACACCCAGCCATACCTTTCCACTCACGAGGCAGAAATAGGAATAGCAGTCCTCTCCTCGCTGAGACATGACCGCTGAAGTGTCAGAGGAAGCTGAAGTTCCGAGGGCTCACTCTGCAGGAACTTCCCCCGCTCTTGGAAGGAGCTGGCTTCACTCTTCCTCAGACTGCCTCGATCCCCAAACTCTCCTTTTGGACAGGAACCCTGCAGAAAGTACCAACAAGTGACAAATCGTGAGGAAGAAGCATTTTCCCACCTTCCTTCTGCCACGCCATTCAGTCTCTTGAGGAGGGCAATGCATGGAAATCAGCTGGCTGCAAGAGCTGCCCAACCCTAGCTCCAGCTTGTGTCTGACTGCATGGCTTGTGTCAGCAAGTGCTCTTCTCCATCTCCTCAGCAGCTCCGCACCCAGCCATCCGTGGGGCAGCAAGGCACGACTTGAACTCTGTGATATTTGTGCTCTCCTTTTTCAGGGTCTGACATGAAGGCAGGGTCCCAGCAGCAGTTGACCAGGGGAGGAATGACATTTCATCATCCTCACCGAAACGTGGGATGGAATCGCAACAAGAACCCATTTCCCCTGGAAACAGCCGTGCCGAGGGGCACTGCTGGAGCTGGGAACTCCTCCCCAGCCCGGCTTTCCTGCTGAGACACCTCCCGGCAAGCAGCCGGCACCAAACCCAGCTCACCCGGTCACCGCTCAGCCGGAGCTGCGCCCAGCTCACACACACGCCGCAGCGCTGCTTCTGACGGGCTCTCACAGGTGATCTGCTCCAAGGAAGGCTCACAGCTCAGTCTGCGTGCAGCACGCTCACCAGAGCACCAGCTCTGCTCACCAGCTGTGGCACAAACGCTCCCAGCCCAGCAGCCACTGTGACCTCAGCGAGTGCCCGCATCGCTTCTGTGCCTTCATCACAAGTGAAGGAAACGGACGCCTCCCAGATCCAGCTTTTGGGAAATAAACACCGGGGTCACCCAATGGGGTTATGTGCAGTAAAGTAACGGAGAAGCGAGGATGACTTTGTGCAGCCCAATAAAAGCAATGAAGACCAATACGGCCTCATGGTGGTCAATGGAGTCCCAGGGAACCAGCAGCAGCACTAGGAATGCACATCTGTATGCCCCAGGGCCGGTGCTGGCCTGTGGCTGTGGCTTCAGGCCCCGGGGCCGACGTCGGCCTCCCGGGCTGTGGCTCCATGCCCCGTGGCCAGTGCCGGCCTCGCTGGCTGTGGCTTCAGGCCCTGGGGTCGGTGCTGGGCTCTCTGCTGAGTTTTTCGGCCCCAGAGCTGGTGTCGGCCTCTCAAGCGGAGGCTTTAGGCACTAAAGCTTGTGCCAGCCTAGAACAACACGCAGTTTAAAACAGTTCACGTAAGCAAATGAAAGCAGGACAACGCTGAGCTCTTCTGGGTATTTCTAGCACTGGGACAGAGACAGGAGAGCGTGCTCAGCCGTGTGTGCTTGGTTGTATGCAGCAATCTCTGCCACATTTGTAAACACCTTTAAATCCTTGCTATCCTGCGTTACAGGAGTAGGGTGTGACAAGAAGCCAACGACTATCAGTTTACAGGAGGTCGTGAATTTAAACAGTTCCCCTTCTTCTTCCCTTGGCACTTAGCTTACAGAGTTCTCCTACGCCACGTGCTGCTGTCATACCTCTAAGCCACAGCACTGATGGGTTCAGCAAAGCTCACGGCAGCAGGCTTTGGTCATCCTCAGATCTTCATGATGAGAGAGACAAAAAGAAAAAAGTACGAGGTAACAGTCATATTTTTTTTCTCCCGGTCAGCATGCCATAACTAAACCTTCCACACTAAGACTTGTATCTTGATAGGGATGTTCCCTTACCCTCACACCTTTAGCACAACCCCTTCTGTTGAGATTCCCACCAGTGAAGAAGTATTAGTGCCACTCCTTGCTC
The DNA here is from genome assembly GCA_030408155.1 of Lophura swinhoii. Lineage (NCBI taxonomy): Eukaryota > Metazoa > Chordata > Aves > Galliformes > Phasianidae > Lophura > Lophura swinhoii. Next base: position 1,778,487 of record CM059485.1, read on the forward strand.
CTTGCTGCTAGGATGGGCTGTTTGAAGACAGACGCACGTGCCGCGATCAAATCTCTCTTGCAGGAATAAAGTGCTGAGCAAAAAGAAGGTTTGGGCCAGGTGACCTCAGAAGTCTGGCTGTTCTGGATGATGGCTGCTGATGGAAACAGGTATTCTTGTGCTGTTCAGCTTTTAACGTGAGTCAGGTGTGCTGTAGCAAGAACCATCAGGCTCTAAAATGCCTTCAAACACGCACACTACCTATTTCTGTCCTGCATGCCATCTTTGCTTCTTTTTGCTGCAGGAATTTTTACTAGCATGTATTGGGCTTGTTTGCTTGTGGAAGGAACAATGTTACGTGTAGTTTTCACAGAGAACTTCTGTTATGATTTCTTTATGACTTTAATCCTCAATATCAGAAGGAGTGCTGCAAAAAAGGGCCCTGCCAGTGCCAGTAAGTTCCTGCCCAGCTCTGTGTGACAGACCCCACTGTGGAGGGAAGCGTAAAGGATGGCAGTTCAGAATCCTCTCTTGCCAGCTTGACGTGCTGGATTTTGAGCTTATGAAGTGTGCTCTGTCTTTCTAAGGTGTTCCCTTGTGCTTTGAAGGAGAAGGCTGCAGGGTGATATTTCCCTTTTGTCTTGCAGATGCGCTCCTTGGCACAGACCTCTCTCGGCCTTCAGCACTGTTTCCTTGTGGCAGACTATTTTGCAGACTGTGGGTGTCCCAGATTCAGCCTTCTATCTCTCTAGCCTGACAAATATTTTATTTGGAGGAGGAAAGAAAGAAAGTAGTTTAATGAGAATAACATCTGAGTGCTAACGCAGTGAGGTGAATGAGGGCTACAGAGGCAACTTGGTGCTGCTGAAGCACTGCCCAGTGACAAGGTCGGGGGTAACAGCTGCTGGCAGATGAGGATAATGCTTTTGGACCGAGTGAGGAGAGAAAAAAACACGATGACGGAGCTGCCTGCAGAGAGCTGCTGGGGGAAGCTTGGTGCCAACTTGGAATTTGATCTGATAACCTCCTGTGCATGTTCTACATTTATCCCACCCTCCATCTTTCCCACAGCCATACACGGGGCTCTGGGCAGCGGACGTTTCCATTGCTGGGGGTCCTGCTGCCACCTCGAGGTGCTGAGCCAAACTGCCACCTTCTGTGTGAAACATGAGGAAAAAACACAATTCTGAACCCACGGCACCTCAAAGTCCCTTCAAGAGCCCCCACCTACTGCCCTGAGCCCTCTGGTTTTCCCTGCTGTCCCTTAGAAGCCTCAGGAGTGCCAGCAGCACCTCGTGCCTTAGGATGCCTGGTGGATTTCACGAGGATGCACTCATCTCCTGCATCCTCCATCAAAAGAGAGGTGGCCAGCAGGGACAGGGAGGTGATTGTTCCCCTCTACTCTGCTCTTGTGAGGCCCCATCTGCACCACTGCGTCCAAGTGTGGAGCCCCCAGTACAAGAAAGACAGGGAACTGTTGGAGAGGGTCCAGAGGAGGGCCACAAAGGTGATCAGGGGTTGGTGCACCTCCCCTATGAGGACAGGCTGAAGGAGCTGGGCTTGTTCAGCCTGGAGAAAAGAAGGCTGCGGGGTGACCTCATTGCAGCCTTTCAGTACCTAAAGGGAGCCTACAAACAGGAGGGGAATCAACTCTTTGAAAGGGTGAGTGACAGCAGGACAAGGGGAAATGGTTTTAAGTTGAGGGAAGGGAGATTTAGGTTGGACGTCAGGGGGAAATTCTTTACAGAGAGAGTGGTGAGGTGCTGGAACAGGCTGCCCAGAGAGGTTATGGATGCCCCATCCCTGGAGGTGTTCAAGGCCAGATTGGATGGGGCCCTGGGCAGCCTGGTGGGATTTTGGTGGCCCTTAGTGGGATGATTGGTGGCCCTGCATGTGGCAGGGGGGTTGGAGATTCATGATCCTTGAGGTCCCTTCCAACCCAGGCAATTCTGTGATTCTGTGATTCTGTGAGCCCTCCGGTTTTCCCTGCTGTCCCTTAAAAGCCTCAGGAGTGCCAGTAGCACCTCGTGCCTTAGGATGCCTGGTGGATTTCACGAGGATGCACTCATCTCCTGCATCATGATCATGGGCAAAAATATTCAGCAGAGCTGACCCAAGCTGGGGGCTCAGTGGTGACATACAGGGAAACCTGCTGTGCTGCAGTGCGAGCCTCCGGTCCTGCCGCTGGCCACTGCTGGGTGCAGCCCGGCTCCGTCCTCTCTGCACCTCCCTGCAGGGACTGATGGCCGTGCCCGGGATCCCCCCAGCCTCCTCTTCTGCAGGCTGAGCCGCCCCAGCTCTCCCAGAATCCCACCCAACCATTCCCCATCCCTACGTTCCCAGGCAGTGCTGACTGAGGGAGAGAAGGGATTTTGGAGGGGTGGGATGGGGCCGGTGGGGGCAGCCCTGGGACACGGCCCTTTGTGCTGCCCCATCCTGCCCCACAGGTGTCTGCTGGAGGCCTGGGGGGGCTTCGGTGCTGCATGAACAACTGCAGGTGGAGGCGTAGGAAAGTGAATGCAAAACATTTAATAATATAATGTAATGTAAAATAACATAATTGATCATAACTGAACAGAATCTAACGGGATTTAACACAACGTAATTTAACACAGTCCTACATCGTCCTAGTCCAAGATGACGTTTGTGGACAGCCCAGGTTTGGAGGGGTAGGGCTGGGGCCGGTGCTGGTGCCCCTGGAGCACTGCTGCTGCTCTCTGTGTGCCACTGGGGCCGGCGAGGAGCCCAGGGCTACAGGTAGCCTTGTTTGTTGGCTATGGCCGTGCCTCCTGCTGCACCACGTGGGCCGGTTTCTGTGGATGCTCCCGATCGTGCTGAGCCCACCCAGCTTCACCTAGCGCCGGCGTTTCTGTGCTGGAGCGTCCTGGCCCAGGGGCAGCTTCCTCTTCCTGGTTGGGACGCTGCCAGAGCGCTGCTCGTGCCCTCTGCTCTTGTCTTTCCCGGTGGTGCGGGCGGGCGCTGGGCACTCGGCCAGCTCGGTGCCATCCCCGTGGGGGTCGTCTGGCACGTGGCAGGAGATGCAGCCGGGTGGCAATGCCAGGCGGGTGAGAACCACCCGGGGCTGCCTCTGCCGCGCCTCTTCCGTCAGATGCCCAAAGGGCAGCGACTCGGAGAGCTGCCCACAGCATGCTGGCTGCCTCCAGAACAGGTCGCTGATGGGCCTGGCATCAGCCTCTGCCTCTCCGCTGAGCTCCGTGCCGGCCCAGGGAAAGTCAGGGAGCGCTGCGATGAAAGGAGCGCTGTCGAGGCTGCTGGGGACAGCTGGGCTCGGTGGCTGCGTGGCATCGATCCACCGCAGCAGCTCTGCCCTTTCCTGGGCGTTCAGTTCTGGCAGCAGCTCATCGTGACCGCTTTCCAAAGTCTCAGTGCTATCAGTCCCCTCTGCTTGGACATCAACCAGGTCCTGGTTCAGCTGGGGGACCTCCAGAGGACTCGTCACTTCTGGAAAAGCAAGAACATCCCCCAGAATGATGATCACAGCATTCCCACAGACTCAATGCAGACACCCCCCTGCCAGCTCGGCAGCCCCCAGACTCACCGTTGTTGACCCACGCCAGGAGGTCATCCATGTCCGGGATGTCGTCCGGGATCTCTGTGCTGGATGTCACTTCTGGAAAAGGGAAGAAAATCCCCACACGGGCAATGCCAGCTTTCCCATGCCCACTCAATGCGAACACCTCCCTGCCAGCTCTGCTGCCCTCAAACTCACCGCTGTTCATCCATGTCAGGAGCTCATCGATGTCCATGATGTCATCTGACATGTCTGCATTTGTTGTCACAGCTGGAAAAGCAAGAAAATCCCCAGTGGGGCAATGCCAGCTTTCCCACAGCCAGCCGGTGCGGACAGCCTGCCACCCGCTCTGCAGCCCCCAAACTCACCACCTGATTCCAGCGCTGCAGTGCTGCAGGTGAGCGGAGCCGTGGTGGGATGGGGGCACACATCGGTGGGCGCTGGGTGCCCCTGGTCCTCCGTGAGCACCAGGGCATCTCCAAAGGGCCCCACCGCCTGCTCCCAGCTGACGGGCAGCGTGCAGGGCACGGGGAGCACCTGCTGCTGCACTGAAGGTGCTGGCAGAAGGACGGGGCTGCCGGAGCCCTGCAGCGGGCAGCTGCCTGCGGGCTGCGGGGGCTCCCCATGGAACACGGCCCCAGGCCACAGCCCCATCGGCTGCTGGGGCTGCGGCGTCCCTGCCAGCAGGGGATGTCCCCAGCAGTGGGCAGGGGCCGTGGGGGGAGCCATGCCTGGGTGCAGCTCCCAAGGTAGCAGCTGCAGCAGTGGTAAGTGCTGCCCCCCAGGTGGCAGCTGAACCACGGCTGGAGGCAGCCCCTCAGGTGGGAGCTGCGCTCCCTGTCCCTGGACACCTGGTAGCCCAGGCCAGACAGAGGCCTGAGGCACCACGTGGGTGACACTGGGGACAGGGAGGGGTTGCGGTGACACCGGCACTGCTCCGCCGATGCTGGGCTGCATTGCAGCGGTGGCCGTTGGCACAAAGGATCGAAACAAAGCGGCGTCGGGTGTCGGAAGCACCGTCAGCGTCCCTGAAGGGATTCTCTCTGTGGGGAAATGCCCAAATGGGCTGAGATCTGGGGCACTGGGATCACCCGGAGGGCCGCAGTGCCAGGAGCAGAGCAGCCTGCTGCCTTACCTGCCGCGGGAGCTCGAGAGTGGCAGCGGGGGGTTCCGTGACCGCTGAGGTCAGCCCCTCTCCCCTGAGCTCACAAGGATTCTCTGTGACACTGTCACAGGCATTGCTCTCTGCCTGCCCCGTCACCAACACTCGCTGTGGCCGCTCATTGTGGCCTTCCATTGTTTCAGTGGAGATGATAAACATGATGGAAATGAACTTTTTACGTGTCGAGATGGTGATGGGACAAAGGGGAATGGTTTTAACGTAAAGGGGGGAGATTTGGATTAGATGTCAGGGAAGTTCATCCCAGAGGCAGCCGAGGCCCTGGCACTGCTGCCCAGACGGGCCGTGGGTGCCCCAGCCCTGCAGGTGCACTCGACTCAGCTCCCATTGCAGCGAATGGAGACAAAGGGAGGGACGTGGCTGATGACGCTCAAACACGCGGTGGCATCGCAGGGCTGCGGCGCTCTGACTCTGCAAAGCCACCAAACTTCCACCTGCTGGCTGTCTCCCTTCACACATCCGCCTGTCACAGAAGCACAGGGGCTGGAAGGGACCTCTGGAGATGAGCGCAGTACAACCTCCCCCAGAGCAGCTTCCCTGCAGCGCTTGCACAGGAGAGGCTGCCTGGAGCTGCGGAGCCCAGAACTGACCCAGAGCTCCACACGTGCCCAGCGCTTCCTGCGGCCCTCCACAGCCTCCCAGGGCCACCAGTCCTGCCCAGTGCCCCCACATCAACACCCCCGACGCTCAGTACGTGACCATCTCCTTCCCCGGGCACAAAGCACGGTGACGGGGGCACTGGCGGCAGCAGCGAGGAGGAGCTGGAGGAGCCGCAGCTCTCGGCCCGCTGCAACCACCCCAACATCCCCCACTGCTGGACGCGCTCTATGGCACGGACACCTCTGGCTGGCGCCGTCTGCACGGGCTGTGCAGCCTGCCTGGTGCAAGCAGGGGGAAGCGGCGCGGCGGCGGCAGAACCGCGGGGAAACCCGCTGTGCTGCAGTGCGAGCCTCCGGTTCTGCCGCTGGGCACCGCCGGGCACGGCCCGGCTCCGTCCTCTCCGCGCCTCCCTGCGGGGACCGACGGCCGTGCCCGGGATCCCCCCGAGCTCCTCTTCTGCGGGCTGAGCCGCCCCGGCTCTCCCAGAATCCCAGCCCAGCCATTTCCCACGCGGTGCCGAGGAGGGCAGGGGATGCGGGGGGAGCGGCGGGGCCGGCGCTCGCATCCTATGACGCGGCCGTTCGCGCCGCCCCGTCCTCACCCGGCGCCGGGCGCGGGGACGGGGCGGGTTATCGGAGCCGCGGAAACGACCGCGGGCAGAAGCGCCGGGAAACGAAGGTTCCACGTTTAATCGACGAACGCGCGGAGCGATCGACGGAAACGACCGCGTTCCCGACCGGCTCCCGTCCGAACGGCGACTCCGGAGGACGGCTCGGCGCCGACGGGGGACGGCCGGCCCCGCGCCGCCTTCCCCTGACCGCCCGGCGTCCCCGAGGCACGGGGCGAGCGGCGGCGGGGACGCGGGGCGGCGGAGCGCCGCTTTCCCCCTACGGAGCCCCGCGCTCCGGCGGCGCCATCGCGGCGGCGGCCGCCATTGGCGGAGAGCCCGCGCTCGGCCCGCCCCCGCCGCGCTGCCATTGGTCGACGCGTGGAATGGGGCGGACACTTCGCATGGGGTCCTTCGCATGGGTGGTCGCGCGGTTTTTGCGTCATCACCGCGCGCGTCCCGGCTGGCCCCGGCCCGGCTGCCCGCGGCGATGCCTGTCGCCGTGCGCCCGCTCCGCTTCCACGGCCCCTGGCAGCGTCTGAACGCGCGTGTGTGCAGAACCGTGCACACGAGTGCAAAGAGGCACTCACACGCACCCCTCTGCATTCACACACGCGTGCACATGGGTGCATGAGCGTGCAGCCGTGTGCAAAGCCACGCAGCCACGTGCAAAGACCCCGATGCTCCCAGCCGTGGTTATGCAGGCACACACGCGCGTGCAGACACGTGTGCAACGCAGCCCTTTTGCACGCTCACACGCAGATGCCGTCGAGAAAACATCCTCATGCGCGTGCACGTGTGCAATCCCACCGCTGTGCACCGCCTTTGGCTGTCTGTCCGTCTGTCCGTCCCAGGGTACGTTTGCAGCTGACAGACAGGCTGTCTCAGGAGCGGAGGCGAGCAAACCACGCACCCAGAGCAGCACACGGCCTCGTGAGTTTCGTTCAGCGCGCTCACACGGACACACACACAGGCAGCCCTTGCAGGTGCTGGAAACATCCCGGTGATTTCTGTCAGGACGGGATCTCTGAGAAAAGCAGATTTTAGTCGCGATTGCGACGGCGGGCGTTCCACAGGCAGGAGCACCTCTGGACACAACGTGACAGTCTGCATACCTGTTCTTCCCCCCCTTGCCTCCCCGTTTCCCCACTGGCTGGGTACCCCAGGTTCACGATCGCATCAAAGGTTCACATTTGTTAATTACTCGTTAATTTGTTTGTTATCTGGTGTCAGCCCTGAAGATGCCTCAACACTCTTCTTGTTCATACTGATGTGGTGATTTTCTTCAGAGTCCTTGTTAAACAAAGGGTACGGAGGGGAGGTGCCCCATCTTCCTCAGTACCTTCTTCAGGCACTCCCTGAGCCATGCAACAAATTGTCCTTTTAATTTGGGCGGGATACTCTTGCAGTGTGTGACATCTATTTTCAGTGTTGGCTATACATAAGCTGTTACTGGCCTATATGTATGTTTTTAATTATTTAACTTCTCCTCCTTGAATTCTCTATTACTCAGGTCCTGTCTGTCCTGGACAAAAGCTAGGAGTTTTCCAACATTGAGGGGTTTCTGATTTGTCCAGATATATCTTACATCTAGCTTGCCTTGGGTACTGTGACAGATAAGGTTTCTTGGTCAAATCAAAACTCAATGGAGCTTTCTCAGGTGTCTGGGAATGTAAATAATGTTGTAAACGACAGAAACGAAGAACTTGCAGCCTGGGGCACATGAGCTGCTTGAAAATAACCAAAGAAAAATGGAGAAGACCGCTGGCTTTCAGCCCCACAACCATCAGGAGGCTGGAAAATGGATCCCCCAGCAAAACGGCTGTGAACACAGCAACAACCTGTGTGGCTGCTGGGACGTCTGCAGGAGATGGGAGTTGTATCGATGCAGGAATGGCTGAATGTCTGCAGGAGATGAGAACTGAATCAATGCAGGAATGGCTGAATGTCTGCAGGAGATGAGAGTTGTATCGATGCAGGAATGGCTGAATGTCTGCAGGAGATGAGAGTTGCATCAATGCAGGAATGGCTGAATGTCTGCAGGAGAGGAGAGTTGTGTCAATGCAGGAATGTCTGCAGGAGATGGGAGTTGTGTCAATGCAGGAATGGCTGAATGTCTGCAGGAGATGAGAGTTGTGTCAATGAAGAATGGCTGAATGTCTGCAGGAGATGAGAGTTGTGTCAATGCAGGAATGGCTGAATGTCTGCAGGAGATGAGAACTGTATCAATGCAGGAATGGCTGAATGTCTGCAGGAGATGAGAGTTATATCAATCCAGGAATGGCTGAATGTCTGCAGGAGATGAGAACTGTATCAATGCAGGAATGGCTGAATGTCTGCAGGAGATGAGAGTTGTGTCAATGCAGGAATGGCTGAATGTCTGCAGGAGATGAGAACTGTCTCAATGCAGGAATGGCTGAATGTCTGCAGGAGATGAGAGTTGTGTCAATGCAGGAATGGCTGAATGTCTGCAGGAGATGAGAGTTGCGTCAATGCAGGAATGGCTGAATGTCTGCAGGAGATGAGAACTGTATCAATGCAGGAATGGCTGAACGTCTGCAGGAGATGAGAGCTGTATCACTGCTGGAATGGCTGAATGTCTGCAGGAGATGAGAACTGTATCAATGCAGGAATGGCTGAATGTCTGCAGGAGTTGAGAGTTGTGTCAATGCAGGAATGGCTGAATGTCTGCAGGAGATGAGAACTGTGTCAATGCAGGAATGGCTGAACGTCTGCAGGAGATGAGAGTTGTATCAATGCAGGAATGGCTGAATGTCTGCAGAAGATGAGAACTGTATCAATGCAGGAATGGCTGAATGTCTGCAGGAGATGAGAGTTGTATCAATGCAGGAATGGCTGAATGACTGCAGGAGATGAGAACTGTATCAAAGCAGGAATGGCTGAATGTCTGCAGGAGATGAGAACTGTATCAATGCAGGAATGGCTGAATGTCTGCAGGAGATGAGAACTGTGTCAGTGCAGGAATGGCTGAACGTCTGCAGGAGATGAGAGTTGTATCAATGCAGGAATGGCTGAACGTCTGCAGGAGATGAGAGTTGTGTCAATGCAGGAATGGCTGAATGTCTGCAGGAGATGAGAACTGTATCAATGCAGGAATGGCTGAATGTCTGCAGGAGATGAGAACTGTATCAATGCAGGAATGGCTGAATGTCTGCAGGAGATGAGAACTGTATTAATGCAGGAATGGCTGAATGTCTGCAGGAGATGAGAGCTGTATCAATGCAGGAATGGCTGAATGTCTGCAGGAGATGAGAGTTGTGTCAATGCAGGAATGTCTGCAGGAGATGAGAGTTGTGTCAATGAAGAATGGCTGAATGTCTGCAGGAGATGAGAGTTGTGTCAATGCAGGAATGGCTGAATGTCTGCCGGAGATGGGAGTTGGGTCAATGCAGGAATGGCTGAATGTCTGCAGGAGATGAGAACTGTATCAATGCAGGAATGGCTGAATGTCTGCAGGAGATGAGAGTTGTGTCAATGCAGGAATGGCTGAATGTCTGCAGGAGATGAGAACTGTGTCAATGCAGGAATGGCTGAACGTCCGCAGGAGATGAGAACTGTATCAATGCAGGAATGTCTGCAGGAGATGAGAACTGTATCAATGCAGGAATGGCTGAACGTCTGCAGGAGATGAGAGTTGTGTCAATGCAGGAATGGCTGAATGTCTGCAGGAGATGAGAACTGTATCAATGCAGGAATGTCTGCAGGAGATGAGAACTGTATCAATGCAGGAATGGCTGAATGTCTGCAGGAGATGGGAGTTGTGTCAATGCAGGAATGGCTGAATGTCTGCAGGAGATGGGAGTTGTGTCAATGCAGGAATGGCTGAATGTCTGCAGGAGATGAGAGTTGTGTCAATGCAGGAATGGCTGAATGTCTGCAGGAGATGAGAACTGTATCAATGCAGGAATGGCTGAATGTCTGCAGGAGATGGGAGTTGTGTCAATGCAGGAATGGCTGAATGTCTGCAGGAGATGAGAGTTGTGTCAATGCAGGAATGGCTGAATGTCTGCAGGAGATGAGAGTTGTGTCAATGCAGGAATGGCTGAATGTCTGCAGGAGATGAGAGTTGTGTCAATGCAGGACTGGCTGAACGTCTGCAGGAGATGAGAGTTGTGTCAAAGCAGGAATGGCTGAATGTCTGCAGGAGATGAGAACTGTATCAATGCACGAATGTCTGCAGGAGATGAGAACTGTATCAATGCAGGAATGGCTGAATGTCTGCAGGAGATGAGAACTGTATCAGTGCAGGAATGGCTGAATGTCTGCAGGAGATGAGAACTGAATCAATGCAGGAATGGCTGAATGTCTGCAGGAGATGAGAGCTGTATCAAAGCAGGAATGGCTGAATGTCTGCAGGAGATGAGAACTGAATCAATTCAGGAATAGCTGAATGTCTGCAGGAGATGGGAGTTGTGTCAATGCAGGAATGGCTGAATGTCTGCAGGAGATGAGAGTTGTGTCAATGCAGGAATGGCTGAATGTCTGCAGGAGATGAGAACTGTGTCAATGCAGGAATGGCTGAACGTCTGCAGGAGATGAGAGTTGTATCAATGCAGGAATGGCTGAACGTCTGCAGGAGATGAGAGTTGTGTCAATGCAGGAATGGCTGAACGTCTGCAGGAGATGAGAGCTGTGTCAATGCAGGAATGGCTGAATGTCTGCAGGAGATGAGAACTGTATCAATGCAGGAATGTCTGCAGGAGATGAGAACTGTATCAATGCAGGAATGGCTGAATGTCTGCAGGAGATGGGAGTTGTGTCAATGCAGGAATGGCTGAATGTCTGCAGGAGATGAGAACTGTATCAATGCAGGAATGGCTGAATGTCTGCAGGAGATGAGAGGTGAGTCAATGCAGGAATGGCTGAATGTCTGCAGGAGATGAGAACTGTATCAGTGCAGGAATGGCTGAATGTCTGCAGGAGATGACAGTTGTGTCAATGCAGGAATGGCTGAACGTCTGCAGGAGATGAGAACTGTATCAAACCAGGAATGGCTGAATGTCTGCAGGAGATGAGAACTGTATCAATGCAGGAATGGCTGAATGTCTGCGGGAGATGAGAACTGTATCAAAGCAGGAATGGCTGAATGTCTGCAGGAGATGAGAACTGAATCAATGCAGGAATGGCTGAAAGTCTGCAGGAGATGAGAGTTGCGTCAATGCAGGAATGGCTGAATGTCTGCAGGAGATGAGAGTTGCATCAATGCAGGAATGGCTGAATGTCTGAGGGGATGAGAGTTGTGTCAATGCAGGAATGGCTGAATGTCTGCAGGTGATGAGAACTGTATCAATGCAGGAATGGCTGAATGTCTGCAGGAGATGGGAGTTGTGTCAATGCAGGAATGGCTGAATGTCTGCAGGAGATGAGAGCTGTATTAATGCAGGAATGTCTGCAGGAGATGAGAACTGTATCAATGCAAGAATGTCTGCAGGAGATGAGAACTGTATCAATGCAGAAATGGCTGAATGTCTGCAGGAGATGAGAGTTGTGTCAATGCAGGACTGGCTGAATGTCTGCAGGAGATGAGAACTGTATCAAAGCAGGAATGGCTGGACGTCTGCAGGAGATGAGAACTGTATCAATGCAGGAATGGCTGAATGTCTGCAGAAGATGAGAGTTGTGTCAATGCAGGAATGGCTGAATGTCTGCAGGAGATGAGAGTTGTATCAATGCAGGAATGGCTGAATGTCTGCAGGAGATGAGAACTGAATCAATGCAGGAATGGCTGAATGTCTGCAGGAGATGAGAACTGTATGAATGCAGGAATGTCTGCAGGAGATGAGAACTGTATCAATGCAGGAATGTCTGCAGGAGATGAGAGTTGTATCAATGCAGGAATGGCTGAATGTCTGCAGGAGATGAGAACTGTATCAATGCAGGAATGGATGAGTGTCTGCAGGAGATGAGAACTGTATCAATGCAGGAATGGCTGAATGTCTGCAGGAGATGAGAGTTGTGTCAATGCAGGAATGGCTGAATGTCTGCAGGAGATGAGAGTTGTGTCAATGCAGGACTGGCTGAACGTCTGCAGGAGATGAGAGTTATGTCAATGCAGGAATGGCTGAATGTCTGCAGGAGATGAGAACTGTATCAATGCTGGAATGTCTGCAGGAGATGAGAACTGTATCAATGCAGGAATGGCTGAATGTCTGCAGGAGATGAGAACTGAATCAATGCAGGAATGGCTGAATGTCTGCGGGAGATGAGAGCTGTATCAAAGCAGGAATGGCTGAATGTCTGCAGGAGATGAGAACTGAATCAATTCAGGAATGGCTGAATGTCTGCAGGAGATGGGAGTTGTGTCAATGCAGGAATGGCTGAATGTCTGCAGGAGATGAGAACTGTATCAATGCAGGAGTGGCTGAATGTCTGCAGGAGATGAGAGTTGTGTCAATGAAGAATGGCTGAATGTCTGCAGGAGATGAGAACTGTATCAATGCAGGAATGTCTGCAGGAGATGAGAACTGTATCAATGCAGGAATGGCTGAATGTCTGCAGGAGATGGGAGTTGTGTCAATGCAGGAATGGCTGAATGTCTGCAGGAGATGAGAGTTGTGTCAATGCAGGAATGGCTGAATGTCTGCAGGAGATGAGAACTGTATCAATGCAGGAATGGCTGAATGTCTGCAGGAGATGAGAACTGTATAAATGCAGGAATGGCTGAATGTCTGCAAAAGATGAGAACTGTATCAATGCAGGAATGGCTGAATGTCTGCTTGAGATGAGAGTTGTATCAATGCTGGAATGGCTGAATGTCTGCAGGAGATGAGAACTGTATAAATGCAGGAATGGCTGAATGTCTGCAGGAGTTGAGAGTTGTGTCAATGCAGGAATGGCTGAATGTCTGCAGGAGATGAGAGTTGTATCAATGCAGGAATGGCTGAGTGTCTGCAGGAGATGAGAACTGAATCAATGCAGGAATGGCTGAATGTCTGCAGGGGATGGGAACTGAATCAATGCAGGAATGGCTGAATGTCTGCAGGGGATGGGAACTGTATCAATGCAGGAATGGCTGAAGGTCTGCAGGAGATGAGAACAGTATCAAAGCAGGAATGGTTGAATGTCTGCAGGAGATGAGAACTGTATCAATGCAGGAATGGCTGAATGTCTGCAGGAGATGAGAGTTGCGTCAATGCAGGAATGGCTGAATGTCTGCAGGAGATGAGAGTTGTGTCAATGCCGGAATGGCTGAATGTCTGCAGGAGATGAGAACTGTATCAATGCAGGAATGGCTGCAGGAGATGAGAACTGTATCAATGCAGGAATGGCTGAACGTCTGCAGGAGATGAGAGTTGTATCACTGCTGGAATGGCTGAATGTCTGCAGGAGATGAGAACTGTATAAATGCAGGAATGGCTGAATGTCTGCAGGAGTTGAGAGTTGTGTCAATGCAGGAATGGCTGAATGTCTGCAGGAGATGAGAACTGTATCAGTGCAGGAATGGCTGAATGTCTGCAGGAGATGACAGTTGTGTCAATGCAGGAATGGCTGAACGTCTGCAGGAGATGAGAACTGTATCAAACCAGGAATGGCTGAATGTCTGCAAGAGATGAGAACTGTATCAATGCAGGAATGGCTGAATGTCTGCGGGAGATGAGAACTGTATCAAAGCAGGAATGGCTGAATGTCTGCAGGAGATGAGAACTGAATCAATGCAGGAATGGCTGAAAGTCTGCAGGAGATGAGAGTTGCGTCAATGCAGGAATGGCTGAATGTCTGCAGGAGATGAGAGTTGCATCAATGCAGGAATGGCTGAATGTCTGAGGGGATGAGAGTTGTGTCAATGCAGGAATGGCTGAATGTCTGCAGGTGATGAGAACTGTATCAATGCAGGAATGGCTGAATGTCTGCAGGAGATGGGAGTTGTGTCAATGCAGGAATGGCTGAATGTCTGCAGGAGATGAGAGCTGTATTAATGCAGGAATGTCTGCAGGAGATGAGAACTGTATCAATGCAAGAATGTCTGCAGGAGATGAGAACTGTATCAATGCAGAAATGGCTGAATGTCTGCAGGAGATGAGAGTTGTGTCAATGCAGGACTGGCTGAATGTCTGCAGGAGATGAGAACTGTATCAAAGCAGGAATGGCTGGACGTCTGCAGGAGATGAGAACTGTATCAATGCAGGAATGGCTGAATGTCTGCAGAAGATGAGAGTTGTGTCAATGCAGGAATGGCTGAATGTCTGCAGGAGATGAGAGTTGTATCAATGCAGGAATGGCTGAATGTCTGCAGGAGATGAGAACTGAATCAATGCAGGAATGGCTGAATGTCTGCAGGAGATGAGAACTGTATGAATGCAGGAATGTCTGCAGGAGATGAGAACTGTATCAATGCAGGAATGTCTGCAGGAGATGAGAACTGTATCAATGCAGGAATGGCTGAATGTCTGCAGGAGATGAGAGTTGCATCAATGCAGGAATGGCTGAACGTCTGCAGGAGATGAGAACTGTATCAATGCAGGAATGGCTGAATGTCTGCAGGAGATGAGAACTGTATCAATGCAGGAATGGATGAGTGTCTGCAGGAGATGAGAACTGTATCAATGCAGGAATGGCTGAATGTCTGCAGGAGATGAGAGTTGTGTCAATGCAGGAATGGCTGAATGTCTGCAGGAGATGAGAGTTGTGTCAATGCAGGACTGGCTGAACGTCTGCAGGAGATGAGAGTTATGTCAATGCAGGAATGGCTGAATGTCTGCAGGAGATGAGAACTGTATCAATGCTGGAATGTCTGCAGGAGATGAGAACTGTATCAATGCAGGAATGGCTGAATGTCTGCAGGAGATGAGAACTGAATCAATGCAGGAATGGCTGAATGTCTGCGGGAGATGAGAGCTGTATCAAAGCAGGAATGGCTGAATGTCTGCAGGAGATGAGAACTGAATCAATTCAGGAATGGCTGAATGTCTGCAGGAGATGGGAGTTGTGTCAATGCAGGAATGGCTGAATGTCTGCAGGAGATGAGAACTGTATCAATGCAGGAGTGGCTGAATGTCTGCAGGAGATGAGAGTTGTGTCAATGAAGAATGGCTGAATGTCTGCAGGAGATGAGAACTGTATCAATGCAGGAATGTCTGCAGGAGATGAGAACTGTATCAATGCAGGAATGGCTGAATGTCTGCAGGAGATGGGAGTTGTGTCAATGCAGGAATGGCTGAATGTCTGCAGGAGATGAGAGTTGTGTCAATGCAGGAATGGCTGAATGTCTGCAGGAGATGAGAACTGTATCAATGCAGGAATGGCTGAATGTCTGCAGGAGATGAGAACTGTATAAATGCAGGAATGGCTGAATGTCTGCAAAAGATGAGAACTGTATCAATGCAGGAATGGCTGAATGTCTGCTTGAGATGAGAGTTGTATCAATGCTGGAATGGCTGAATGTCAGCAGGAGATGAGAACTGTATAAATGCAGGAATGGCTGAATGTCTGCAGGAGTTGAGAGTTGTGTCAATGCAGGAATGGCTGAATGTCTGCAGGAGATGAGAGTTGTATCAATGCAGGAATGGCTGAGTGTCTGCAGGAGATGAGAACTGAATCAATGCAGGAATGGCTGAATGTCTGCAGGGGATGGGAACTGAATCAATGCAGGAATGGCTGAATGTCTGCAGGGGATGGGAACTGTATCAATGCAGGAATGGCTGAAGGTCTGCAGGAGATGAGAACAGTATCAAAGCAGGAATGGTTGAATGTCTGCAGGAGATGAGAACTGTATCAATGCAGGAATGGCTGAATGTCTGCAGGAGATGAGAGTTGCGTCAATGCAGGAATGGCTGAATGTCTGCAGGAGATGAGAGTTGTGTCAATGCCGGAATGGCTGAATGTCTGCAGGAGATGAGAACTGTATCAATGCAGGAATGGCTGCAGGAGATGAGAACTGTATCAATGCAGGAATGGCTGAACGTCTGCAGGAGATGAGAGCTGTATCACTGCTGGAATGGCTGAATGTCTGCAGGAGATGAGAACTGTATAAATGCAGGAATGGCTGAATGTCTGCAGGAGTTGAGAGTTGTGTCAATGCAGGAATGGCTGAATGTCTGCAGGAGATGAGAACTGTATCAATGCAGGAATGGCTGAATGTCTGCAGGAGATGAGAACTGTGTCAATGCAGGAATGGCTGAATGTCTGCAGGAGATGAGAACTGTATCAATGCAGGAATGGCTGCAGGAGATGAGAACTGTATCAATGCAGGAATGGCTGAATGTCTGCAGGAGATGAGAGGTGAGTCAATGCAGGAATGGCTGAATGTCTGCAGGAGATGAGAACTGAATCAATTCAGGAATGGCTGAATGTCTGCAGGAGATGGGAGTTGTGTCAGTGCAGGAATGGCTGAATGTCTGCAGGAGATGAGAGTTGTGTCAATGCAGGAATGGCTGAATGTCTGCAGGAGATGAGAGTTGTGTCAATGCAGGAATGGCTGAATGTCAGCAGGAGTTGAGAACTGAATCAATGCAGGAATGGCTGAATGTCTGCAGGAGATGAGAGTTGTGTCAATGCAGGAATGGCTGAATGTCTGCAGGAGATGAGAACTGTATCAATGCAGGAATGGCTGAATATCTGCAGGAGATGAGAACTGTATCAATGCAGGAGTGGCTGAATGTCTGCAGGAGATGAGAGTTGTGTCAATGAAGAATGGCTGAATGTCTGCAGGAGATGAGAACTGTATCAATGCAGGAATGGCTGAATGTCTGCAGGAGATGAGAACTGTATCAATGCAGGAATGGCTGAATGTCTGCAGGAGATGAGAACTGTATCAGTGCAGGAATGGCTGAATGTCTGCAGGAGATGAGAACTGTATCAATGCAGGAATGGCTGAATGTCTGCAGGAGATGAGAACTGTATCAATGCAGGAATGGCTGAATGTCTGCAGGAGATGAGAACTGTATCAATGCAGGAATGGCTGAACGTCTGCAGGAGATGAGAGTTGTGTCAATGCAGGAATGGCTGAATGTCTGCGGGAGATGAGAACTGTATCAATGCAGGAATGGCTGAATGTCAGCAGGAGATGAGAACTGTATCAATGCAGGAATGTCTGCAGGAGATGAGAACTGTATCAGTGCAGGAATGGCTGCATGTTTGCAGGAGATGAGAGCTGTATCACTGCTGGAATGGCTGAATGTCTGCAGGAGATGAGAACTGTATAAATGCAGGAATGGCTGAATGTCTGCAGGAGTTGAGAGTTGTGTCAATGCAGGAAAGGCTGAATGTCTGCAGGAGATGAGAGTTGTATCAAAGCAGGAATGGCTGAATGTCTGCAGGAGATGAGAACTGTATAAATGCAGGAATGGCTGAATGTCTGCAGGAGTTGACAGTTGTGTCAATGCAGGAATGGCTGAACATCTGCAGGAGATGAGAACTGTATCAATGCAGGAATGGCTGAATGTCTGCAGGAGATGAGAGTTGTATCAATGCAGGACTGGCTGAATGTCTGCAGGAGATGAGAGTTGCATCAATGCAGGAATGTCTGCAGGAGATGAGAACTGTATCAATGCAGGAATGGCTGAATGTCTGCAGGAGATGAGAGTTGTATCAAAGCAGGAATGGCTGAATGTCTGCAGGAGATGAGAACTGTATCAATGCAGGAATGGCTGCATGTTTGCAGGAGATGAGAGTTGTGTCAATGCAGGAATGGCTGAATGTCTGCAGGAGATGAGAGTTGTATCAAAGCAGGAATGGCTGAATGTCTGCAGGAGATGAGAACTGTATCAATGCAGGAATGGCTGAATGTCTGCAGGAGATGTCAACTGTATCAATGCAAGAATGGCTGAATGTCTGCAGGAGATGAGAACTGTATCAATGCAGGAATGGCTGAATGTCTGCAGGAGATGAGAACTGTATCAATGCAGGAATGGCTGAATGTCTGCAGGAGATGAGAACTGTATCAATGCAGGAATGGCTGAATGTCTGCAGGAGATGAGAACTGTATCAATGCAGGAATGGCTGAATGTCTACAGGAGATGAGAGTTGTATCAATGCAGGAATGGCTGAATGTCTGCAGGAGATGAGAACTTTATCAATGCAGGAATGGCTGAATGTCTGCAGGAGATGAGAACTGTATCAATGCAGGAATGGCTGAATGTCTGCAGGAGATGAGAACTGTATCAATGAAGAATGGCTGAATGTCTGCAGGAGATGAGAGTTGTGTCAATGCAGGAATGGCTGAATGTCTGCAGGAGATGAGAACTGTATCAATGCAGGAATGGCTGAATGTCTGCAGGAGATGAGAGTTGCATCAATGCAGGAATGGCTGAATGGCTGCAGGAGATGAGAACAGTATCAATGCAGGAATGGCTGAATGTCTGCACGAGATGAGAGTTGTGTCAATGCAGGAATGGCTGAATGTCTGCAGGAGATGAGAACTGTATCAATGCAGGAATGGCTGAATGTCTGCAGGAGATGAGAGTTGCGTCAATGCAGGAATGGCTGAATGTCTGCTGGAGATGAGAACTGTGTCAATGCAGGAGTGGCTGAATGTCTGCAGGAGATGAGAGTTGCATCAATGCAGGAATGGCTGCAGGAGATGAGAACTGTATCAATGCAGGAATGGCTGCATGTTTGCAGGAGATGAGAGTTGTGTCAATGCAGGAATAGCTGAATGTCTGCAGGAGATGAGAGTTGTATCAATGCAGGAATGGCTGAATGTCTGCAGGAGATGAGAACTGTATCAATGCAGGAATGGCTGAATGTCTGCAGGAGATGGGAGTTGTGTCAATGCAGGAATGGCTGAATGTCTGCAGGAGATGAGAGTTGTGTCAATGCAGGAATGGCTGAATGTCTGCAGGAGATGAGAGTTGTATCAATGCAGGAATGGCTGAATGTCTGCAGGAGATGAGAACTGTATCAATGCAGGAATGGCTGAATGTCTGCAGGAGATGGGAGTTGTGTCAATGCAGGAATGGCTGAATCTCTGCAGGAGATGAGAACTGTATCAATGCAGGAATGGCTGAATGTCTGCAGGAGATGAGAACTGTATCAATGCAGGAATGGCTGAATGTCTGCAGGAGATGAGAGTTTTATCAATGCAGGAAAGGCTGAATGTCTGCAGGAGATGAGAGTTGCATCAATGCAGGAATGGCTGAATGTCTGCAGGAGATGAGAACTGTATGAATGCAGGAATGGCTGAATGTCTGCAGGAGATGAGAGTTGTATCAATGCAGGAATGGCTGAATGTCTGCAGGAGATGAGAGTTGTGTCAATGCAGGAATGGCTGAATGTCTGCAGGAGATGAGAGTTGCATCAATGCAGGAATGGCTGAATGTCTGCAGGAGATGAGAGTTGTGTCAATGCAGGAATGGCTGCAGGAGATGAGAGTTGTGTCAATGCAGGAATGTCTGCAGGAGATGAGAGTTGTGTCAATGAAGAATGGCTGAATGTCTGCAGGAGATGAGAACTGAATCAATGCAGGAATGGCTGAATGTCTGCAGAAGTTGAGAGTTGTGTCAATGCAGGAATGGCTGAATGTCTGCAGGAGATGAGAACTGTATCAATGCAGGAATGGCTGAATGTCTGCTGGGGATGAGAACTGTGTCAATGCAGGAGTGGCTGAATGTCTGCAGGAGATGAGAGTTGTATCAATGCAGGAATGGCTGAATGTCTGCAGGAGATGAGAACTGTATCAATGCAGGAATGGCTGAACGTCTGCAGGAGATGAGAGTTGTGTCAATGCAGGAATGGCTGAATGTCTGCAGGAGATGAGAACTGTATCAATGCAGGAATGTCTGCACTAGATGAGAACTGTATCAATGCAGGAATGTCTGCAGGAGATGAGAACTGTATCAATGCAGGAATGGCTGAATGTCTGCAGGAGATGAGAACTGTATCAATGCAGGAATGGCTGAACGTCTGCAGGAGATGAGAGTTGTGTCAATGCAGGACTGGCTGAATGTCTGCAGGAGATGAGAGTTGTGTCAATGCAGGAATGGCTGAATGTCAGCAGGAGATGAGAACTGTATCAATGCAGGAATGTCTGCAGGAGATGAGAACTGTATCAGTGCAGGAATGGCTGCATGTTTGCAGGAGATGAGAGCTGTATCACTGCTGGAATGGCTGAATGTCTGCAGGAGATGAGAACTGTATAAATGCAGGAATGGCTGAATGTCTGCAGGAGTTGAGAGTTGTGTCAATGCAGGAAAGGCTGAATGTCTGCTGGAGATGAGAACTGTGTCAATGCAGGAGTGGCTGAATGTCTGCAGGAGATGAGAACTGTATAAATGCAGGAATGGCTGAATGTCTGCAGGAGTTGACAGTTGTGTCAATGCAGGAATGGCTGAACATCTGCAGGAGATGAGAACTGTATCAATGCAGGAATGGCTGAATGTCTGCAGGAGATGAGAGTTGTATCAATGCAGGACTGGCTGAATGTCTGCAGGAGATGAGAGTTGCATCAATGCAGGAATGTCTGCAGGAGATGAGAACTGTATCAATGCAGGAATGGCTGAATGTCTGCAGGAGATGAGAGTTGTATCAAAGCAGGAATGGCTGAATGTCTGCAGGAGATGAGAACTGTATCAATGCAGGAATGGCTGCATGTTTGCAGGAGATGAGAGTTGTGTCAATGCAGGAATGGCTGAATGTCTGCAGGAGATGAGAGTTGTATCAAAGCAGGAATGGCTGAATGTCTGCAGGAGATGAGAACTGTATCAATGCAGGAATGGCTGAATGTCTGCAGGAGATGACAACTGTATCAATGCAAGAATGGCTGAATGTCTGCAGGAGATGAGAAATGTATCAATGCAGGAATGGCTGAATGTCTGCAGGAGATGAGAACTGTATCAATGCAGGAATGGCTGAATGTCTGCAGGAGATGAGAACTGTATCAATGCAGGAATGGCTGAATGTCTGCAGGAGATGAGAACTGTATCAATGCAAAAATGGCTGAATGTCTGCAGGAGATGAGAACTGAATCAATGCAGGAATGGCTGAATGTCTGCAGGAGATGAGAGTTGTGTCAATGCAGGAATGGCTGAATGTCTGCAGGAGATGAGAACTGTATCAATGAAGAATGGCTGAATGTCTGCAGGAGATGAGAGTTGTGTCAATGCAGGAATGGCTGAATGTCTGCAGGAGATGAGAACTGTATCAATGCAGGAATGGCTGAATGTCTGCAGGAGATGAGAGTTGCATCAATGCAGGAATGGCTGAATGGCTGCAGGAGATGAGAACTGTATCAATGCAGGAATGGCTGAATGTCTGCAGGAGATGAGAGTTGTGTCAATGCAGGAATGGCTGAATGTCTGCAGGAGATGAGAACTGTATCAATGCAGGAATGGCTGAATGTCTGCAGGAGATGAGAGTTGCGTCAATGCAGGAATGGCTGAATGTCTGCTGGAGATGAGAACTGTGTCAATGCAGGAGTGGCTGAATGTCTGCAGGAGATGAGAGTTGCATCAATGCAGGAATGGCTGCAGGAGATGAGAACTGTATCAATGCAGGAATGGCTGCATGTTTGCAGGAGATGAGAGTTGTGTCAATGCAGGAATGGCTGAATGTCTGCAGGAGATGAGAGTTGTATCAATGCAGGAATGGCTGAATGTCTGCAGGAGATGAGAACTGTATCAATGCAGGAATGGCTGAATGTCTGCAGGAGATGGGAGTTGTGTCAATGCAGGAATGGCTGAATGTCTGCAGGAGATGAGAGTTGTGTCAATGCAGGAATGGCTGAATGTCTGCAGGAGATGAGAGTTGTATCAATGCAGGAATGGCTGAATGTCTGCAGGAGATGAGAACTGAATCAATGCAGGAATGGCTGAATGTCTGCAGGAGATGGGAGTTGTGTCAATGCAGGAATGGCTGAATCTCTGCAGGAGATGAGAACTGTATCAATGCAGGAATGGCTGAATGTCTGCAGGAGATGAGAACTGTATCAAAGCAGGAATGGCTGAATGTCTGCAGGAGATGAGAACTGTATCAATGCAGGAATGGCTGCATGTTTGCAGGAGATGAGAGTTGTGTCAATGCAGGAATGGCTGAATGTCTGCAGGAGATGAGAGTTGTATCAATGCAGGAATGGCTGAATGTCTGCAGGAGATGAGAACTGTATCAATGCAGGAATGGCTGAATGTCTGCAGGAGATGGGAGTTGTGTCAATGCAGGAATGGCTGAATGTCTGCAGGAGATGAGAGTTGTGTCAATGCAGGAATGGCTGAATGTCTGCAGGAGATGAGAGTTGTATCAATGCAGGAATGGCTGAATGTCTGCAGGAGATGAGAACTGAATCAATGCAGGAATGGCTGAATGTCTGCAGGAGATGGGAGTTGTGTCAATGCAGGAATGGCTGAATCTCTGCAGGAGATGAGAACTGTATCAATGCAGGAATGGCTGAATGTCTGCAGGAGATGAGAACTGTATCAATGCAGGAATGGCTGAATGTCTGCAGGAGATGAGAGTTTTATCAATGCAGGAAAGGCTGAATGTCTGCAGGAGATGAGAGTTGCATCAATGCAGGAATGGCTGAATGTCTGCAGGAGATGAGAACTGTATGAATGCAGGAATGGCTGAATGTCTGCAGGAGATGAGAGTTGTATCAATGCAGGAATGGCTGAATGTCTGCAGGAGATGAGAGTTGTGTTAATGCAGGAATGGCTGAATGTCTGCAGGAGATGAGAGTTGCATCAATGCAGGAATGGCTGAATGTCTGCAGGAGATGAGAGTTGTGTCAATGCAGGAATGGCTGCAGGAGATGAGAGTTGTGTCAATGCAGGAATGTCTGCAGGAGATGAGAACTGTATCAATGCAGGAATGCTGAATGTCTGCAGGAGATGAGAACTGAATCAATGCAGGAATGGCTGAATGTCTGCAGAAGTTGAGAGTTGTGTCAATGCAGGAATGGCTGAATGTCTGCAGGAGATGAGAACTGTATCAATGCAGGAATGGCTGAATGTCTGCTGGGGATGACAACTGTGTCAATGCAGGAGTGGCTGAATGTCTGCAGGAAATGAGAACTGTATCAGTGCAGGAATGGCTGAATGTCTGCAGGAGATGAGAACTGTATCAATGCAGGAATGGCTGAACGTCTGCAGGAGATGAGAGTTGTGTCAATGCAGGAATGGCTGAATGTCTGCAGGAGATGAGAACTGTATCAATGCAGGAATGTCTGCACTAGATGAGAACTGTATCAATGCAGGAATGTCTGCAGGAGATGAGAACTGTATCAATGCAGGAATGGCTGAATGTCTGCAGGAGATGAGAACTGTATCAATGCAGGAATGGCTGAATGTCTGCAGGAGATGAGAACTGTATTAATGCAGGAATGGCTGAATGTCTGCAGGAGATGAGAGTTGCGTCTATGCAGGAATGGCTGAATGTCTGCAGGAGTTGAGAACTGTATCAATGCAGGAATGGCTGAATGTCTGCAGGAGATGAGAGTTGTATCAATGCAGGAATGGCTGAATGTCTGCAGGAGATGAGAGTTGCATCAATGCAGGAATGGCTGAATGTCTGCAGGAGATGAGAGTTGTGTCAATGCAGGAATGTCTGCAGGAGATGAGAGTTGTGTCAATGAAGAATGGCTGAATGTCTGCAGGAGATGAGAACTGAATCAATGCAGGAATGGCTGAATGTCTGCACGAGATGAGAGTTCTGTCAATGCAGGAATGTCTGCAGGAGATGAGAGTTGTGTCAATGAAGAATGGCTGAATGTCTGCAGGAGATGAGAACTGAATCAATGCAGGAATGGCTGAATGTCTGCACGAGATGAGAGTTCTGTCAATGCAGGAATGTCTGCAGGAGATGAGAGTTGTGTCAATGAAGAATGGCTGAATGTCTGCAGGAGATGAGAACTGAATCAATGCAGGAATGGCTGAATGTCTGCACGAGATGAGAGTTGTGTCAATGCAGGAATGGCTGAATGTCTGCAGGAGATGAGAACTGTATCAATGCAGGAATGGCTGAATGTCTGCAGGAGATGAGAGTTGTGTCAATGCAGGAATGGCTGAATGTCTGCAGGAGATGAGAACTGTATCAGTGCAGGAATGGCTGAATGTCTGCAGGAGATGAGAGTTGTGTCTATGCAGGAATGGCTGAGTGTCTGCAGGAGATGAGAGTTGTGTCAATGCAGGAATGGCTGAATGTCTGCAGGAGATGAGAGTTGAGTCAATGCAGGAAAGGCTGAATGTCTGCAGGAGATGAGAGTTGCATCAATGCAGGAATGGCTGAATGTCTGCAGGAGATGAGAACTGTATCAATGCAGGAATGGCTGGATGTCTGCAGGAGATGAGAACTGTATCAATGCAGGAATGGCTGAATGTCTGCAGGAGATGAGAACTGTATGAATGCAGGAATGGCTGAATGTCTGCAGGAGATGAGAACTGTATCAATGCAGGAATGGCTGAATGTCTGCAGGATTTGACAGTTGTGTCAATGCAGGAATGGCTGAACATCTACAGGAGATGAGAACTGTATCAATGCAGGAATGGCTGAATGTCTGCAGGAGATGAGAACTGTATCAATGCAGGAATGGCTGAACATCTGCAGGAGATGAGAACTGTATCAATGCAGGAATGGCTGAACATCTGCAGGAGATGAGAACTGTATCAATGCAGGACTGGCTGAATGTCTGCAGGAGATGAGAGTTGCATCAATGCAGGAATGTCTGCAGGAGATGAGAACTGTATCAATGCAGGAATGGCTGAATGTCTGCAGGAGATGAGAGTTGTGTCAATGCAGGAATGGCTGAATGTCTGCAGGAGATGAGAGGTGTGTCAATGCAGGAATGGCTGAATGTCTGCAGGAGATGAGAGTTGTATCAAAGCAGGAATGGCTGAATGTCTGCAGGAGATGAGAACTGTATCAATGCAGGAATGGCTGAATGTCTGCAGGAGATGAGAGTTGTGTCAATGCAGGAATGGCTGAATGTCTGCAGGAGATGAGAGTTGTATCAAAGCAGGAATGGCTGAATGTCTGCAGGAGATGAGAACTGTATCAATGCAGGAATGGCTTAATGTCTGCAGGAGATGAGAGTTCTGTCAATGCAGGAATGTCTGCAGGAGATGAGAGTTGTATCAATGCAGGAATGGCTGAATGTCTGCACGAGATGAGAACTGTATCAATGCAGGAATGGCTGAATGTCTGCAGGAGATGAGAACTGTATCAATGCAGGAATGGCTGAATGTCTGCAGGAGATGAGAACTGAATCAATGCAGGAATGGCTGAATGTCTGCAGGAGATGAGAGTTGTGTCAATGCAGGAATGGCTGAATGTCTGCAGGAGATGAGAACTGTATCAATGAAGAATGGCTGAATGTCTGCAGGAGATGAGAGTTGTGTCAATGCAGGAATGGCTGAATGTCTGCAGGAGATGAGAACTGTATCAATGCAGGAATGGCTGAATGTCTGCAGGAGATGAGAGTTGCATCAATGCAGGAATGGCTGAATGGCTGCAGGAGATGAGAACTGTATCAATGCAGGAATGGCTGAATGTCTGCAGGAGATGAGAACTGTATCAATGCAGGAATGGCTGAATGTCTGCAGGAGATGAGAGTTGCATCAATGCAGGAATGGCTGCAGGAGATGAGAACTGTATCAATGCAGGAATGGCTGCATGTTTGCAGGAGATGAGAGTTGTGTCAATGCAGGAATGGCTGAATGTCTGCAGGAGATGAGAGTTGTATCAATGCAGGAATGGCTGAATGTCTGCAGGAGATGAGAACTGTATCAATGCAGGAATGGCTGAATGTCTGCAGGAGATGGGAGTTGTGTCAATGCAGGAATGGCTGAATGTCTGCAGGAGATGAGAGTTTTATCAATGCAGGAAAGGCTGAATGTCTGCAGGAGATGAGAGTTGCATCAATGCAGGAATGGCTGAATGTCTGCAGGAGATGAGAACTGTATGAATGCAGGAATAGCTGAATGTCTGCAGGAGATGAGAGTTGCATCAATGCAGGAATGGCTGAATGTCTGCAGGAGATGAGAGTTGTGTCAATGCAGGAATGGCTGCAGGAGATGAGAGTTGTGTCAATGCAGGAATGGCTGAATGTCTGCAGGAGATGAGAACTGTATCAATGCAGGAATGGCTGAATGTCTGCAGGAGATGAGAGTTGTGTCAATGAAGAATGGCTGAATGTCTGCAGGAGATGAGAACTGAATCAATGCAGGAATGGCTGAATGTCTGCAGAAGTTGAGAGTTGTGTCAATGCAGGAATGGCTGAATGTCTGCAGGAGATGAGAACTGTATCAATGCAGGAATGGCTGAATGTCTGCTGGGGATGAGAACTGTATCAATGCAGGAATGGCTGAACGTCTGCAGGAGATGAGAACTGTATCAATGCAGGAATGTCTGCACGAGATGAGAACTGTATCAATGCAGGAATGTCTGCAGGAGATGAGAACTGTATCAATGCAGGAATGGCTGAATGTCTGCAGGAGATGAGAACTGTATCAATGCAGGAATGGCTGAATGTCTGCAGGAGATGAGAACTGTATTAATTCAGGAATGGCTGAATGTCTGCAGGAGATGAGAGTTGCATCAATGCAGGAATGGCTGAATGTCTGCAGGAGATGAGAGTTGTGTCAATGCAGGAATGTCTGCAGGAGATTAGAGTTGTGTCAATGAAGAATGGCTGAATGTCTGCAGGAGATGAGAACTGAATCAATGCAGGAATGGCTGAATGTCTGCACGAGATGAGAGTTCTGTCAATGCAGGAATGTCTGCAGGAGATGAGAGTTGTGTCAATGAAGAATGGCTGAATGTCTGCAGGAGATGAGAACTGAATCAATGCAGGAATGGCTGAATGTCTGCACGAGATGAGAGTTCTGTCAATGCAGGAATGTCTGCAGGCGATGAGAGTTGTGTCAATGAAGAATGGCTGAATGTCTGCAGGAGATGAGAACTGTATCAATGCAGGAATGGCTGAATGTCTGCAGGAGATGAGAGTTGTGTCTATGCAGGAATGGCTGAGTGTCTGCAGGAGATGAGAGTTGAGTCAATGCAGGAATGGCTGAATGTCTGCAGGAGATGAGAGTTGAGTCAATGCAGGAATGGCTGAATGTCTGCAGGAGATGAGAGTTTTATCAATGCAGGAAAGGCTGTATGTCTGCAGGAGATGAGAGTTGCATCAATGCAGGAATGGCTGAATGTCTGCAGGAGATGAGAACTGTATCAATGCAGGAATGGCTGAATGTCTGCAGGAGATGAGAACTGTGTCAATGCAGGAATGGCTGAATGTCTGCAGGAGATGAGAACTGTATGAATGCAGGAATGGCTGAATGTCTGCAGGAGATGAGAGTTGCA